>JARHVA010001075.1:907500-1425000 GCA_037957365.1 Torreya grandis
TTTAAGCTTCTTTACAATTTGCTCTTCCACCATTCTATTTAAAGAGTCATTACTTAGAGATTACACTTGGAGAGAAGAATCTTGTCTTGTGAAAATGTCTTGGATGCATAGGAGAAGTATTATAGCCTAGATCTGACCTATCTTTGTGATCCTTATGAACCATGACAACCTCTTGAAAAGCACCATTAGCTAAGGGAGAGATTGAGCCTCGACGAATTTGTGTTCAAGGTAAGTATTCCTAAATCTTACTCCTCTATTTTAGTAGATATAAGTACATAAGTAATGATTTATGAATGTATTTATCTCTCCATGCACTAGGATTATCTATACATTGACTTGAGTAGAGTTCTTCTTTGCATGTTTAATTTTATATTTATTATCCCCTATTTGTGCCATAAGCTTTAGTGAGCACTAAATTATATTTACTTTGATAGAAACCATAAGGCCTAGCTAGGGTTATTTTATGGTGACTAGAGGCTTTGGAACCCTCTCTAGTGATATTGTGTGGTAAGAGACCCCTTAGTTAGGTCTAACAAATTCATATTGGTCATGACCTTGATTGTCTAAATATACCAATAAGTGGAAAGGGCTAGTTTGATTTATCTTCTCTAAGATAGGATTGATTTGTAGATCAACTTTACTTTCCCTTGCATACATTCTAGTGAATCTGACATGAACTAACCATTGAAAGTTTTCTTTCACGTTTTCATTCATTATTTATTTTATTTTTACAACACTAGATAGAATCTATTGACTCAATATAACATTTGGTGTACATGCTTAACACTTAGTTGATCCAATCAACTTCATTTGGATTTTTTTAGGTCATCCTCAACTACAGGGAACTAGATTGATTCGCTTGACTTAGTTCGCTTCTTCGCATATAGGTTTTCAGACTCAGTCGACTCTGTTATCAGGTTAAAAATATTCATATGGATGATGCAATATAAAAATAACAAATTCAACATTATTAAAATCATCAATTTCATTCTCACCAACATAGTCATTTTGTTTATTAATTACAATCCTATTTTTCATAGTTTTTAGTCTATAAAACTATAACCTTATAGTAAACTAAGTAAAATGGATCGGCTTATTTCTGTAGTTGCTTCCTTCCCAGGAGACTCAATCAAATCATCTGATTGTGTTTCTTTTCCCCTCATTTAAATAGACATAATCAACCTAGTCAATTTTATTATATACTATTTGCATACTTGATTGACCTGATCGACCCTATACTTTTCAAGTAAAAGGAATTAACTCACATTGCTAGTAATTAACTTAACACTGTGTGCCCACTAACCCATTTTTCCCACAATCAATATGAAGATGAAGAACTAAGGTTTTCCTATTTGATAAAGAGTGACAATACATGCCCCAAATCTAAATGCACCAGAGTGAAGGTGACATGAAACCCATAAGCATCCAGGTGGTCGCATCTAATTTTAGTAGGTATTTTGTACTAGAAATTTGTATCTAAGTCAAACTATAGAATTGATGCAAATATCCTAGGTTGATGCAATTGTCCACAACCATAGAAGCATAATTTATAAAATCAGGGGACTATTCCAAAATCTAGATCTAGTCCATTTTTTGCCTATTCTAGATCTAGATTTGTATTAACATTAGAACCAACAAAGTATATATTTTTTTTCATTATTATTGTAATATGTAGCTGTAATTTATATCTTTAGCATCTCAACATAATAAATTCAATATTTATTCTATCTGAGTTTCACAAATAATTAACTTGCTTTAGAGATAATCTACCATCCTTGTGCCCTAGGATATCTCTACCGCTTTGACCCTAGATTCCCCACACATCTAGATTTTAGGGTTAAATACATAGGTTGACCTTACTAAGAACATAGATAAATATGACAAGATAATATAAGATGTATGTAAGCCACAAGTCAGCCACATGTATCCCTAGAAATGCCATAGGTTAAGGGCATAAATCTAAATGTGAATAAAATTATCAGATTCTAAGTGCAGATATGTGGACTGTTGTATATACACAAAAGATAAACAAGTGTGTAGTTGAAATATTCCATTTCTCCATCTTTATAGGGAATAAATATAGTAGATTGGTCCTACTAAATATCCATCATGTCCTATAAATAATTTTAAAAATGTCTGACAAATTATGGGTCATGGTTAGACAAAATATATGGGTAAAATGAAATGAACCCAAACATGGTTGAAGAAGAGCATGCAATTTATTGCATGTTGATGCTCTTCTTCTAGGATACCATGATAGCCATCTTATAGAACATATTTATTATGATAAACACAAATTCATTTTGATGATTTCTCATAAGTATTCTAGTCATGAAACCCATGCTAATGGATTCCCATGGCTTGGATGGAACCAATAGAGGTGTTTAAAGTCGTAACTTCTTTTTTTTAGGCTTGGTGATGTAACAAAGAATGCAATACTTAATGTAGTGCTCAACATATGTGCGCATGTGAAATCAGTAGAAGTTTTATTATAACATATTCAATGTATTTATAATGTTAATATGACTTGCATTCTTTGTGGATTGCACCTTCCAGATGAGTCTCTAGCAAGGTGCACCATCAGGAAAACAAATATGTCCAAGCTTAAAGAGAATCTTATTGGATACATATAACTCTCAAACCTATTCACCTTACACAAGGGTGGTGTAGGTTTTTTTGAAGTTAGTATATCATAAGTAGAGAGATTCCTATTCAATGATGGTCATGCATGTTCAAAATTGTGATAAGTGAGTGTATCGGTGGTCAAATAATAAAATTTTATACATTGTTATCTTTTCCATTCTTGTGATTTATCACTAGATGAAATGTTGCATGTAAGTCTTCCATGTTATGTGGCATGCATTTTATTAATTTCTTTGTGTCTACAATAATTAGAGTGGCTTATGAGTAAAATGAATGATTGTATCCACCCACTATTTAATTCCACCATTGCTTTATTTATTGCACAATAACATATAACTATTCCTCAAAGGTGGAGTACCATTGAAATGTGTCATTGAATGTTTGTAAGTGATAAGAAATTGGATGTCCATGATGCTATGACAGTATTGTCCCAAGTGTATAATTAAAGCATCGAGGTGAATCTCAAAGGAGTGGAAAATGTTGAGTATTGTCAAAGCAGGTATTACATAGAGGTGCTTCTTGATATCCTCAAAATTATGATGTTGTGAAGGTGTACATTAGAATTTAACTTTTGCATGCATATTTGACTAAGTGAAATTACTATGCATGAAAAAATAAGAACAAAAATATGGTATAAGTTAGCAAGTCCAAGGAAAATCTTCAATTCAGTGAGATTGCATAGAGTGGGCCAATCTTGGATTACCTTGGTCTTCTCTAGATTTACATGGATGAATTTTTGGTGAATGATGTATCCTAGGTATTTAATTTGTGTAATGCCAAATGTACACTTTTCTAAGTTAGATTGCATCTTGTGTTTACATCAGGTGTCTAAGATGTGCAATATGTGATCCACATGCTCCTCCCATATCTTCTTGAATATAATGATGTCATTTATGTAGACGATGATGAAGGAGTTGAATAAAATCATGAGTAGATCTTCTATCAAGCACATGCAAATTATTGGTGATTGGTCAAGTTGAAAGGAATAACCAACCATTCATATAATCATTCCCTAGTCTTGAATATTGTCTTTCAAACATCTTTAAAATGGATTGGTACCTAATAATAACTTGAATTTAGGTTAATCTTGGTGAAGTATTGTGCACCTTGGAGCTAGTCTAGGAGGCCATTAATGCACAAAATTAGGTATTGATTATTTATCATTATCTTATTCAACATGTGATAGTCAATGCATAGTCACCACATACAATATTTATTTGGCACGAGGACTATCAATATTCTAAAAGGAAATGATATTGGCTTGAAATTTACTTGATCAAGAAACTCTTACATTTGACACTAGACTCCATCATTCTCCCAAATGATCATGTTGTACAATGGATAGTTTGGAAGAGAGGATCCAAGAACAAAATTGATGTGATACTTTACCACTCAATTTGTTGGTAGACTCATTGGATCTTTAAATACGTCTTTGAATTTTTGTAGTAGCTTACTAAATTTGTATTTCTATGATAATGTTTGTGCAATTTGGTTCACTTCTAATGCATTATTTTTTTCCTATGTAGGTTCTATTGGGAAGACCATGAGTAGAAAAAACTTTAACATGTGTGAGACTAGCTTGTGGCATTATTTGGAAGAGACCAAATGATTTTGATGATTGGAATTGACACCAAGAGGTTGAAGAAGTGATATTTTACATGAAAAATCCATCATTGTGGCTTGTATTGAAATGTAACATTGTGATCATAAAAATACTTTCTCGTGGCCATCCCTTATAGATCATGAAGTCATGGAATAACAAAGTAGTAATACTTTCTCGCATCCACTTTCCACCTCTGCATAATAAATAAATTGCTATCACATCTATATAATAAAATATGATTAAAAAAACATGTGATTAGAAAGCTAACACATGGTAAGTTCACAACACAATCATGGAGATTAAAAAGATTCATGAAATCAAACACATTCACATAATCTTGTGGAGAAAAGTAGACACGCATTAGTCTACTGGACTCATGAAGTCACAAAGGCCACATGATGTCTTTTTACTTTGAAATAAAGTGAGGTTCTACAAATTTTGTTAAGATATATATTTTGATTTATAATCTCTTTAGGTCTATTCAACATAAAAGGTTTGAAATGACAAAATCTAAACAAAACCTTAGAATTAGATATATATAAAGGGGTCACAATTAATTATATTAATGTTTAAAAAATATTTTTTGCGTAGCCAAACAATTAAAATATAAACCCAACTTCAAATGTAATAAAAAAAAATTAATGGTTGAATATATTCAATATTAGTAATAGTCCTATGATTATATATTCCTCAGGACTATACAATTACAATGGCTATTTTCTTCTTTGATCACATTGAAGAATCCCAACCATGCACACATCACAATCACAAAGGCATAGAGATATAGAGTTTATTGTGTCCATTTTAACTGTTGGCATTCACTTTATCTCCATCGAACACGTTGGACTATAGATTTGCATTTATATTTGATCTGTGCATCAATTGTTTTCACATGAAGTGATCATGCAGTATGTGACCAATCACATTTCAACACGTGACAACCTCTTATTGGTCACAAGGTTAGCAAAGTTCACAAGGTCACTTTAGATTTTCAAATAAATTTAAGTTATGTGTGGATGATTTGGAGTATGTAATTCACTATACATTCATTTTGGAGTCTACACTTTTCAGGATGTCGACGTGATGACATGGAAAATCCTATGCAATACATCCTCACTTGAGCTATGATTCCTTACTTTATTGTGTCCATTTAAATTAAAATGCATGTCCACCATTAATGAGCTTATATCAATGGAATCATGGAGCGACTTCACATACTATAACTAAATTAAAGGACTACATAGATATGTTGAATTTTAAAATCCATTAATTATGTTTTTAATGGGTCCAGTTTCACCTATGAATAAATAAACAACGATTAAAATATATCAATAAAAATGTATCACTTTTCACCTACGTACAATAAATAAACTGAGTGATCACATTACAAAACATAAACTATGATTAATATTTAATAAAAAGTTACAATTTAAATTACAGTGACTCAATTGAGATGATTTTAATCTATGTGTGGATCCATTGGAATATGGATTTCACTATATGTTCTTTATGAAGTCCGCACCTTTCTTTCACTTCTACCTTGGCCACATGGGAAACAATATGCTACATTCTCGCTAGAGTGTGATTACTCACTTTATAGTGTCCAATTAAATTAAAACACTTGGTTTCCTTTAATTAGCCCACAACAACAGAGTCACAGAGTGGCTTCACAACTTTTAACTAGCTTCGAGCGATTGAGAGGATGCATCGAGTTTTAAAATCCATTTTATGTTTTTAATAGGTCCTCTTTCACGTACAAATAAATAAAGAGGGATTAAAATAGTCTTCAAATTCTTTTTATTTCCAAAGTGGCCACAATGAAGTCCACGGATATGTTAAGTAATTAGGTTTGCTCCATACTTTCATGTATCTACCTTTATCTAATGTGAAAAAAATAAACCACCCTGTGATCATAACTATTAAACAACTAATTAATTAGCATATGTTTGACCATCGAAAAATGCATTGATATGTGGCATGCCAAATAGGATAACAGGGTCATAGAGTGCAATCTAATTTTTGAAGTGAACAAAACATCCGTCAATGTATGTAAAGGTATGTAAATGTTATGGAATATGAGGTAGATAATGTATGAAGTATCAACTAAGGATACATGTTTATGCGACTACCAAATTTAAGTTTGGACCTTGAATACAATACATTAAACTTACAAATTAAAACTATTTTTATCATCCAACTCTATAATATATGTTTGTCATTTTTTAGAATAGATTTATCATTTCATAACCTTATTTATTTCGAATATTTTCTACCATTCCAAAATCATTCGATAGACGTAATGTTTAATACACGTTTTCTTGTATAAACTTTGTTAATTTAATAATATAAATTGGAAATTATCAATATCAATGAGATGATAAATTCTAGATACAAAACATGGAATTTTTCGAAAACCCCCCAACCAGTGAAACAACCTTTTTCAAAGCCAAAAACATGCGGAATGGACCTTTCGCAATAGGCGGCTGGCTAAATAAGATGACCTTGACTGAAACAAAAATGGCCATGTCTCCTTCCATCTAAGAGTACGCCAAGTCAATACCCACATTTATGTTGCAGTTTACATAAAACAAATCCCAAACTTTCCTTCCTTTGACTTCGCAAACCAGCTATCATTTCCCATCTCCATCAAAACTTCATGCTCATTGGTCCCTTAATTTCAGAAATCAGAATTACGATAGTTTTTTTCTTTTAGCTTTTTTTGGTGGTGGTCGTTGAGTATCGTTCTCGAAAATGATTGTTTTTGCACTCAATTTGACTGAGATTATTTCGAGTCCCGGACTGGAAAGCAAAAGAAAATGCATCATCGTCGCCGTCACTTCGCCTCCGAGTGTGGCTCCCCACCGCAGCGATATTGTGGCAAGGTTGTCAACTAAGAGTTGGCTTAAAGGTTCAAGTAATGTCGGAAGGGATTGTTTAGTAAGATACGGTTTGGTGAGATATCTGATGTAAAAGATTAAAGCAGAATTACATTCAAAAGTCGAGGATGCAAATCATATAAAACTAATGGACCTCAGGGACTCTACAAATACAACAATTTGTGAGGTTTTTTAGGTTCTCATCTGCTCCACCTGCTCATGAGAGAAGTTTCAATCTCATCCTCCCCTTCCACTTCTCTGTCCATATAACGGTCCCCTGAAATCCTGGTTGTCTTGTAATCCTCATCGCTGATGCTCAAACCCTTTCCACTCTTCTTGGGCAGTAACATGGAGCTCAACGCATCATTGTCCACAACCAGATCCTCTTTTGCATCGAGATAGGCAAGTGTATTAAACATTAAAATGGGAAATTAGATGAAACAACTAAAGAAAATCTCACAACAAACACATTGATGATTGTATTTTTCCTTTTTTTATTGTTGTAGCTATCCCGTCATGAAATCATGGCCATCTCTGCAGATGGTGCTCATTGATTTGGAATACCCTATCACTCTCAGGGTTTTAGGTGACCTGATAAAAAAACTCTCGTTCAATCCATAACTAAGGGAAGGAGAATAAATGGAATGGAAAAATTCACAACCAATCAAAAGATATTGATGATTCAAAAAAACTAGGGTTTCACTCCACACAAATTGCCCAAATTGAAGCTCTGATACCACTTGATATGATTCAAATATTCAATATATGCAGAGGTCTCAGGGTATGCATCAAATGGTTTTCCTGACTAGGCTTTAAGGCTTTTGAACATGGGAAAGGACCTATAAAAAATAAACACACCACAACACCCTTCCAAATAACCCTACTTAAGAGTTTAGCGAGGTCCTCTCCCTACTCTACTCAATTACTATTTCATGTGGTTTAATAGGTTGAATGAATGTTTCAACCAAAGAAGAAGAATAAGAATAAGATTGGAAGAAAATCATGTTGCATTGTTATATTTTCATTTATGGAGCATATTCCTTTTTTAAGTATACGATGTAGACATCCCTTACTACTTGAGAATTAAACCTACCAACTCTCCCTTGCCACTTGAGACCGATCACAAATCGACCACCTTTTCTCTCAATTGGTGACTTCTCTATCACAACATTCAAATCATCATACTCCCTAGGGGTCTTTGTAGAGGTGAGGCCATTTATGACACCTGGTGGCTCCCATAGGTTGCAATATGTTCCAGGCTAGGCAACTCAATAGGTGTTGTGTGAGCAACTCAACAGTTGGCTATGGCATGTCATTTGGGCATTAACGTATTTCTATGGGGCCATTAGGATTCTCAGTACAAAGACATATGGTTCACCTTCCTTTTAACTACAGTCCCAATATTTTTTTCTCAATTTCATTTTTTATGTGTATGTGTGTGTGTACATTTAACTTTCAAGATTTTTTGCATAAGTGTTATTTATTTATTTTTGGATTAAATTCCCCTTTTAAGTGTATGATGTGGGCACCCCATAATGGTTGAGAAATAAACCCACCAACCCTCCCTACCACCTGGGACTGGTCGCCAATCAACCGCCTTTTCTCTCAACTGAAAACAACAAGATAAACTCCATCCCCTGAATGTATTGCCCCCACATTAGCGTCATTGTGGAATGTATACGATATGGGCCCTTTAGTGTATAATATCACATGAAATTTTCTATCATTTCCTTTCATCATCACTGCCCAACTCACTTTGAAATCTTTCACCACTTGTAAGTTCTGTATGGTTTTGCCATAATTTCTTTAGGTGTTAAAATATTGGCAGCATGGATGAACATATATTACAATATAGACTTTGGAACCTCATTGTCTTGCCTCCATATCATTGGCATTGCAACACTATGTTATTTTGCACATTGAACATGGAGCCTTCTCACAATCAAATATGTGTCATGTTGTCCTTGTCGACCCTTCAAAATAGTAAACATCCAATCAAAGAACCTACTACATTGGAAGCTCTATACCCCTTTCTGATGGATGCACATAATGTAAATCCAACAATTACCTTAAACCCGCACAATCCCAACAGACACAAACACAATCCATCATGATATTTGGATGACACATTTCGCACAAAGGTTTGGAATTGGAATGCTAGTGATTGTTGCCACAAAGCATGCTTAAGTATAGTATTGAACCACTTTTTTGTCTACCACATCACACTGTGTTTGATCACCCTGGCGAATGGTTTAGAAAAATAATCACAAATGGTTGGATCATTTACAACTTAGATCTTGATTGTATGCACCCATGTCCACTTCAATTTTTAATCCAAATTCCAAACCCAAAATACTAAATTTATCTTGGTTGCTTCTAATTTTTACAACACTATTGTAATGAAAATAAATTCTCCATTGCAATCACCAAGACAAAACCCAATCACCCACAGTTGGCCTAACCCTAACATGTTTGGATCTTCAATTAACTAATACAAATGTCCCCTGATTGAAACCAAGGGAGTTTTAGCTTTGACATAGTGATTAGGCAAAGAGGCTATCTCTTTCCACAAAGAATGCAAGCCATCGTAGACTCAAGCATTGCATGGTGATTTAGATCCCGATCGGTATGCCCCCACAATTACTTTAAATGAAATTATTTTGACATCCAAATACATTCTTACAGAGCATGAAAGTAGTGAAATATTTCAAGATGAGTGGGGCAATGATGGTGATAAACCATGGTAAGGAATTTAAGGCAATGGACTCAAAAAACCTTGGGAACATACACTTGTAAAGTTTAATTACATGTCCACATTTCACACGAAGGTTTAGAATTGGCATGCCGATGATTGTTGGCACAGATCATGCTTAAGTACAATATGGCAACAATTTTTTGTCAATAACACAATAAACAAATATATACCCCTAGATAGTTGTTTAGACACTTGTTAAAACTTAGAGGAACTAGGGCTAGAAAACCACAAGATAACTTTTGTTTGAATAATATATGCCAATCTTTGTATTTAGGAATCTTGGGATGGAAGATGGTGTATAGAATGCCCACATCGATAGCTATGACAACAACTAAGAGGAGGAAGAGGCAATATGACCAGATGAGGCAGTGACCAGATGAGGCATTGAGGAGTATATATGTCTGCTTTGGCAATATCACTATTTTATCATATGAAGAGCTTGAGGAGTTTGCATGGGGTTTAGAGGTGAGCAATCGACCCTTCTTATGGGGCATTCTCCCAGATCTGGGGCAGGGAAAGTTTGAAATGTTGCCTGTAGAGTTAATGAAAAAATAAAGGGGCGAGGTTTTGTCGTAAGCTGGGCACTACAAAGTAAGATTATGTCCCATCCCACTTGGGAGGATTTATTATGCATTGCGAATGTAACTCGACCATCGAAAGCATATGTTTAGGCATGCCCATGAAATGTTGGCCATTCTCTACAGAGCAATCGACAAACAAGAGATTTGTTAGTGATGTTTGGAAGATTGAATTTGAGATGAAGGAAAATGTGAGGAGAAAATATGTTGAAAGATTGGCGAACAATTTGATGAATTTGGAGGATGATCAGATGTGAGGTAAATTGAAAAAGTTGGAGGAGAGGGCAATTCTCTCTATTCAAGTCGATTGAGCTTCTTACAATCATTTGTAAAAGTTTATTGATCACATTTTTCTATCTCTTACCACCACTAGAACTTTACTGTAACCATTCATTCCTTGTCTTTTCCTTTGCTCATGTGTGTGAAATTCTTATCTTTTAATTTGTTATAGACTATTATAGAGTATAAATGCACTTGACATGCAATTGAAAAATACAAATTCTCTCTTTTGTTATTATTTAAAGTTTAATATATTATGAAATGAATATATACAAATGTAATTAATTCTATATTAAATTCCTTCCTAATAAGATGAACCAAATGATAAAGTTTTTCCCTTTCATCGTGATAACATTCATTACCTATATCGACACATCATATCACAAAAACAAGGCAATTGATGCCTCACCATATCCACCAATCAAAACCAAAAAAAAAAAAACATTTACCTGAAATTTGTAAAAAATTGGATGGAAAAGACAAAAGCCATAGGTAAGACTTACATACATGTGTCAATATCAGGTAGGTGGAAAGAAAATTTATGTTTTTAGGTACATGTGAGACATATCATTGGGGGTGAATGTTAACACTTCCCCAATTGTTTCTTTCTTCTTGGAATTATTTGGGATCCCTACTAGTATTTCACATATTTGAATCGAATTAATTTATGTGTAGAGGTCTTAGGCGATCAAGGGAAAATGGCAAGCACCATTGGAATAATTATTGGTTCTATGTTTTGGTACATGTTAGATGCCAAATTTCATGGTCACAATCACTAAACCCTTAACCAATGAACTCATTTCACCTTTTTTTGATACGAAATGTCAATTTCATATTTCTAATGGGGGTGATGGTTGAAAAGGAGTTGTGTTATGTCAATCACTTATGTTGTTTAATCACGATGGATTTGTAGAGTCATGTTGTTTTGTAGAGACATATAAGTCTGATGCCCTTCTCCACATAGTATCTTATGTTGCCCATTTGAATTTCCTACTCTACTATAGTTGTTATCAAAGCCATCTTCTCTTCTCAATTAGTCAATGCAAACTCACAACCTACTTGAGCATTCATTAACTCCATTCTTCTAGTTTATGAGAAATAAATCAATATGCTATCTGGGCACAATCGATATCAAAGCTAAGATGATTGTAAAAAAATTATCAGATTACACAAAAAATTGTAAATTGATATTTGTATCTCACTTAAAATCCATCACTGTCGACCTTGTTTCACCTTTTGTACACAATGTTAAGTAATAATAATTTGATATTTTTGGTGGAGGTGACAAAGGAAAAAGAGGTGGTGTGTTCCTTCATATGGCACATGAATGCATTGTGTTGGGAGAAGAGATTTCATTTCACCATGAATTGAGCAATGGTGAAGTGGTGGGGAATGACAAAGCCATATTGAATGTGAAAGTTGTGAAAGATTTCAAGGTGAGGTGGGTGTTGATGGTAAAAAGTCATAAAACGGTATTTCAAGTGATGGACTTGAAGAAGCTACCCAGACACGCACAAAGTTCAGTGACATTTCACATATATGTTAATGCAATATGTAGATTCCATTAAATTATTTTAGTTATTTAATACATGATTGAAACAAATGTCATTGCAATGAACACAGATGTCTCTTTGAGGTAGTGTCGACCATATATTGTCACAAACAACATATGTTTGAGAGTGTTTTTTTAAGTCCAAAGGTTTTAGAAAGTCCTTTCAAAATCCTTTTTTGTTCAAATCGTGTATGATTATGCTACAAGGGATGTGGCTTTATGTTTTCGTAAAATGATATTTTTAAATGTAAATCTGTATAAAGTGGTGTACTACAACGAATGAATGAGGGAAGTAACTGTAACATTCTTAATTGTTATTATATATTATTAATTTGGGTGGATTTAATTTTCTTGGACTTTGTGCAAAGATAGTTATTTAAAATATAATATAGAATATAGACATCATCACATGTACTCCAACATGCATAAATTTGATGTTTGTCTCTACCTGTCAACAAAAATCACTCCCCGTATATGCTTTACATGAGTGAAATTAATGTTAATTAGAATATTATTTTTGTTATTGTTTTTAGATTAATTGCTTTGTGACATTTTCTCTTTGAAAAAAATGAAGAGCAATACTGAACCTATAATATGGTGAGTTTGAGCAATGACGAAGTGGTGGAGAAAGGCAGGGCCATACAAAACATGCAAGCGGTAAAATATTTCAAGGTGAATTGGGTGATGATGATGAGGGGAAATGACAAGGTATTCCAAGTGATATTGTACACTAGAGGGCTTGTATTGCACATCACACTCAGATTTAAGGCAATGACTGGATTTACATACCCTACACCCATTGCAAAGCAATTTACAACCTATATAGTAATATAATATTATTATATATGTATGTAATAATATATATAAATAGGTTTATATATATATGTATGTAATAATATTAATAGTTTATATATAAATAGGTTTTTAATAATTAAAAAAGCAAATGGACTGGGAGCATAAGGTTAAATGTTGCATTTTGTATACACATTATTTTTTTAAAAATTTGGGAAATATAAATAATTGTAAATAATACCACATGCCTTGTCACATGTCATGCTAGTTACATCTTGTGTTTCACTTGGAAATACAACAAAAATACTGCACTTGCAATTGCCTGAAAGTTAAATGTAATCTTATTTTACAATTGTAGACATTCTCTTTTTGTAATTCCGGGGGCATGCAATACAATTCAAAGTTGTATAAACTCTAGTTGAGTTTTAAACCACAAACATCTGTGTTTCTAATAAAATTCCTTGAATCTAGGAGGTGTTGTGAGTTAGGGTTTTGAGGAGGTGGGTTTTTTTTTTGTCGATCAACATGAATTTCGAATGATGATTGGGGTTTATAGACATTGAAGTTCAATATTTTAGAACTCCATGAATGTGAAATCACATTGGCTGAAGTGAGCAAGTGCTTGAATTTATTCATGGGCTCTGTTTACAACCTGCCAATTGTTGACTCCATTATAAACCAAACTGATCTACCTATGACTTTATAGTGTGAGATTGAGAAAAAATAAGTAATTGATAAAATGAAATGATGAGTAAGTCATATATTTTTATTGAAGAGGTAGAGGACGTAGGTGATCTTAGACTAAATTTTTCTAGTGTGCACCTTCCACATCAATTTCATGTAGTGTTAGAAACAAAACCTGTGGGATTTATTTTTTCCATTGGGGAAAAAAGGTGGCATCCTAGTTGTTGTCAGATCTATGTGATGGTAGTGTAGAGAGGGTGTTTTGAAAGGATCCTCTTCTTTGATGGTCTCTAAATTAATCACTAGATATGTCATGTAGTGCCTCTCTATATCCCACACATGAGACAACTGATGTAGTATGATTAAATACACCTGCGTCTCTTTCTACTTGTTACTCTTTATGCGTTAAATTGATATCCTGATATCACCATCATCTTAATCTCAAACAAACCACTAATATCTCTATGAAGACGACATCATATCAAATAAACTCCATCCCCATTAACATTAGCTTACTTCAATGTTTCATACATGTACCCTTTACCAAAACCATTGGTCAATGCAAAAGATGAAAAATGTTTTGTGCATATAACACCTTCTCAGCAGATGATGGGCGACCAAAACTTTACTTTCTAGGGTGTATGTGAGATGAATCTTTGGGGGTTTCACCCCAATAGAGACACCTCTAACATAATGAAGAGGACGTTGTTAGTGGATTCATTAACAAACAGGGGAAATGAAGCACGTCAGACCTTCCACAACTACCTCCAACTCATGTCTATGGCAGTTTCTTTGGGTAAGCTTATCCATCACTCACCAAGTTGTTGACTTTACTTGGGCAACCAATCATAATTTTTTTTTAATATTTAGCACTTTTTGGTATGAATTTTGTGATTCGTAAAAAGTGTGGACTGTACTGATTTGTGAGTATTGGTTAAGTTCAAGCGGTTTCTTTTGTCCAAATAACACCTTTAACTCAAATTAGAGAAAATTTAAAGGTGGAAATCCTCAAACATAACCTAGTTTCCCCCCCCCATATTTCCAATATTCTTATTTTATTATTTTACATAGTTTTCCACTAACTTAGACATTTCATATTATTAATTTCATCTTCAAATTTTGGAGATTCTCTTTTGCTAGGGAACCATCAAATACTATTATGATTGAGCATAGTTTGACTAAGATTTTTGTTACAATGCTAAATAATTATATCTTCAATTGGACAAGGAGAAAACAAATTTGAGCTAAAGGTCAAATAAGGTTTAGGAAGAATCACTGAAAAAGTGATCACATATTCAATTTTCTTGTTATTATTGAGGAAGCAAATACTAACAAACATATAGTATATTAATGTTTTATATAATTTCATAAGTTATTTGATACTATCCTAGAAGATCTTTTGGTTCAAAGGCTTAAAGACTTGGGTCTTTCAAATTTATTAATTTCTTTTGTAATGACTATATATAAAATAGTTTTTGAGGATATTCACACCAACATAGGAGCTACAAATAACATCCATAGTATTATAGATATGAAACAACATTGTCCATTCTCAACTACACTCTCTATGCTCTATATTGATGACTTAGAGGATCTTATCTCTAAAAAATTGAGTGGTATAAGCATCTATATTTTCTTTAGGATTTTCAATTCTATTTTATTATTTTAGGTGATATTATTTTTATTTCACACTCAATTATAGGTCTTCAAAAGTAACATGATACATTATTGAGCTAATTTTTGTGATTAAAATGGCCCTGCAATAAATCTTGAAAAAAAAATCATAACATCCATTGTAAATAAAAGAGTAACATCGACAATCAATTTGAGATACAAAGGACATGGTCTAGATGGTACACTCTTATCCTTACTCTGGTGTGATTTTTGGGGACTGTCTTTTAGCCTTGTACCTACAAAAGAAGCAAGACTCAACACAAAATATACAAAACTGACATCCTTGGAAAAATAAAATTTGTGTTTCCAATTTCAAGATATCCATACAAAAATTCAAAATTTTAATACATTGGTTATTCCCACCCTATTGTATCGATGTGAGGTTTTGGGTCTGTACTTAAAAAAAATTGATTTCAAATATATAAAAAGAGTTTTTACCTCCATGATATCTGATCTGCACCATAGGGCCCAGGACCAAGTGTGAAGGGGATAACCAAGTTTAGTTGTGTATAGTGAATGTATAGATATGTATTTAGACCAAATAATCAAACACATATTCAATGGATCATAACTCTTACTTGCAATAAATGTAACTTTTATTCATAAATGAAAGAATAGGGAAATAAATTACAATGCCTATAGTGTGTGTGTATGCAGAGTAGATGCACATAGCAAGTTATATGTGTCAAAACTACATAATGGCATCAACCAAAATGACTCTCATAGTTGTCATTCGTTAGATGCATATTTAAATTGTTAATGTTTATAATACAAGAACAATTATTGTATGGTTACCAAGGAGGGTGTTGATTGGCACATCTATCTTTTTTTCAAATGTGGTAGTTTAAAATAGTCTGAACAATTAATGTCTAGGTTATCTTTAAGAATTCCAATATCAAGATCCTCTATTGGAGGATAAAGGGTAGTTGGACCACTTATTGTGCCATGTGGTTGAGGCAATCTAACACATAGTTGTGTTGAAGTGGGATCTAAATAAGTTGATGAGCCCTTGAGTAGATGCTAGTGAAGTGCACGGGTGAGGTGAAGGGTGCATAGTTTAATGTGTAGGGTACAATCTAAGATGATCATTACATGAAAATATATGAGTAGGCATGAGACTTATATGCTACAAGGTTATGAGCAAGCTTCAATAAAAGTAGTGCACAATGTTTTATGAGAGGTGTGAGTTCTACGTAAAAGATCAAACGAGGAGTGTGTTTAGTTATGTAGAGGATACACATAGATCATTTAGCCTTTCTTGAAGAGAAATGGTCTCCATTATGTCAATGTGTAGCTAAGTAAACTGCACTCAAAATTGCTTTAACAAGTGTATTACTTATCTTGATCAACATATTGTCAAACCTTGACCACTCAAAAAATTTGATGTGAGCCATGGTGGGTATGTGTGTCTATCACTTCAATGATTTGGTTCTTCTGTATGGTTTGCAAATGTTCATGATTCAAACTAGAAGGATGTTGTTTCATTGTTGGATCAAGAAGTGGCAGAATTTAAGGCTTAAGAAGTTCCACATTGAAGACTGGGTAATGCCCAAGTACGAAGATATATAAGAATGGAAACATTTTCTCCAGCTATGCATAGAGTGGTGTAAGGGCCATAGCCTATAGGCTTGATATTTCAATATGGACTATTAACTCATTCCTTTTAAAGGTGCACCCAAACTTTATCACCAACTTGTATTGATATGATGTGCATCATGACACTCCTAGTTTGCTTGTGTGCAAGAGAAGATATATTGAACCTTTCAATGAATATACTAGATGTGTCATAGAAACTTCTCAACTGTGTCTACTTCCCATTCATGTGTGCGTGACTCATTGTTGACTAGTGTGTGGTAGGATATGTCTAGAGGTATTAAAGGTTGAAACCCATGACATGTCTAAAATGGATTGTGACCCATAGAGCTATGCAATGATCTAATGTAGGCATGTTGAATGTACAAGAGATTGTCATCCTAAGTACAAGCATGTGTACAATTATACATTTAAAAAATATGAACAAGTGTGTGATTAACCAATTCAATTTTCCCATTTATCTATGGATGAAAATCTATCAAATAATCTAGTTGCATACACATCAAGTACTATAATGCTTGCCAAAAGTGACTTATAAAGTGTGGATCCTGATCATAGATGATGGATGTTATAAGCCTAAAATGAACCCAAACATGGTTGAAGAAAACTTGCATAGTGACAACTATGTCAATATATTTCTTGCATGCAACCATGATAGACATCTTAGGAAACCTATCCACCACAATGAACACAACATCATGTTGGTGTTTATCACATGAAAATGAATCATGAAATTCATGATGATAGATTCCCATGGTCTAAATGGAGTGAAAATAGGTGTGTAAGGTCCTTAATTCTTATTTATGGGATTGGTGATGCAATAAGGAATGCTAGACTTGATATGGCATTCCATGTCTATGTGCATGTGTGGCCAAAAGAAGTGTGCCTATAATGCAGTTAAAGTCTTTATCATGCTAAAATGTCATGAAGTCCTAACATAATGCACTTTTCATATGAGCCATTGGTAAGGTACACCACCAATAACACACACACACACACACACACACACACACACACACACACACACACACACACACACACGAGCTTGTAGAGAAGTTGGTCAGATAAGTAGAACTCTTAATCTTGTTTACCTTATACTAGGTTGGTGTAAGTCACTATGAAGTCCTAATCGACTGAGTAGATGGATACCTAGTTTATAAAGTTATTGCTGTACATGTCTAACACTATGATGAGTGCATGAACCAATGATAAACTAAGGTAATATTATGCCTTGTTGTCCTTTACTTTATTGTGATTGATCATGATATGGAACTGCTATAGGTAAGTCATCCATTTCATGTGTCATGCATTCTCTTGTTTGTTTTGTGTCTACAAAAACTAAAGTGGCTTGTGATCTAAATGAATAACTATTTCCTTCCCCAAATTATAGTGTCACCATCACTTTATTACTTGCACAATAGTATATATTTATTTTTCATAGGTGGAGTACCTTTGCACCATGTTACTGAATGTCTATGAGTGCTATGTGACTAGATCATGGATAATTTTAAGAATGGACCTCTAAAATTTTACTATAAAACCCTGGTGAATCCTAGAGTTCAGCTACAAATCCATTGGCGAATCTTTGGCAAAATCACCCCACTAGTATAAATTGACTGACAATTTCTATTAATTATTTTAATAAAATTATAAATAGTTGAAACATCAAGTGTCATATTCAAATTAAGAAATAATGGAAAAAAATTTAGGAAATTTTTTTAGTTAAACCCCTTTCCCCAAACACATTCATGGGGAAAATATGCTTGAGGTGGGATAATGATTATGATTAATGGATACCCTATGTTTTGCAGAATGACTACTTTACTTTTCCCTATGAAATTAGGGGGAGTCCAACCATTTCAAAAAACTTTCCTAAATGAATAAATCTAAGCAAGGAAGACATGAGATAAAACTTGAATAAAAATTGCTACAGACCCATCCCAAACCTAAACCCTAAGCAAGTGTGTGTGACTCTAAAAAAAGTCATTTCCACATCAATGCCCAAACACACATTCAAAATATTTTTGAGGTCTTGTTGATCTTGTTACTAAGCTAATAATCCTAAAAAAATGCAAATATCTTGTTGATCTCATTAATAAAAAAATAATCTCGTGTGATAACCAAATTGTGTCTAATATTAAGGGTTTTGATAAAGGATAAAAAAGGGTTTTCACATTGCGATCAAAGATCTGATGAAAAAAGTAACATGGCAACTATTTGAATCCCTTAAAAGATAGGCAAAATTCATTAAAAGTGTGAAAACATTTGTAGTTATGTATGACTTGTATTTATTACTTGGATTGTACTTTATTATCAGTTACTTAGACTCTTGACCTCCTCTTTAAATTTTTGCTCTCTTCACAATTATCATGACATGTAGGGCTTGTATTTCTTACTTGGATTGTACTTCATTATTGGCTACATAGACTCTTTCTTGGCCTCCTCTTTCAATTATCACTCACTTCACGATTCTCATGACATGTAGGGTTGGTATTTCTTACTTGGATTGCACTTCATTTTTGGATGCTTAGACTCCTCCTTGGACTCTTCTTATAATTGCCTCTCACTTTACGATTCCCATGACCACCAAGGAATAAAACTTTAATAGAAATGAATTTAGGTCTTAGGGTTTTTTGGTTCTAGGGTTTTAATCAATTTGAAACACTTAAGTAGATTTATTTTATAGGAGGTAATTTGTGTTAATTAAAAAACCAATGGAGAAAGAGGTTAGATGATGAGAAGTCTAAATTCAAGATTTTATTTAGAGTTCTTTTTTTTAATGATTAAATTTGTCATTCTTTTTAAAGATTAAATTTGTCTTTTTTAAGTGTTAAATTTGATGGCCATATGATAATTATAATTTGAGTACATACCTATTTTGAGTCTCTCAAAAGACTAACCACATAATATAATAAACTGAGTGTAGCAAATTTTTTGACAAAAAATTAGAGTATAGAGTATAAACCAACTATGGGGCCATAAGACAAGACAACTATGAAAAGCGAGGATCACATAACTGAAAAAAAATTCAAAATATTTTTGTAGTTTCAAAATTATAAACTATATAATAAGGTTTGCCAAAATGTCTTAACCACATCTATATTGGTCTTTCAAATATTTCTTTATTTCAATTAACAAACCATATCAATTAGAATATAATTATTACCTTAAACATTTAAAAACAAATTACAATATGATCATGAGGCTCTGTTGTATTTATTCAATTTGTTCTTTGTTCATTGTTTAAAATAAGTATCTTACATATCATTATTTCTCAGATGAAATCAATTTCTTGTTTGTTTAAAATAAGTATGTGGTAAAGACCAACCAAATAATATAATAAATTGAGTATAATAAAAATATAATGAATAAATATAACAATAAGTTTCCTAAAAAAAATTTCTTTAAAGGTATTTGGTTAGAACACTGTCTTTCAAATGTCTTAATCATATTCATAATCAATAATGATAAGATCTGCCAAAATATCTTAACCATATCCATAATCAATAATGGCCTTTCAAATATTTTTTATTTCAATCAACAAACTATGCCAATTAGAATATAATTATTACCTTAAATATTTTAAAAAAGTTTACTGTATGATCATGAGGCTATGTTGTATTTATTTAGTTTGTTTTTTGTGTATTTTTAAAAATGAGTATCATGCATGTCATTATTTCTCAGAGGAAATAAATTTCTTGTTTGTTTAAAATAAGCATACAGTAAAGACCAACCAAATAATATAATAAACTGAGTATAGAAAAAATAGTGACAAAAAATCAGAGTATAGAGTATAAACCAACCATGGGGCCATAGGGAAAGACAACTATGAAAAACAATAATGACATAACTGAAAAGACATTGAAAATATTTTCATAATTTTAAAATTATAAACTATATAATAAGGCCTACAAAAAAGTCTTAACCATGTCTATATTAGCATTTGAAATATTTTTTTATTTCAATTAACAAACCATGCTAACCAGAATATAATTATTGCTTTAAACATTTAAAAACAAAATACAATATGATCATGAGGCTCCAAGACTCTTTTTGTGCAATACATATGGTAAGATCATGTGCAATCCTTAATATAAATTGAGTACAGACCACAACTCACACTTTTGACATAGTTGGTGGATCTAATAGACTCAAAGAAGTTCTTATTACAAGGAATCGATTCCTTAAGGTTGTATTCTCTGTAAGTTACACCTTAAAGGAAATCATAAAATGTTTCTATTTAGAGATTAGATATCATTTTCCTCGAGATGAACTTATAGAATACATGGCTGTGATGTACCCTCAATATTGAAAAAATGTTAACTCATCATATTTTCAAAATAAAATCAAAACCTTGGCCCAACACTTTTTGCAAGATTATATAATTGAATGGTGAACAAACTAGAGGCATTTTAGATTTGCCAAAGCTAAGGGAATGACTTATTCAATTTGCCACAAGAAGTTCTAGACTATGCTTTTGAATATGGATCGATCACTAAACTATGGATTACCTTAAGTTTGAGTGAAATACTATGTGATGGTATCTCAAAATATTTTAATCTTGATAATTTATGCCAAACAATGATTTTGGTCTCATAATAAGATGATAAATTTTTAGTGCATTGTCATTTTTAAAGTTGAAATTAATAAACAAGCTTGATAAAAATTGGAGACTTTCTTGAGAATATATACAAGTAGATATAATGTCCTCAATTTACCATTTAATAGAGCTATGGCAATTTGGCAGTCAACATCTGAAAGAAAAAAATTGACTAATAATTATTTAAACACATTACAGTTCTGCAATACTAGATTTGAGTCCAACAACTTTTGAAGAGAATGCAAATAACAATTATCAAGAAAAAAATGAAGAAAATTCGCATGTTGAAATTTGAAATTTAGGCATCTAAAATTTGAGGTTGATTAAGGAAGGACAACAAATTTTGTGATCAATTTTGAGATTTATTTTTTCAGGGTTTTGAGAAAGCTTATTGAAGATAATGCAGAGTATATAAATGATTAAGAGGTAATTTTTATATTTTTGTTCTATTTGATTAAGCAAACATGTCTATAATAGTTGTAAACTCTATTATAAAGATGCATAAGTATATTGTGGTGTTCTCTTGTTATTTTATATCAAACTTATTTGAGGTATTTATAGTATAATGAACTGTTAGTATCTATATTGGACCAACATCTTCACTTTCTTCAATAACTTGCATAAATGATTAGAAAAATCGAGAAAACCATCACATATATATTTAAGCAACATCCATTAATCTCATGGATGATGAGTTGGACCAACATTAAATTTTGCCTTGGGGACCCTCAATATGCTAGTATGAAATCATTAAATTATGGGGAAAAATCTAAACTTCGATCCTCATAGCTTTAATTCCACTTGCACCATGTTTAATGATAGAAATAAAATAAACATTAGGTTTGAAAATTATTTATTATTAAGTTTTATAGTCATTAAAAACATATAAAAGGAAGAACATGTTTGTTTTACTTGGTTTTATAAATATGTTAAGGACCACTTATGACTTAGGACACAATAATATTAAGGTAATAATTATATTTTGGCTGACATGGTTTGTTAATTGAAATAAAAATGTATTTAAAAGATCATTATTTATTATGGATATGGTTAAGATATTTTGAAACACCTTATCATTATTGATTATGGATATGGTTAAAACATTATCTTTATATTTATTTATTTCAAGATAGATGACTGTGCATGCAAATAAATGTTCTCAATCTTCAGAACAAAAGAAACACAAATTTATATCTTGAAATCACAAGGAAATCAACTTAGAAATTATTTGAACCTTCGTTTCCAACCTCTCATCCCAATATTTTGACTATCAGAGCTTTGCTTATGCCAATAACTTACATCAATGTCTAGAAAAATCAATAAACCATCACATATGTATTCAAGCAACTTACTTATGCTCAAATAAATATGCATCTCTATAATATAGTTTAAAACTATTATAGACATGTTCTCTTAATCAAACAAAAGACTGCGAGTATTTATTTTCATACAAAGTTGTATATCTTGAAATAAATAAATATAATGATAAGTTCCCTAAAAAAAATTTCTTTAAATATATTGGTTTGCCATCCTTGATTTTCATAGTTTTCTTTCCCTATGGCCTCATAGCCAGTTTGAGGTAATAATAATATTTTGGTTGACATGGTTTGTTAATTGAAATAAAAAACATTTGAAAGGCCGTTATTGATTATGGATATGGTTGAGACCTTATTTTATAGTTTATATCTTAGTTATCAAATATATGTATATGTGATCATATTTCAAATGATAAAATCTAACCTATTCAATATAGTAAAACCTATAGAAGAGGAAATCTCTTGAAATAAATATTTATGATTCTAGCAGAGTGTTTTATTAATCTCTTGATATTACTTTTTGTTAGGTTGTGGAGCTAAAAGCTTCACTGATGTAGACATGGAGGAGGTTGCAGGAGTGTTGCAGAGTGTCACGGAGACTGGCGTTGGTCTGGCCAACCGACGTCAACAGGATTAGACAAGGAAGCAACCGACGTCGGTCAGTAGTCGGCCGGTGTCAACGACCCCCAGGCAGACAGGGACCGACGTCGGTCGCCTGTGTGGTTCAACTGCGAGCTTATTATGGGCAATTAGCTAACGAACCAAGTGTTTGCATGATTAGATCTATTTTTAGACTGAGAGTTGTGGATCTAATTATTGTAATTAGATGTCTAATCATTGTTTGGATGAGATCTATATAATAGACTCATGGTTGTATTGAAAAGTTGTTCTAGTTTGAGTTGAGAAAAGTTAGCTCCTTCTGTGTGTGAGGTGAGCATGGGTGTTCCTCCTAGTTCCACAGTAGTACCAAGGTGGGTGCTGGTTTTGGAGAGTCAGCAAGATTCTTCAGGTGTGTAGGATCTTGGTCACAGGTGCATGGCCTATATAGGAGATCTACATGGTAAGTAAGATCGTTGATCTGCAGGTGTATGTGTGTGCAAGGTCAAGGTTCACAGGTGTGCAGAACCAGGTTGATTTGTAGGTGTGCAAGATCAGATAGGACAACAACACAATAAGGAGCAGTATCAGGCAGGATCTACTTGGAGTACAGGTGTGTACTCGGATAGAGCAAAGAGGAAGGCATGGGAGTTCCTTCCATAAGTATGGTCTGTTGAATTGCAGGTTGTTGCAGGTTCATGGGAGATCTACTTGAAGTACTTTGAGTACTTGTGGAGTGCGTGGAGCACTTGTGGTGTGCGTGGAGCACAGGAGGTGAACACCAACTCTATGTTTGAGTTGTGTGTTGGGACCTGAGAGAGAGAGCTTTGAGGAGAGAATTACTGTTCACTTGAGGTGTGGCAAGCCTCTGAAGAGGTGGTGGAGAAGAAGTGGCATCTTCTTTATTGTATTCTTTTCTGTATAAGTATTAATACAAGTTGTGTATTGTCTCTCATATCATGTGTTATTCTGAATTCTAGTTACTTGTTGATTCTGGTTATTTCCGCATATTAAGTTGCTTGGTTTGGTAATCAACTGTATGCTTTCGGTGTTTCGTATCCTATCAAGTGGTATCAGAGCCAAGGTTGCAAGGAGCAGGTTTTGTGTTTGGTTACAGGTCACTCTCAGGGGGTTTCTGATTGAGTGGGAGTAGAGCAATGGCAGATGAAAGTAAGCTAAGAATGGAGGAGTTGAAAAGCACAGATGGTTACTTACGGTCCTATGGAAATAAAGAGCAGGTAAAAGATTATTGTTGGTTGGTAGCAGATCAACATGAAGGAACTGAAGACGCAGATGTTGCAGGTGTTATTGCATAGGATGCTTTTGGAGGTTTCTTGGATAAAGTTGAATCTTGGATAAAAGATTCGGTTGCCTCTTTCCATGTAGCCCCAGGTAGAGGAGCTGGTGAGCCTTGCCAAAGAATTGGCAAAGGGGAAGTGAAGCTGAAATTGCAGGTGGCCAACACACAGGTGTTGATGAAGGTCATGCAGGTCCCAGGTTTGGAGATATGGCTAATTTCTTTAGAAAGATTGGGTGATGAGAGATGCACAAGAACTCTCACAGCAGATGCACTTGAATTAGTTGGTGGTAAGAAAATAGGTACTCTTTATCTACTTGTTTATATTACTGATTCTTCTTCTATTGCGGAGACGTGGCTTCGTAGGCTTGGTCACATGAGTAGGAAGGAGATGCATGTTCTTAAGCGGAAGACAGATATATTTGACATGCTTAAGAACTGGAAAGCCTTGGTGTTTATGGAGGAGATGGCAGACATAAACCAGTGGATGGCGCTGGATACTTTTGAGCAGGGCAATTTGGACATAGGTTTTGATTCAAAGGAGCTCGCGAGTAAAAAGTCATCACTCACAGGCGAACACAGGTACCGACATCGGTTAGGAGGAACTGGCATCGAACAGACAGGTGCCGATGTCGGTCATGTGCAGACCGAAGCTGGCGATGTCAGGCAGGGTAAGATCGACGTCGATCAGGAGGACCGACGTCGATATTAGGTAAGACTGATGTCAGTCAGGAAGACCGACGTCGGTAGCAGGGACACCGACATCGGTAGGGTCAGTAGTCAGGGACAGATGCATGGAACCGACGTCGGTCGGATGCAGACTGTGGAGTGACCGAGGTCGGTCACTGTAACGGATTTTGGGTGGACAATGAGCTGTCAAGGAGTCTCAAACACCCATACGGAGGATTGAAGACGTAAGTAGGCCCTCAAATTTGTTGTTCCTCTTCTTTATACTCGTTGCTGTTTGTAGAGCAGGAAGGATCTAGGAAACAGGTGGGAGCATGGCATGGATATTGCAGAACCAAGCGAAGATTTGGTAGTGTTGCCAGCAGGTATGAAAACACAGAGACGAATGGATACCTTAGTTGAAGAATAGAGAGAATGGATACATGAGACGGAAGACTAGGTATATGGTCTTGAGGAGCTGCAGGATAGTAGTACAGGTTTTGACAGGTGGAGGATGAAGCATGGCTTCAGTCAATGTTAGGGTAACTACTGTGGTTTGTCTTACCAGGTGGATGATGAGTCGCGACATCATTTTGTTGCTGTATGTGGATGGTATGTTTGCTAGCAGGTTTGTACATACAGGGTCTTGCTGAGCTAAGGGTAAGATTAGTTTAGTGGCATGTCATGAGGAGTTTGGAGCAGCGAAATTCTTTGACATGGGAGACATGGAGATCACAGGTTGATTTTGTCTCGAGTGGGAGCTGATGTGAATCAGGTGTTGGCGAGGTTTAGGATGCAGAGCTGGAGCACACTAAGGGCTGGACAGGTACGGTGTCTGAAATCACATGAGGTCTGGTATAGACCTGAGTATTCCCATGCAGTGGGAGCTGTCAGAGAGTTAGGAGCCAATTCGGGGAGGTGGGTTCTCAGGTATCTGAGAGGGACCAGCAACAGGTATACATGCAGGGTCAGGACTTCACTACATGCGTTTGTAGGTTCGGATGTGGCAGGGTACTCAGATGATAGGAGGTACATCACAGTGTGTGTGGTGGGTTGTCTTCAGGATTGAGCTTAAAGAGGGATACAAACCAAGAAACAGATTAGATAAAGTACAGGTACAGGTACAATGCAGCTGTTTATCTCCAAGTGGGAGATTGTTAGGTTGTAGAGCTAAAAGCTTCACTGATGCAGACATGGAGGAGGTTGCAGGAGTGTTGTAGAGTGTCACGAAGACTGGTGTTGGTCTGGCCAACTAACGTCAACAGGATTAGACAAGGAAGCAACTGACGTCGGTCAGTAGTCAGCTAGCGTCGGCGACCCCCAGGCAGACAGGGACCGACGTCGGTTGCCTGTGTGGTTTGACTGTGAGCTTATTATGGGCAGTTAGCTAACGAACCAAGTGTTTGCATGATTAGATCTATTTTTAGACTGAGAGCTGTGGATCTAATTATTGTAATTAGATGTCTAATCATTGTTTGGATGAGATCTATATAATAGACTCATGGTTGTATTGAAAAGTTGTTCTAGTTTGAGTTGAGCAAAGTTAGCTCCTTCTGTGTGTGAGGTGAACAAGGGTGTTCCTCCTAGTTCCACAGTAGTACCAAGGTGGGTACTGGTTTTGGAGAGTCAGCAAGATTCTTCAGGTGTGTAGGATCTTGGTCACAAGTGCATGGCCTATATAGGAGATCTACATGGTAAGTAAGATCGTTGATCTATAGGTGTATGTGTGTGCAAGGTCAAGGTTCACAGGTGTGCAGAACCAGGTTGATTTGTAGGTGTGCAAGATCAGATAGGACAACAACACAATAAGGAGCAGTATCAGGCAGGATCTACTTGGAGTACAGGTGTGTACTTGGATAGAGCAAAGAGGAAGGCATGGGAGTTCCTTCCATAAGTATGGTCTGTTGAATTGCAGGTTGTTGCAAGTTCATGGGAGATCTACTTGAAGTACTTTGAGTACTTGTGGAGTGCGTGGAGCACTTGTGGTGTGCGTGGAGCACAGGAGGTGAACACCAACTCTGTGTTTGAGTTGTGTGTTGGGACCTGAGAGAGAGAGCTTTGAGGAGAGAATTACTGTTCACTTGAGGTGTGGCAAGCCTCTGAAGAGGTGGTGGAGAAGAAGTGGCATCTTATTTATTGTATTCTTTTCTGTATAAGTATTAATACAAGTTGTGTATTGTCTCTCATATTATGTGTTATTCTAAATTCTAGTTACTTGTTGATTCTGATTATTTTCGCATATTAAGTTGCTTGGTTTGGTAATCAACTGTATGCTTTCGGTGTTTCGTATCCTATCACTTTTATATGTCTGTAGCTGAAAAGAGAGAAAAAGAAACGAAATGAAAACAACCAAGAGATAAAAAGATTCAATGTACTCAATGAATACTTATTGATTAGTCTCTTATATATCAATCTCTTGATATCCCCTTTATATCTTATATTAGTCTTTTAAAGACTTACAAACATTTGTACTCAATGTATACTAAGTACTACACATGATCTTACTATATGTAGTGCATAAAATGAGCCCTAGAGAACCATAATTTTGGGACATGAAGGATAACAAAAAAAAGTATTGATTTCAACCTCTCCCTCAAGCTCATCTTGAATATTCATCATGTTACATGCATTTATTTACTAATTTTGGCAAGGCTAAAACATGATTAATATGTAGAAACAACTTAAAAAAATTATTATAAAATATTATAATCCATGTGTGTTTCCATAATTGTCTAGTCAAGAGTAAACCATTCAAAAATACTATTATGTAGGAAATAAAATACTACCATGTATATATAAAAATTACCATAAATAATATCAATATACTTAAAATTATCATGATAGTATTTCATAAGTACCATGTATCAATAAAAATTTCAACACAAGCATTTAAGTTTTAATCAGAGTTTGTATCAGAAATTAAATCTATCAAAGGGGCACCCTTATCAGTCAAGTACTTAGTATACTCCATGCAAGCATTGAGAATTTCCATCAAGTGGGTTGAGGCCCCTTAAAAATCATCTACCTCCAACTTAACATTTTTTAACATTCTGGCCTCCATAGGTTTTGATGTAGGGCTGCTAGCACATTTCCTTTTAGAAGAAGTAGGGCTTTCAGGCTCAATGGGTGGAATATTAGTGTTAAGTGGAAAAATTTCACTGAGATGCAATTTTGGAATTAATTCAAGAATATTTTCTGGTTGAGGTGGCTCAGGTAATGGAAAATTATGCTTATTAAGCTGAATGGGAACATGCATGTGTTGACGGGGCTCATTTAGAATGCATCATATATGAGGACAATTCCTCCAATGTGCTCCCCTTCATCCTCTATTTTCATGGAAATTCAAAGAGTTATCAGGAAAAGAGTTGATAACATTCTAAAAGATAGGGTTATTAACATCAAAATATAAGGAAACATGAGTTCCTTGATTAAATGGCCTAGTAAATGTGTTAGTAACCCTATGCCCATGAAAGAATCAGTTGCCTCGAGAGCTACCCTATGAAAGAGTAACCTCACTACATTGATTTTCATCATGACCTCAAACATCTCTACTTGAATAATTTGAACTTGGATTTCAAGTTGACATCTAATAAAGTATGCTAAAATAAGCATTTTATACAAGTAAACTCAAATACTTCTTAATTTTCATGATCTTAAAAATACAATGCATCAAATTTTTCAATTTGAAACAAAATGCAATAATACTTATATATTTATCAATGTGCATAAAAATTAATCATTCCATCCTATTTACAACCATACTAAAATAAAAAGTACCAACCTACGAAAACCATGAATTATTATTTCACAATCCTCATGCCACTTTCAATAAAATGGTAAATAGGCCATAATCAAATACATGAAACCCCTAATGTTTAATTTTAATATGTTTGTGTGTGTGTGTGAGAGAGAGAGAGAGATAAGGACCATTAGGACATAATCAACTTAAGGTAATAATTATATTTGGTTTAGGGTTTAGGGTTTTGCAATTGAAAAAAAAAATATTTGAAAGGCCAATATAGATATGGTTAAGACATTTTGACAGACCTTATTATATAGTTTGTAATTCTAAAACTATGATTTTTTTTTGAATATTATTTGGCATAGTTAGTTCGTTATTTATACTCTTTGAAAACTATGAAAAGTGAGGATGACATAACTGAAAAAATATTCAAATATTTTTTTAGTTTTAAAATTATAAACTATATAATAAGGTCTACCAAAATATCTTAACCATATTCATATTGGCCTTTCAAATATTTTTTTATTCAATTAACAAATCATCCCAACCAAAATATAATTATTACCTTAAACATTCAAAAACACAATACAATATGATCATGAGGCTCCAGACTCTTTTTGTGTAATACATATAGTAAGATCATGTGTATTACTTAGTATAAATTGAGTACAAATCCCAACTCACACTTCAAATTTTTTGGCATACCTTATTATATAATCTGTAACTTTAACACTATGAAAAAGTTTTGAATATTCTTTGACACCATTTATAAAATGGAGTACAACAAACATTCTCTTCATTCTATATAGTTTTGATAACTAGAAACCTTAATAATAAATCAGTTTCAAACCTAATGTTTATTTTATTTCTGGCATTGAATCTGGTACAAGGAAAATTAAAGCTGTGAGGATGAGGTTGAGATCTTGTCTCATTTTTTATTTCACAATCCTCAGGCCACTTTCAAGAAAATGATAAATAGGCCATAATCAAATACATGAAACTCAAATCCATACAAATTCTTGGCCCTATGAGTTTCACATATATATTTATAAAAATACATATAACTGTATCTTCAAAGATATAAAACCAATATTTCTAATTTTGACCATGTCAAATAATCAAATACTCATTTTGAACAAAAGTTCCTGAAACATTTCAGCAAAATGTTTAATGAAGACAAACCACTATGTTAAAATTGATCATTTATATCCTTTGCATTATCTTCAATAAGCTTTATCAAATTTCAAAACCCTATATATATATATATATATATATATATATCTCACTTAGGACACAATAAACTTAAGGCATATTTAATTATATTTTTATAATTATGTCATCCTCACTCTTCATAGAAGTATCTTGCATATCATTATTTTTTAGAGGAAATCAGTTGTTTGTTTAAAAGAAGTATGTGGTAAAGACCAACCAAATAATATATTAAACTAAGTATAGCAAAAAGTATGACAAAAAATTAGGGTGTAGAGTATAAACATTAAACTAGCTATGGGTCTATGGGGAAAGTATATATATATACCACTTAAGACACAATAAACTTAAGATAATAATTATATATTTTAGTTGTCATCATTTTTTATAGTTGTCTTTCCCTATCGACCCATAGTCGGTTTATTATTTATACTCTATACCCTAAGTTTTTGTCACAATTTTTTACTCAATTTAATATATTATATAGTTGGTTTTTAGTTTTGCCACCCTAGACCCTAAAAAAATAAGAAACTGATCTCCTCTGAGAAGTAATGGTATGCAAGATAATTCTTTTAAATAATGCCTAAAGATTAAAATGAATTATATTATGTGGTTGATCTTTACCGCATACTTCTTATAAACAAACAAGAAATTGATTTTCTTTAATAAATAATAGCATGGAAGATACTTCTTTTAAATAATGCATAAAGAACAAAATAAATTATATTATGTGGTTGGTCTTTACCACATACTTATTTTAAACAAATAAGAAACTCATTTCCTCTAAGAAATAATAGCATGCAAGATATTTTAAACAAAAATGAATTAACACAACAAAGCCTCATGGTCATTTCAACCATATTTCTAACTAATCTGAAAATATCCATTTCATAGATTTTGAGTTTAAGGAAAATATTTGTAGATATACATGAAATTTTCAATAAAACCAACATGCACAATGTTTTGAGGAAACATCTTTAAACAAATATATTTCAGGGAGCCTATTATTATATTTATTCATTTCAAGACAAATGACTATACATGCAAATGACTGCTCTCAAAATTTAAAACCAAAAAAAAACAAGTCCTTACCTTTCAATCATAAGGAAACCAACTTATAAATTGTTTGCACCTTTGTTTCCAACTTATTGTCCCAATATTTTGACCACCAGAGCTTCACTTCTGCCAATAGCTTGTAGAAATGACAAAAAAAATTAAGAAATCATTACATATGTATTCGAGTAACTTACATTAATCTTGTAGGTGACGTGTTGGACCAATATTAGATTTTTTCCTTAGATCCCCTCAATATACCGGTGATAATTCACTAAAAAGAGGAAAAAATCTAAACCTCAATCCTTGTAGCTTTAATTTTACCTACACTGCATTCAATTCTATAAATAAAATAAACATTAAGTTTGAAAATTATTTATTATTAAGTTTTTTAGTTATTAAAACCATATAAAAGGAAGATCATATGGCACCAAAGAATATTCAAAACATTTTAAAAATAAATTATAATTATTACCTTAAGCTTATTGTGTCTTAAGTGGTCTTTATTACACAAAAACACACACACACACACACACACACACACACACACACACACACACACACACACACACACACACATATACATATATACCTAGTGATTCTAGACTAACCTATACATGTCTTGTATAATTTCTTGATGAATCAGATCCATACATGTATAGTAATTCTGGAGAATATGTGTCTTGAAATAGGATCAAGTATAATATATAAGGCGAATCTATGTTTTGAACTATGAAATTGAGGTTATTTGACCTATGTATATTTTCACAAAATTAGCCATTTTCAAAATTGAAAAAACCTACTTGTAGCCTTTTGGCTATAAATAACCTCTAATTTTTTCCCTAGACTAGATGTTCATGTTGTATGAGCACTGTACTTAGTGGGTAGTTAGATGTATCAATGTCAATTTCAAAGGAATGCATAATGTCTAGCATTCTAAGCATAGGTGCTATGTAGAGGCATTATTTAAGTGCCTCAAAAGCATGTTATTATGCATGAGTCCAATTAAACTTGGATTTTTCACATGTTATCTAGCTGAGAGACTAAGATAAGTGCGATAACCCAAAGATGAACCTGTTATAGAAGTTAGCCAGTCCAAGAAAAATCCTCAATTATGTGAGATTGCATAGAGTAGGCTAATCTTGGATCATTATGGTCTAATCTAGATCTACATGGATTCCTATGCAATCAATGATGTATCTTATGTACTAGAGTTGTGTAACACTAGATGTACACTTTACTAAGTTGGCTTATAACTTGTGTTGATACAAGGTGTCTAAGACGTGCAAGATGTGCTATATATGCTCCTCCTAAGTCTTATTGAAGATGAGAATGTCATTCAAGTAGATGATGATAAAATATTTGAGATAAGACCTAAGTAGATCATCTATCAAGTGCATGAAAGTGGTTGGTGCATTGGTTAGGCCAAAAGGCATTACCAACCATTTATACAATCCTTCTCATGTCTTGAAAGCTATCATCCATATGTCTTCAAGATGTGTTAGAAACTAATGATAAAGTGACTTGAATTCAATCTTGGTGAAGTATTGTGTACCTCAGAGTTGGTCTAGATGGTCATCAATGCATGGTAGTGGGTACCAATTCTTCACTGTTATTTTGTTGAGTGTATGATAATCTATGTAAAGTCATTTAGACCCATCCTTATTGGGTGTAAGGACTATTGGACTACCACAAGGAAAATAATTAGGCCTAATCTTGCCCTGATCAAGGAGCTCTAGTATCTGGCACTAGATTTTGTCATTCTCCCAAATTGATCTACAATACAGGGGCTATTTAGAAGAGGAGATTTAGGGACCAAATTAACACATTATTTTACTACATAGTGTGATGGAAGGCCTTCAGATTATATAAAGACTTTGCTACATTGATTTAGTAACTTGTCGATCTATTACTACTATAACATTATGTGAGTGGTGTACATAGATAGATTGTGTTTTTTGATCTATGTAGGTGTGTCAAGTCTTACCATGAGTAAAACAAACTTATGTATATGCAAGATAAGTTTAAAATGTTGTTCGGTAGAGACCAAAGTAACTTTGGTCATGGGCATAGACTCGAAGAGGTGTTAAAAATGATCTTGTGCATAGATAGGCCAACATTGTGGATTACCTTGATATGTAGCTTCATGGTCATACACATATAGTCTCCCTAATAATATGTTGTAAACCTCCATAGGTACTATTCCACAAGTGATTATATCCTCCATAGGCTTGACTTTGTATTAAAAATTGCATTATCACTAGACTTATATATTTCCCCTATTGTAGCCACCCTAAAGAATATGGCTTAGGATGCGTAGTAGTGGTAATACTAAGGTGTTGAGATGTGGATTGCATAATGATGTTCTTCTAACTACCACTACCAATGATGACATTGATAGGTTGACCTTTAATCTAGAAATTAGTGTGGAAGATATGTTCCTACCCTTAAAAGATATCAATCATAGTGTTGTTGGTGATTATATAAGAGGCATATGGATTAGTGTTATCCATTAGTGTGGGTCCTCAAGTAGACTATATGTGTAAGGACTGCTACACATAGCATTTAGATTCATCATGGGTGGATGAGTGATGGAAATGGTACTAATTATCACCCAAATTCTTCTTTCCTTTTTTTGAAGTAGAATACATAGGATCCTTAAAGTGTTGTGTAATATTCTAAGGCTACTTACCTTTATAAAAAGTGTAATGCTTCTATGAAAAGGAATGTGATGTGGAGTTGTGCTAGGGTTTGGAATTTCACACTATGTTGGATGAAGAGGTGGAATTCTACTTCATCCTTTCCTTGGATTTGATCTTGTTGGCATTGTGATATGTTTGTCCCAAAGTGTTAGAAGTCAAGAAATCTAACTTTGCATGGATATAATGTGAGAGTCCACTAATATACTTCAACACCTTATGTTATTCACTCAAGTTCTCTTAGAGGCATGTATAATAGTCATGGAATGTATTAGAGTAGTCTTTCATTGATTGATACTTGTATTGGTGAATTATTGAAACTTGATCTATTCATCTTCAAAGTGTTGGAGAGGGTAGTATTCCTCCTTCAATGCATCAATAAATTTTTTCCATGATTCGATTGGAACTTACTCTTGTGCATGCTACACATTGAAGGTCTCCCACCAGTGAACAACCAAAATTCACATATTCAGTACTATGAAGGTGATTTTCTCAACATCAGTGAAGTATTTGACTGAGAAGTATGCCTCGAGTTACCAAATCTAGGATTCTACTACCTTGACATTGATCTTTCCTTCAAATAGAGGGATATCAAGATTAACTTCTAATTTGAAGGGTAATTGTTGATAAAATAGTTGTGAAGCATACTATTGAGATGGATGAGAAGGCATTATGTTGTGATTCATCATTAACTCATATAATTGATAATTTTTTTTAGGGTGCTGTCTCTAATGCATCGATAATGAGCCTTCAAACTTCTGAAGCTACCTCAGGTTACTTCTGGGAGTCAGCCATCTTGCTTTTGATATGACATTATTATGGAATATCTAAATTAGATGTGACTATTAGACCTTCTCTCTCTCATTGTGCTCATGTGGTTATAGGCATATAAATAAATATAGCTTTGCTATGATACCTATGATCTGTAACATAGTGCATAGGACCAAGTGTGTAGGGGACAATCGAGTTTAGTTGTGTAGAGTGAATGTGCACAAATATATTCAAATAAAACAATCAAAGACACATTCAATGGATTGGAAGTCTTACATAAAAGAAATACAACTTCTATTCATAAATGAAATAATAGGGAAATAAAGCACAATGTCTATAGTGTGTGTGTGTATGTAAATTAGATACATGGAGCAAGCTATCTATGCCATGACTATGTAATGGCATTGACCTGACTGTCTTATCTATCATTGTCTAGATGCCTATATTACATATTTAACATGCATAATACAAGAGTAGTTTCTATAAATTTAACAAGGAGGGTATTGATAGACATGTATATCTTCATGTCTTATGTGGTAGTTGGAAATGGTCTAAACAATTAATGTCCAGGCTATCTTTAATGAATTTTAGTCTTGAGATCCTCTATTGGTAGCTAACAACTAGTTGGACAACTTTTTGTGTTGCATGGTCAGGATAGGTTGACACATGGTTATGCTAAAGTGGGGCTTAAAGGAATCAATGAGCACATGATTATATTTCAATGAAGCACATGGGGACGCAAGGTCAGGGGTACACAGTGTGATACATAGACTATGATATGAGGCAATCATTACACATAAGTATATGAGTAGGCATGAGACTTGTACATAAGGTTGTGAGAAAACTTTAAGTAAAGGAGTGCACAAGGTTATATGAGAGGTGAGAGTTTTTCATAGAATAATAAACAAGGAGTGTGTTCAGTTATGTAGAGGTTGTAAACATATCAATATCATATAAAATTTGATCAATAAAATAGTTCTTCCCTCATAGCCTCAAATTTTAAACTACAAAATTTCAAATGTTTAAGGACAAATGTATTAGTTTCCCACATGAGATCAATTAAATACTTTAAGAATTCCTCGAAATTTCTTAGCTTTGATACATAGTCCCTGGATATTGTGTATCCCTAATATCAATACCATAATTATGAAAAAATAAATCATGTACTCATATTATGATAGATCTATTAACAACTTCTAAGGTTTTTGAAAATACAACCAATAGAAGAGGAGTGTCATCAATATAACCCACCCTTATGTTAAGCTTAGCTACAACCATAAGGGTATTCTAGGACAAACAAGAATGAATCACACACTCCAAGTTATGAAAATGGGATAAGAAGTGCAAGATTAACAATGTCTCTAAAGTTAAGTATACTGATTTTAGATTAGTTATGGAAATTACATGATGGAATCTTGGTGGCATGAAAAAATTAGATAAATGAAAATGAGCATTGCATACTAGGTTAAAAATGGATTTCATTCTAATTATTTAGAATAAAACAATATTGAGTATTATTTTTACTCATTATACAAGTCTAATGAAACTTCTATCTTATTTCCTTCTATTAGGTTTATTATAAGCATACATACAAATAAACACATATATCACTTTGGGCTCCATAAATTTTCTTATGCATGGCATAGTTCCTATGAAATTTCATATAAAACAAAGTTCTTGAAAAACTACCAAATAAACATGTATGAATAACTTTATGTTTTCCATGCCTGGAAATAGAAAAAGTGGTTAGCTGTGTATGCCCAAATCTTCTTATTTTACCAATAATTTATTTAAGGTTTAAGCCTTGATGAGACAAAATGGATTCAGAGCTCTAAGGCATATAAAAATGATGTAAAAAAATTCTTTTGTATCAAGTGAATGCTTCTATTGCTAGAGGTTATTCCATTAGATTCACAACTAAAATGCTTATTCAAGATTATCAATAATTTCCACAACCCAAATAGATGCATTGTTATTATAACCAACTTAGGAAATTATGAGGTTAATGAATAGACAAAAAATAATTTTCAATAGTTTCTTATTATCACTTACAATTTCAACTCAAACTTCTAAGACTTAATGTATCTACAAAAGAGCTCATGGATTGAGTAATGTTTAACTCAAAATTATAATCCAGATTACCTTGAGTTGAGTAAAAATTAGTACTACAATAATAGAGTACATAATAACTTGTAGTACATCTTCTTTAGCAATTATGGATAATTCAATGAAGTAATTTCGTAAAAAATACAAGATCATATAGTTAAAGGCTCTTGATAAAAATATCAAACTTTGTTATGTGGCTAAATAAAGGCAATAATAGAAAAATCAACATTAAATACTTACCCTAACTATGGTATTTAAAAAGTCTAATCAACATCATTCAAATTACCACTGAATAATTATCAGATGGGAGTCAAAATAGACTAAAAAGACCAATGTTTAAAATATATTCATTTTTCCAAGTAAACCTTGAACTATATATTATTTTTAAAGTCTCAAAAATGTATCAATAGGTAAAAATAACCTTCAAGATCATTCATGAACAAATGAGGTTAAATAAAACCTTTAGAATAGATCAAGATGATACTTGATTTTGTAAGTAACTGAATCTACTTAGCATGGCTACCCTACCTTGTGCCTTAAGAATTATTGGCTCTATTCCCAAGCATATTAAATCACTTAGAGACCCCAAAATAAATACAAAAATTGAATTAGTCTTTGAAAAAACATAAGACTAATAAAGGATTCAATTTCTTGAGAAATGCCTTCATGTTTCCATGAGACTTCCTATTATAACTCTCACCTATCTATACTAGATACTTATATCTTTATATCTAATAGTCTTATCATAAATAAAATAAACCTTTCAATGCAATGAAAGATATACATAAATCATTGATTGAGTAAATATATTTGACCAATCATTTACTGGTTTCTTTCTATTTTAAAAAACTTGATATTGATATTTTATTTCTTAAATAAGATGATAATTAAATGAGCTTAGGGGAAGTAATTTCAAAAAAATAATGCACTTATATTATATTAAGTTCCAATTTGGAAAGGTATTACATTCAATATTAATTAAGGGTGTCTCTAGGGGCAAAATATAGTGAAATCAATATGACTTTTATAGAAGGGAAGAATCATATTTTGACCACGCTTAATATTAATATGTAGTCATTCAAACTAATAAATATTTTCAAAAGATGGAATAAATAACAAGAATATTGGGTTTCATAGATGATACAACTCTTAGGTCATGCATTTTCTAAATAACTTACATCCTGCACTTAAAACATCAAATAAGATACATCATCCCAAACTTGGCATTGTAATCTTCTTAAGCTAAACAATAACCATCAAAGAGTGGTAGAGATAAAAATGTTATAACCACAAAACCCATGGAGTATCCATGTATAATACAACCCATGTAAAAGTAAGTAAAAATCTATATTTTTGATCTATAGAGGGTTCTTCTTTGTAGTATAAAAACTAAATACACATGAAACTCAAAACTAGCCTCTAAAGAAACAAATGAATAACTCAAGAAAGAAATCATATAATATCATACTAATTAACATTTCCATATAGAAAATAATGCACTATCACTTTTCATGAAAAAATTAATGCATGCACAACATAACCCATTTCTAAGGAAGCATAATATGGTATACACATAACTATCATATGTATACCATCTTATATTTGTTTTAACATACTTTATTATCACAACAACTTAATCCTCTTAATGGAGGTTTTGTCGAGGTGTACCAAGATAAGAATCAATCCAAATTTTTATCAAACATTATTATACTAAAAATAATAAGTCTATAGTGCCTTAATAAGTATTCAAATCCTAAAAATAACCTTTGAAAGAAGATTTTATAGTTATGGAAAAAGTGTTCCCAGCCTAAGATGTGAATACAACTTCATCAAACATCTATGGTTTTGTATTCTGCCCAAATAAAAGGCATAATAAAATTTAAACCTTGGCCCAATATCAAAATTATAATAACAATGGTTTGCATCCAACTATCCATTTTTATGTTAATCAAGGGCCATGTAACAAGTATGCAATTTTTTTAGTTAATGAATAAAATAATTCCACAGAAAAAAATTTCATTCAACATTTACTATTTTATATATACTAATAAATCATTGGCATTCAGTAGCAATGAAAATCAAGGCTTCAAGATCAATTTACAACCAAGATATGCACTCCTTGAAAATTGAAGATTTTTGTCTTACTTACTAGCATTATTTCCTATAGGAAATTGTTTACCAATCAAAGAGACATCAAAACTTGTAATGTAACCATCCTAAATTTTTCATAGGATTCCAAAGTCAGTTGAGCTTACATACAAAAAAGTAAAAACAACATGAGTCATTAGAATAATATAAATTTATTTCTTGTGATTTAATCTAAGTTAAGACAATGGATTAAGTAAACACATAATATACTTAAGCCAAACATAGAACTGGGTTATTTATCATTTAATATCAAGATTATAATTTAATAAAAATACATAGTTAATCAAATAGATAAAAACCAAAACCACTAGACAAAATGGAATGAGTATGCCATTAAACATGTGTACCTCAAATGAGTTATCAAAAGAGTAGAGTAGTATTGTATTTTGCATAAAATGATACATACTATAATATCCATTTAACAAAACTATTATGAGTATGTGCACAGAGTTGGGCAAAAATTCCATGGACATTTCTCATAATGCAATCACATTATTGACATAACCAGATCATGTTATTTAAATTATGGCTTGGTAATTATCGATCCATAACACAAATGCATTATTTTAAAATCAATAATATGATCATGTTCCTTATACTTTAAATGTATTTTAGTAAATATAATAAATTAGGGTCACTTTGCATTTGATACACTTGGTCTAACAGCTACACACCTTACAATGTGGAAAATAGTTTTTCAAAGTCTAATTTGGTTAGTACTTAGGAATTTTCAAGGTCTAAGTATTGAACCTAAGGATTTTAAGACAATATTTGCAATTGATGTCCATTTTTGGTAAAAATATAGTCATTTTTAGGTTTTTGTACCTACCAAATTGATTCTTGGCATTTTTATGAGTCTTAGGTTTGTCAAAACTGAAGTTTTCAAATTGCTCACTTTGAACTTGATCCAAAGCAGTATTATTGGGGTAACATAGGTCACATTTATGACTTGCACACATAAAATGACCACTTTGTGTTAATTTCACTTATTCATCATCCCTCCCTCATCCCCAATCACTTCTTACTCATCCCTCATCACCCCTAATCACTCTCTCCTCATTTATCATTATCCCTAATTATTCCCTAATTGACCCTCACTATCCCTTATCATATCTAATCACTCCCTCATCATATTTTATTATTATCTCATTGATCCTCACTATCCCTCATCATACCTAATCACCCACTCTTTGTACCTCGTCATCCCTAATCACTCCCTCATTAACCCTCACCATCCCTCATCATCTTTAATCACTCCCTTATTATGTCTCACCATCCCTAATCACTCCTTTATCATCCCTAATCACCACTCCATCATCCCTAATCCCTCCTTACTCATCCCTCATCATCTTTAATCACTCCTTTATTGGCCCTCACCATTAATCATCATTTATAATCTCTCTCTCATCATCCCTAATCATCCTTCATTGAACCTCGCCATCCCTAATCATCCCTAATCACTACTTCATCATCTCTAATCACTCATTCCTCATCCCTCATCACCCCTAATCACTCCCTCAATAACCTTTACCATCCATAATCACTCCCTTATCCTCCCTAATCACTCCCACATTGATTGTCACCATCCCTCACCATCCCTAATGAATCCCTCATCATCTCTTCTCAATTATTCCTCATCCCTCCTCATCCATAATCACTCCATCCAATACCTTGATGTTGGTATTTTTTGGGGTTTAAAAATTCTAGGAGCTACAAGTGGATAATTGAGTGATATCATAAAATATAAGACATAATGATCAAAATGATGTAGAGGCAAATTTGAAACATAAATATTTAACACCTATGAAAAAATATGGGCCTATTAGAAATGATGTAATTCATAATTGAAAATCTGCCAGAAAAAGAGAAGCAAGTAAAACCACCATAACACTAAAAATGGGTAATAAATATAAGGATCACAAAGCTATGTGATTTCTGAAACCAATCAATTGATTTCTACATGAGGACATTTTATATTCCAAATAATTACATTGAAGTCCTTCTATTTGTATGTCTATTCATTGATTCATTATACCAGAGAGTGGAAAATAATTTTCAAATGATTAGAACAAGTAGTCCAAGATCATGAATTGGTGCTTAATTCATAACTTCAATATTCAATCCAATGAAGAGTGTCATGTTATGATCTCTCTACTTGTACAACTTGAGAAGTGGGTACAAGTTATCTAACATTATAAAAAGGCAAGTAGATAATATATTATTAATCCAATGATATAGTCGGTAATAAAAACATATCTACTTCTCTTAACAAGAAATTATATGAATTAAAAATATCATTTCATTAATAAATGTAGATTAATAGTGAGCTAATCCACTTCATTATTTATAACAAAAGTAATAATAATTTAATTTATCCTAAAGCATATTTTCAAAAATTGAACTTGAAATTGATGCATCATCCATAACCATATGCTAGTGTATGGTCTAGTGTAGGCCTTCAGAAATGGATCACCTAGTAGTGTTACTTAGTGTATAAAATTAATCTTTTTAAATATGCAATCCTTTGTGACATCTCACTATTATAAGTATGCGATGTTTTACATGTGGTCAAACATATATTTACAATCTACATGTAGTATATGAAATAAATCCTTAAAATGTTGTGATAATTGTCATGATTTAAAATACCATATATTGTAGTTAGTTCATAAACTTTTAGTCATTAGTGCTAGTAAGTGCAATAATCTTATCAATTATAGTAATAAGTAAACTCTTGATGGTAATAAGTAAATTTAATAACATCCTTATGGCACCATATCATAGTGTGGTTTATACAATAATAACAAAGACAAAATAATTGAACCATAAACTAGATGAATATAAGGATATCTTTTAGTCACCTAAATAAGTTCTTACATACTGTAAACTAAACAATACTATTGATTTGATTCTTTAACTACCTCTACCTCAATCCTCTTTATACAACATATAATTTTTATATAATGAATAGATCAAGTGGTAGATCTATGAAATCATGGATAATGGAGACATTATGCCTAAATCATTATCTTACATAAGCCTAATTATGCTTGTGCCAAATAAGGATGGGACATGAGGTTGTGAATTGATTAAAAAATATTAACAAGATTAAAATGAATAACTATTATCCTCATCTAAATATTAAGGCATTTATATACCATATACATGGTGTAAAAGTGTTTTCCAAAATTTATCTTAAGTTTGGGTACATTATCATATTAATGTTGAACCTATAGACATTTGGAATATAGTCTTAAAAGTAAAGGATTGATTGACTAGTTGGTTATACCTTTTAGGTTAACTCATGTAGTGAATTAATTCATTGAGATATTGAATGATATCCTCATGCCCTTTAACTATGTTATTTTTTTAATCTACCTTGATGACATCCTAATATTTAGAAAACATGGTATGAACATATTCACCATGTTGAACTAGTTTTTAACATTTTACAGAAACACATTTTTATGATAACATGAATATATGTTAATTTTTCATGTTATAGATAAAATATTTGGGATACATTACACACACAAGGAGTGCATATGTGAACCCAACCAATATTCAAGTTATATAGGAATGGGAAACACCAAATAAATTTTCATAGATTTGAATCTTCTCAAAATTAGAAAATTATACAAGAGATTTGTGTTTAATTTTTATCCTTTGAACCAAGTTACCAAAGGTGGAATCAAATAAAGTTTCATCTAGTCAACTTAAAAAAAAAGATAATTTGATGAACTAAAATTAAAACTCTATTTTGTACTAGTACATATGTTACTTGACTATAATTTGGAAAATCATCTAGTTTATTCAGTAGTAAAATTGACTATCACAAATGGGTATTGACAACATAATAATTCCTAGAAAAGAGTTAATTTCTATTATAATGGATTAAATAACATATGATTGGAATCAAAGATACTTTTAGAGTATATACTTAGATGATGAAGAAGTGATTAGGGATGATTAGGGATGGTGAGGGTAAATGAGGGAGTGATGAGGGATGGTGAGGGTTAAAGAAGGAATGATTAACTATGATGAAGGATGAGGAAAGAGTGATTAGGGATTATGAGGGAAGAAGAGGGAATAATTAGGGTTAATGAGGGATGGTGATAGTCAATTAAGGAGTGATTAGGGATGATAAGACCAAGTGATTAGAGATGATGAGGGATAATGAAGGTCAATGAGGGAGTGATTAGGGAGGAGAATAGATGAGGAAGGAGTGATTAGGGATGATGAAAGATGACGAGGAAGAGATTAGGGATGATGAAGGATGAGGAAAGAGTGATTAGGGATGATTAAGGATGAGGAGGGAGTGATTACGGATGATGAGGGATAGTGAGGGTCAATAGAGGAGTGATTAGAGAAGGCTAGTGATAGTGAGGGTTAATGAGGGAGTGATTAAGAATAATGAGGAATGATGATAGATTGATTAGGGGTGATGGGGCATGATTAAGAAGTGATCAAGGATGAGGGAGGGATGATGAACAAGTGAAATTAACACAAAGTGGTTGTTTGATGTGTATAGGTCATCAATGTAACATATGATACCCAAATCAAACCACTTTGGATCAATTTCAAAGTGAGTGGTTTGAAAACTTTGATTTTTGAAAAACTAAGACTCCTAAAAATGCCAAGAATTAATTTAGAAGGCACAAAAACCTAAAACATGACTATAGATTTACTAGAAATGGACATCAATTGTAAAAGTTGTCCTAAAATTCCTAGGCTCAATATTTAGACCCTAAAAATTCTTAAGTACTGACTATATTGGATTTTGAAAAACTATTTTTTACATTGTAAGGTATGCAACTATGAGACCAAATCTATCAGATGTATAGTGACCCTAATTTATTATATTTATTAAAAAATTTAAGTATAAGCAAATAAATATAAAAATATAAATGTAAACTCTATTAGATGTAGAGTTATACTAATTTCTTATATTTACTAAAATAAATGTAAAGTATAAGGAAATAAATGTAAATATATAAATGCAAACTTATAATTCACATTTATGGTAGTAAATATAAGATTCATTTCAAGATTGGCTTCATGTACATGTTCACATGATTTTATGTGTAAAATAACATGAATATAATCATGTTATTGATTTTATAATAACACAATCATGTTATCTATTAATGCAATCACATTATCTATTACAATTATTGTGCTATTTGAATTTGGATTCAAACACAAAACCTTTTGGCTTAGGAATGGCTTGGATTCCCAAGCCAAAGGCTTGGAATTTTTTTAATCTACAATCGAGTTTGAGAGTTTTGATAGAAAATAATAAAATTCAACTTCAATCACCAAATACACTATGACTTTCAATGGCAAAATTCAAAAACTTAATACCATCTCACCAAGCATGCTCTCGTCTTTCCAAAAATATGGTTTTTATAATTTTTTGAATAATTTAAGGTTGATTAATCTCAACCATTAAACTATTATTCTCAAACATTATTATCAACTATTATTCCAAAAATATCATGCGCATGTAAATTGTTTTTCATTGATCTAATTTTAAAACAAGATATATGGTCACAAATTAGTCCTAATTATACACACATTCAAAAAAAATATTAATTTTCATTTTTTTGAGGTAGTTAGGCATGTTGGATAGTGGGATATCCATGTTTTGTTAGTTTTTTGGATCTATTTACTTGAAAAATTAATAAAAAAAGAGTATTAATTGAAAAAATATAAAACAATACAGGTCACAAAATAAAAGATCTTATATACATGTTCACCAGAGGGTTTTAAACAATATTAAATGCTACTAAAAAAATGGTGCACTGCACAACCATCTATTTAATTTATTTTCTTAAAAAAGTAAAAGTTCATCTTCAAATTTTATATGTTTGACTTAGTTATACTTAACCATTTTAAAAAAATACTAGTGTTTTAGAAACTAGACTTGAAATTCTACATTTCATGTTTTTGCACCAACTTCAAATTTGGGGTGGAGCTATCTCAAGTTATCCGTAGAAGTTTAGATTTATGAAATTTTAGGAAAATCATGTCCATGGGTAGGCCCCCTTTTGTCCCCCAGCTTTGTGCACTTAACCCTATGTAATCCATAAATTAACAATAGTCAAACATTTGTAAGTCTGAGTTATGGAAAACTATTAAACACTAAATATATGCATTAAAGGAATATAAAAGGGTCCATGTGGAAAACACTAGGCCTAAAACTCATATACATATGTATATGTGCATAAGGGTACATGAATATGGATGCATACTATGGTCAATAGGTATTAATCAGGTAAAATGAATCAAACACATGTAAGAAATCATTACTCAATGAGTTGAGAGATAAATCATAAGAAGATAACATGCTTGCTAAGTTAGGAATCCTCCATTTTCCTTTGGATTCTTCCTCCTGCCTCAACCATTCCATGTTGAGTCATTGCTTTCATCAAGGTTTTCTTATACACTTATTTTTCTGTAGGATTTTCCATGGCCAAGAAGTGGATCTTTAATGCACATAGTTATGTTATCAATAGGCCACATATTATTCTCATCCATTAAACTATTATGCTCTTCAAATCCAACTTCCATTAATCCATAATACTCAATCATTATCCTCATAGCATCAAACCCTGATTAATTTTTGACAAGTCAATAGCCTAGTTAAGATTTGAATAGAATAGGTTCAATTTCTTAGTCATTGTAATCATATCTTAAGATATTCCATGCACTTTATGTTTTCCTCATGAAATATTAAAAATCAAAATTTTGATATAATTTTACCTCTCCATAATTAAAAGGAATGGCCTAAAATGCATGCCTAGGAGTAAGGTCCTCAAAATAATGCCCAATAAACATTTCAACAAACAAATCCATATAATTTCCAATAGTGTCTCAAAGATTGACAAACCACAAGGTGTTATATCAATATATTAGTGTGTATACTTGGAAAAATTCTAATGATTATTTTTTCCATTGAAAGTAATCAATATTATATTGGTATATGTAGGCAAGGAACACTTAAATATTATTAAATTTCTTATTCTTGCCTTAAAAGTTTCCAAGACCCTTGCTCACTAGTTGATCTTTACAATTCACCAATTAATTCAAATTCATAATTAGGGTTTTAGTATTATTAACTTGAGAAACAAAGATTTGAAATAATCAAGAAAACTTTAAAAATGACAATTACCTTATATAATACCCCAAGTCAATACATGGTATAGTTAGTACCTTATACATATAATATATTTTTTTTCATTTTTAGGGGTTATAACATACCAAAAGGATTAATAAATTACTTAAATATACATGCAAGTTTTTAAATAAGACATTAGCACACCTTATGCTCTTATGCCCTTTTAACAAATTTCCACCATGCATTAAAAAATGAGTTATGATTAAGATTTAAGGTGTTGTTCTGATCAGCTATAGGATGGTCACATCCTATTGATAGTACATTATGGTGAGCCAAAAAACACAATAATTATAATGAAAACCATCCCCATTATTTGAGTACTGCATCAAGGCTTATTCTTCTTATCGAGTCAATGTCCATTCATGCAAAAAATTGACTGATAATTTGTCAATACCATTAAGTATGCATATAAACATTTGATTTATCCCATTATGGTCATGGTTTTAGTATCACCATCTAAGGGGATATGAAATCCTCACCCCCTTAAGAAGGTGTTGTCCCAGTGCCTTATAAATTAATTGTAGGTAGTTGATCCTTTAGACTAGATTTCATGTCATATAATTTATCTTAGTACCATACACAAAAATAAATCCCCAAATTGTTTCAATTTGTAAAATTAAATTGGGAACCAACAATCCTAAAATAAGGGAAATTTTGTAATTAATTCTAATTTATAAAAAAGAGGCCATTAACTAGACATGTAAAAATATTGTAGCAGGTCACAACTGCATAATTCACATGGCTTTTAAATAACAATCCCAACTTATTGCAACATATTTTCAATAACTCAAATATTTTATAGAGTATGAAAGCATAAGACATCCTTCCACAAATGTCAAGGTACTAAAGTGACCTAAATTATTCTTAGTTACTTTTATCCATGGGTTAGTAAAATATCCCAAACCAACCACATTGGACATTGGAGAAGCATCAAAGGCATTTTCATGTAACGTCATGGTTTCTCAGCATGTTCTCCATCGGGTTGTGAGATCATAAAGGTCTAGGGGAAAACATACCCACCATCAAAAGGTATCCATCTAGGGGGCTCTAGTCATTCACCATTTCTCTTATTTAGGTTCTTGAGGAGGGTACCTAGAATTTTAGTACAACCTGATCAATACTTCATATTACCAACTTCAAGGTAAAAAAAGACATAAATTACTTATTGAGTTTGATAATAATAATAATCAACCATGATTCAAAATATCATTAGCAACATGATTATGGATGACTTAAATCAATGAGTTCTTACCTTCTTAAGAATAGTACTACACTTTGAGTACTAATCAACAAGTAAAACTGCATAAGTTACTCCTAGGAGTCTAAAATGGGGGACATCATGGTGTATCATCAATCATACATCTCAATTTTAGAATGAAACTGATGTGTTCATGCTACAAAATCATATAGTAGTCTAGGTAAAATACAAAACATCATAAATAATTTTTAATAACCATTGGTTTTAAGTTTGCCTAGATGGGCTTTAGTGCAACTGCACTAAATATGATATAAGGGAACCACATGTTTTGGTATAATATTCATTATGGAATATTATATTGGGATTGAAATTGTTTTTAATAATTTCTAAAAGTAGACTGATAGTTAGATCTTTCTAATTTAGATTAAGGGGTTAATATAATTAAGACAAATTACTAAGTAAATGATAATGCATAAGGTATATAATAATCACACAAACTAATTTCAACTTATTATTTTTAGAAATGAGCTAAAAGTGGAAAGTATTAAGAGATAAATGACTCAGTTAGAAATTGGGTCTGCATGATTGTAATAGTGACTATACATTCAATGTTAAGCTTTGTGATGTTCTTGTGAATCAAGAACAAAGATCCACATAATCATAGGACAAGGTCATTCTATTTGGACGTTGCCAAGCTGTATTAACATCTCTAGGGCACAACTTCATCTTTTAGTGTTTTTGAACTCTATGTAAATTCAAATAGATGTGCCTTCACTTGTAGGTCCTATGTGTTTATTCAAATGCCTTCACTTTGATATAGGAGCCATCGTGTGATTTACTATTCAATAAAACACTAGTTCAATGAAAAAAGGGAACACATACTATAAAATGGGGGAAAATAGAAAGGGGATAAGGTTGTGTTTGACCTCAACACCATGTTTGTTGAACACTGCCTACATATCAACACTCTAAAGAGGGATCAAACTCTATATATTTCTCCCATGCTATGGTGGTGTGTGTACAATACTGGTGAAATGATATATGTTGGTCTAATCTTAGTATGATTAAGTGATTGAAAAAATGACCTATGACTTTGATGTTTTATTCAGACCTAGCTTAGTGCTTTAGGGGTTATTGAAACCTAGGATTGGGAAGAATAAGTAATTTCCTCTCATTGTGTAGTTAGATGTTTTTGTGATTATAGTGATATAAGCCTCTTGCCATCTAGTGAAAAAATAGGTATAAAATGTGCTTATATAGTGAAAATTTTAGGCTTTACTTAAATTGGGATTGTGAAACATGTGGAATGACCCACTGAGATGAATTTGAATTTGGGAAATTATTCATTAATTTTTGGGAGGATGAAACCAATAGATTTAAACATGATAGGCTTGCATGGTTATCCTAAAGGAGTAACCTCATCTAAGGAATGAATAAAATTAAAATAGAAGTATGAATCAATAAAGTGATGAGTCTAGGATGCTTGGAATGAGGAATATGAATATTTAGTATCAGAGTTGTCTTAAGATAGATGGCCATCCATATAGAAGTAGTGATATAATGGTTTGGAATTGTGGAATTGAACATAGGTTAAATGTGTATAAGGGGTGGTAACAAGTGCATTTTTTTAGCATTAAATGTTAATTTTAGTGTTTAAATTCCCATACTACCTCTCCCCATCTACTCCCTTACATTTTATTATAATAATGTAACAAAGTGAAAGTAATAGAGTAAAAGGAGGAGTGTTATACCTAAGCCTACATGTGAAGAATGGTATTGAATGTAAATCACACGTTGAACTGTGCTTCATGAAAACCTAAGATGGAACATGCATAAATAAATCCTTACTTAAGATTACAATTTGAAAGTAAAGACAAGAAAATTATGAATTAAATAACAAGGAGCAAATACACCTTTTCATGTATGTGAACCATTGTGTTTTCTAGTATAAAAATTATGGCTAGAGATGATGTAACCCTAAGATATTTATTCATTGAAACACTTGGATCAGACTGTACATGCCTCAATATTCATTAGTATGATAATGTGCTTAAAAATTCAATATAAACTTGACTTAATCATCGAATAATTTAAGGTATTAAAACAACTTGGAATCCATGTATGAGTCCCAATAGAAATTCTGAAGTAAAACTAGTGAAAAAGTTGAATCAACCATTATAGACATAATACGACTCATTTTGGTGTAAAATAGGTGAAATACTTGGTACAAACTTGGTGAAATACAATATGAATTAAGGGATAAGTTTAGGAAGATGATAGGCCAAAAATTGGATAATTTTATGAATTAATCATAAATGTGTACGCATTAATAAAATAATGCATACACATTATTTTAGATAGGCTTGGTAAATACCGAGCCTATAACATGTACGCACTAAAATTTGCATATGATATAACACATTCATGTTACTAAAACTATTTAAAATTTACATCAACACTTATAGAAATTATAAAAATCAAAATTGCATACACGCTATAACACGTACTCACAAAAATGCATGTGTGTTACTAACACTATGCTATGATCTAGAATTGGTCTCATAGCTCCACGAATTATGATTTAGAAGATAATAGTTTTAAAAAATCTAATCTGGTTAGTAATTAGTAATTTTTAGGATTTTAATATTAAACTTAAGGAATTTAGGGTGTAAATTTGAAATTGATGTCCATTTTTGGAGTTTTGGGGCCTTCTAGATTGCTTATTGACATTTATAGGAGCTCTATGTTTGTTAAAATTAAATTATACAAACCAACATATACCCACCCACCCCTCTATGTTGATTTTACTTATGATTAGGTCCCTTATAGGCCAAAAGCAACACAAAAACACCATAATCATTTAAAACTAGGGTAAATGGATAAAATTTTGGGCACATTTGCTAGTAATCACCCCAATTATTTTTGAATTCATACCAAAGTGATGTGTATGTGGAAACATAGGTCACATTGGTGACTTAGGCATACCCAACCACCCCTTTATCTCAATTTTACTTATGATTAGGTTATTTATATGCCAAAAGTGACACAAAAACACCATATCCACTTATGACCAAGGTAAATATAAATAATTTTAGGCACATTTGTTCATGATCACTCCATTTATCTTTGAATTCAATAAAAAGGTGTATTATTCAAATGTAAGTCTCATTATGACCCTTGCACATTCAAACATAAATTTATGTTCATTTTACTTGTGATTAGCTCCCTTGTAGGCCAAAAGTGACACAAAAATACTACATCTGCTTGTGACCAAGGAAATGCAAATAATTTAGGTACGTTTGTACATGATCACCCCAATTCATTTTAAATTTAAGTCAAAGTGGTGTGATTTAGAAACATACGTCACATTAGTGACCTGAACACACACAACCACCCTTTTATGTTGATTTCACTTGTGATTAAGTCCATATGCCAAAATACACAACAACACCATATCCACTTGTAACCAAGATAAATGCAAATGATTTGGGTCACATATATGTGTGATCACCAAAATTCATTTTGATTTCAAGTCAAGGTGGTTTTATCGGGAAAATGTAGGTCATATTGGTGACCCGTGCATATTCAACCAACCATTTATGTCATTTTTACTTGAGATTATCAAGATTTTAGGCCAAAAATAACACAAAAACAATATGTCTATTCCTATTTAAACTATGGGGACATGAGATTACTAAAATTTACCTTAGAAATTGACATGAGACACTAACCCCCTATATCTATATGGTGCTACACTATATGTAGTATGACTTTATCATGTCACATGTATCCTCTATCATGTTACATGTGTATATGAGATACACACATGTGTAGACACATAAAATTAATCATTAAGTGCTTGACAATATTTAATCTTGTCATCCTTACCTCACTTGGTATTTTCACCATTTTGATAACCCATAATATATAAAAAGATCTTCTATTATCTTAAAAATAGTTAAAATATCATAAATGCATCCCTATTTCAATCCCATTCATCCCTATTCAACCTACAAGTTCTTGTCGGACCTTTTTTATTAGTCTTTATCCTTTTGGGGAAAGTTCATGCTAGGTCAAATAGGACCAAACTATGACCTTATCCCCCACACTCTAACATATACTTTTTGAAATCGAGACATTTAAAAATGGATCTCCTGCACCTTTTGTAAAGTTGGTTAATGAAAAAATTCCAAGAATTCCCATATATAAGCACATCATGGCTTTTCCAAACATGTCTAGTAATGACTTTGTAATTCTACTACACACTAAGCAAAAGATCACTATTTTTTCCAATTTCAATTTTGCTACATTCTAACAGTCATAGGCTAAGTTTGAATATATTTTATTTTAGGATAAGGTAATCCAATGTCAAGAATTTGAATCAATCTTTTAGCTACATTGATATGGTTATATAATCACAGATCACATAATCATCTTAGGAAGAAGAACTACATCAACTCAAGGCCTATTTGGGTTATGTAAGCAACACTCAAATTACATGGGGTTTTCTAAGGATAGATTGTATATTCCACTTACCTATTTCCCCCATTTTGCATTTGATCTCTATTGTGTTTATTATTTAAGAACAAGGGTTTGTATTTTTTAGGTCTTCCACATGGCATATGGGTAAACATATTTTACTAAAAAGCCCCTTGAAGATAGTCACACAATCAACTAGAATGAGGTTATAGTCAGTAGAAAAGGCCGTAGTGTGACCCTAACCTCATCCTATAGACTTATCCTAATGTAGTTTAAATTCTTACACTTGGTTATGACATAGTACACATGTCTTTCCATGAAGTTTTCACTTACAATAAACATAAATAATTAACATAATTTTTTTTAAGGAGGTTTGCATATTTGGAGGCCTATTTATTATTTTTATTTGATTTTGAATTTAATAATTTTTTTTAGCATACTATATTTCACTATCATATCTTTATATTCTTGTATTTCAATTTAAATAATTTAATTATATTAATTTTATTCACCTTTATTAAAAATATAATAACTTTTTTAGTGAGCCCATTATTTTTAGAACATTGCTTTCTATTTCCTTGATTTGTTTCCTAGGATTTCATTGATTTTTTAAAAAATTCTTGATGATGAAAGAAAATAGCATTGAACCTTGGATAAAATCTAACACACAATGATTTATTCCTCTTCAAATTTGGATTAATATAGCACAAGAGAGGTTTTCTTGTCAACTTGGATAAATTTGACATAGAAGATTTTTCTTTTGACCTCACGTTGAATTTTTCTGATATCTATAAACAAAATGTTTTCGCTTGTATTTTCTCTTTATCTTCTATTTTATTGTGCTTGTTTTTAGAGACTATTTTAGAAATTTTAAAACTACTAAGTGATTCTTGTGATGGGATATGCAGTGATTTTTTTATAGACATTGTGGCATGAAGGATTTACCATAATTATCATAGCCATTGTGCAACACTAAACATGGAATAGTTTCTATGTACCTTAAGATATGTTAGAAACACTTAGGATCCATTTTTTACACCATAAGAAGCCTATTCTAGATGTTTGATTTATGTTTCACTTGAGAGAGCATGTCACTCATAGAAGTTACTATCATAGTACCCTTAGAAATAGGGTTAGTGGAATACATGCATAAGTTTATCTCTATAGTTAGTGCTTTGAAACATTAAGCTGGCACTAATCAATGAACATACAAGTATATTTGAGAGCCCACACAATTATTTAAAACTTTTCCTAGATCACCCCTATACCTTTTTTTTTTCTTGAATTATATTCATAGTCATTAGCATTTATTTATTCATATTATATTGTATACCTCTAAGGCATAGTGCTAGATTAATTGGAATTTATTTTTCACATATACAACTTCCTTCATTTCTCTAAAATGGAAAGTCATGATGTTTTTATCAAACCAATATTGCAATGTTTAAATTTTTTGGTTTGTGATAAATGAAGTTCACATTGAAACTAATAATGAAATTAATGAATAGGACTATGATAATGAACATGAAACTCATAGTGATCCACATGAGCTCAATGGAGTAGATCAAAATTAAGGACAAGAATTATATGAATTTTATCAAGGTAAAAAAACCCCTATGAGGTGAATAAGATAATTAGTCTACTTTTAGCATCAAAATTTGAACATAAATCTAAATTATTCAATCTATATTGTTAGAGTTGCCTTTTTGGGTTGTCAAATTCCCTACTTTAAAAATTTCTACTTCTACTATTATATCCATCACTATTTATACACTTAAAACATCATCCCCTAGTTTGAGAACATCACTTTGTTTCCAAAATATGTCCATGCCTATTCTTACTCATGATACCTATACTCCTCTTTTTACATCTAAAAATACCACTCTTGATCATTCACTTATTGATGTACAAGCGAAGTTATCTTAAATTGAGAAAAATATCTCTCATAGTAGTGCCTCTATAGACTTATGTTCCTTATTACATAACCTTTTGGCACCTAAAATTTCATCTTATTCCATTAATAATTGAATTTTTGGATCCTAATATTTATTTATATGAAGGAAAAGGTGATCCTGAATAATATTTACATACATTTCATGCAACTTGTCTAGACTATGCATATAATGATAAATTATTGACAAAGTTATTTCCAAGAAGTCTCAAAGAATATGATCTTACATGGTTGTATTATATTTATTAAATTATTAAAGTCTTTTAACCCTTTGAAAAATTAGTTTTTATCACACTTTTTTTATCAACATTGGTGAAAATATTTCATATGCTCAAATTGCGAAGCTCAAACAAGGGTCTAATGAAACAATTATTGAAAATATGCTAAAATATAAACTATGCTAGGAAAAATGACAAATAAAATGGATGATAATGATATAAAATATATATTTATTCAAATTTTAATATCGCCACTTGAATATTTGATTGTGTTTGATAAGTTTAACTCTTTTGATAAACTATGCCATACAGTCAAAGAGCGTGAGGTCAAATTGATTACTTTGAAGAAGCACAAGTATACTTAAAATGATCCTTCTAATTCAAATTTTAAGTTACAAAATAAGACAAATTATAAGATAAAACCAAATGAATTCAAGAATGAACCTAATATTATAATTAATGCTATCTCACAACCAACATAAAAACAACAATTACAAGCTCCACCAAATAGGAATTTATAAAGGTTACCTTCACCTCCTCATGTATTATTAAAAAATATAATTGGATGAAATCTCATCACTCTTCCTACAAAAATGGAAGGGGGCATGTCTATACCACAATCTAAACAAAATTATGGTAATACATATTGTGAGTACGCTAGATGTATTGGGCATTCTAAAAATAGATGTTTAAAACTTAAGAATAATATTCAAGATCTTATAAATGAGAACATTATTGATATTATCACAATTATTGAAGAGGATAAACCATAATTAAATGACAATTCAAATCTCAAAACTTACACTTGGGCATATATTAATTCTTTTGCAAGTAGGCCCTCTCATAGTTCCCACTTCATTCCTAGTTATACTAAGTAGATTAGACTTTGATATGCTATTAAGATGCCATTGGATACAAAAGATTATAGATGTACCTTATATAATGCATAAATTCATCAAATATATTCATGATAATCAAGTGGTAAAAATTTTAGGAATCCAATATGAATATCCTTTGGCATCAATTATGTCTACTTATACTATAGAACAATTTCCTAGCATAATCATTGAGAAAAAAGGCAATGAAATACTTTACTTAATTATTCAAGAGCATAATTTACATATTACAAAGAAAATTATAATTTTTTAATTTATTAATGAGAATAAACATATCATAAAAATAATTTCTCCATCTATTCATGAACATGAGCATATTACATAGTTCGTTTATCCATCTACTTATGAGCACGACATAATTATACATGAGTATATTCAGTTAGTTCCAAAGAGCATAGTAAATTTTCCTAAACATAAAGTGACATATAAAAAGAGTTACCTCTTAATGCAAAAAATATATATTCGAAGAGGTTCATCACATGTAAAATTAGTTACATATTCAACTATTTCAAGAGGATATAGATTTACATGGGCATACAAGTAGCGGTTCAAAAAGTTATATTAAATCATATGATACTTATTCAGATTTAGAGGCATCTACAGTTGACACTTATTATGTACAAAAAAGTCACTCCTTCAAACAATGTAGTTGGTTATACATATGTGCATCCTCTTGATGAGATCCTTGATTGGACAAACCCTTATACTTACTCTTAATCCACTAATTAGGTTGAGTCTCTTGATTATTCATCTACATACTTCCCTTTGTACATATCACTTTTCTTTTAATTTCCTTGCTAATTCTTCTATCACCATTCCAATCATTCTTTGAACCCTTGGCTTTGTTTTTCACTATGGGAACTTTCCATTTTTATTTTAAAACCAATTCAAATAGTCTAAAATAAATACATAAAAATGCTTTCAATGCTCATTTTTTCTCATTATTACATACTTAACCTACTATAGCCTTAATTTCACTTACATGATCACATATTTTTCTTAACCATGATGATATTTTACATTCTTATCTATATTTATCATTCAAGCTACATTGCTATGAATAATTTACACATATGTTTGAAGTACATGGATCAACTTCCTTCTTACCAATTTATACTTTAATACATTGTGGAGGATTGTTCAAATCTCTCCCTTTTCCACTATTTTTTTAGCTTTGATTATAAATTTTCAAATACTTTATTAAAATATTCCAAATAGTAAAAAAAAATTAAAATATGAAAAAATTTAAAAAAACATTATATATTTTAAAAATTCAAAAACATCAAAATATTTTCAAAAATAAAAAATTGGGACCTAAAATCACTTTCAAGTATTGCTATCTTATTTCCTTACATATGTTATTTGTTCTATGTTAGATATATAACATATTTAGCTTTTCAATACACCTTGATTTTTTCAAGGTATTTGAGTATGATATAGGACATACTTTTACATGGTTTTGATGTCAGGCTTCCCTTATTACCCAAAAAACTTGCAAAGTTAGGGGCATTTCTTCATTTTTTGTGAATAATTTAATAGGTTGTACTTATACACAAACCTTGTACCATGTTAAGCTATATATCATGAAAATATTTTTTCTAATCACTCATATTATACATGTGTTACATGAATATGTTATATTATGACATTGATATATATGGTTAATGTAAACTAGTTTCATATAATTTCTGCTTCAATCTTATTCTATTACATGATACTATAGGATTTGCTTGATTATTGTGTGTGTACCTTGGCCTTTTATGTGATAATTATTTCTTGTATGGCATCATTATAACATTTTCATATGGCCCTTGGCCTTATGTGCTTATGTGACATTCATATTCCCCTTATTTGAGGCCTTTGGGATTTACATGTGACACACTATGTAAATTATGTGACATTGTTTGTATGTTCATTACTGGATACTATGGTGACATGATTCATATCATGCATTATTCCTACTCTCTACTCATACTTTAGTGCCATGATACATATCATGCATATGATACCTATGTGCTTCATTGATATATCAATATGATACATGTTTCATTTAAAAATTCAATTTTATATTCAAATAGTTTGATGTAATCCAATTCAATTATTTAAAGTGATAATACATGGTTTTATATTTCACCTATTTATAGTTCTCTTTTGAGATAAGTGACTAGCAGGCTACATCCCTTATCTCAAAATGGGATTGTATTTAGAATTCAAGTCTTCATGATCAAAATTTTAGATTTATGGCACTATATAGTTTCAAAAATTATGGCATGATTCATAATTATTAGATTATGGTGGCATGTCACATACATATGCATTCATTATAATAGTTATAAGTGACAAGTCTTAAAAAGTTACATGTTTCAATAGTTTCAAAATTCAAATGAAATTCAATATAAATTTAGTATAGTTTAAGGGGCATGATACTCATTCATGTTCAATTTAGTACATGGCATTTCAAAAAAAATCAAGTTAAAAATTTTCAAACATTTAATTTTTTAAAGTTTCAAAGTTAAAAATTTTCAAAGTTTAAAATGTAATCTAGATCCATATCCAATTGTGTGATTCCTCTTTATGTTTAGAATGGGCCATGCTATATTTTAGTGTCACTCAACATATATTGTTTCATTTTTTCTATGTAGTGATCCATAGTTGGCGGTTCCATCCCTTCAAATATTTTATAGATTACTCCACATAGTCAAATGAGAGTTGGAGCATACAATCTTTCCAAATCAAGAGTATTCAATGGTTTTAAAATTGCAACTTTATCACTCTCAATTCATCACATGTTTAACATTTCTCTAAATTCTTCAACAAGGGGGTAAACACTTATTTAATTTCAAGTTACATGGCAATTAGATTTCATACTCTTTCAAGTGTATACTTTCCTTCCTCTCTTTTCAAATTTAAAATTTCAAGTTTTAGATTTTTAACTTTCAAATATGGACAATAACTACTTTTAATGACATTTTTACAAGTTTCACATTCTTGAATGGTCAAGATTTACATCAAAAGATAAAGTGTGTATACACACTAAGGTTTTCATTTATGTTACTTTACTTTAGTAATTTATCTTTGTTGCATCAATAGAATAAATTTAAGGCAAATATAAACACATAAAATTAATCATTAAGTTCTTTAAAATATTTAATTTTGACATCCTTACCTTGATTGGTCCATTCATCATTTTACTATCTCATAATCTATAAAAAGAGATTATGTTATCTTAAAAACACTAAAAATAGCATACATGCATCCCTATTTTAACCCCATTTATCTCTATTCATCCCAAAAGTTCTAGTTAGACCCTTTTTAATAGTCTATATCATTTTAGGACAAGTCCATGCTAGGTTGGATAGGGTTACACTGTGTCCTTGTCCACTAGAATGGTCTTGTCCCCCACACTCCAATGGTTACTTTTTAAAATAAACATGTTTCAAAATGGTTTTCCCATACATTTTGTAAAGTTGGTTTTAAAAATATTCTAAATATTAATTTATATAATAACATTAAGGCTTCTCCAAACACATCTAACAATCAATTAAAAATTATAATTTAAATTGAGAAAAAGAGCACTATTTATTCCAATTCAAATTTTGATGCATCCTAATATTTATAGGATAAGTTTGAATATATTTTATCTTAGGTTAAGGGCATACATTTTCAAGCATTTAAATCAATATTCTAGAGACATTCATATATTTTCACAATCATGAATCACATAATCACCCTAAGAGGGACAACTACATCAGCCTGAGACCCATTTGGGCTATGTGGGCAACACTCAGATTACACAAGGTTTTTTGAGGATAGTTCAACTATTACCCTTAACCATTTTTCCCATTTTTGATTTGATATCTATTGTGTTTGTTTTGAAATAACAAGGGTTTCTATTTTAAAGTCTTTCATGCACCATATTGTCAAACATAAGTAATCAAGCCCTCACAAACAATCACACAAACCTAGATAAAAAAATCAAGGGCACAATCAACCAAGACACAATTGAAATCAATAGACAAGGCCATTGTGTGACCTTATCCTCCTCCTACGGACTTGTCCCAACTTAGTTTATATTCTTGCATTCAATCATGACACTATACATAGGTATTTCTAAGTAGTATCTAGTTACAGTAAGCCTGCACAATCAACATATAATCTATTTCAGGGAGGTTTATATATCCATAGGCCTATTTAATTTTTTTAGTTAATTTATAATTCTATAATTTTTTTTAGCATATTGTATTTCAATATCAAATCTATAAATTCTTACATTTAAATTTCAATAGTTTAATTCTATTAATTTTTCCCCTTAATTAAAAATAGTTCAAACAACATGAGATGAGTTTTTTGTGAGTCATGAGCCATGGTTGTCTTGAAATAGGAGACAACTATTTGGTGTAGATACTAAAATATAATTATGTATCATAAAATAGTCTTGTACACTTGATGAATGCCACTTATGGCTCAACCCTATAGTTCATGACCTTCTTACTATCGAAAGGATTGTGTTTGCCATTTCACCATGCCTAAATTTTTATCATATAGTCTTAACCTAATATTAGTGATTACCCAAATCATTTTTAGCCTAGATTTTACATAAAACCTGATTTATATCCTAATTTGGTAATTACATATCTTCAAAAAATTTATCCTAATTTGGTAATTACATATCTTCAAAAAATTTCTATTATCTTGGACACCACTGTCTCGACTAGGACACTAGAGTCGATGCTAGTGTCCCAGAACTTACACTAGTGTCTGGGTCTTACAAATGGTTAAATTTTTAGATATTTCAATATGTATGTCTCAAAACATGGCAATAATTTAACCCTCATGTGATATCATTTCAAAATATATGGTATAAATACAAAACAAAAGTCATTCACTATCAATCAAACACCTATTAAGAATTACCAAGAAAATGCCTATCAAGATCACACCTAATCATTGGCACAACTATGTTTTACCACCTTATTCTTTCCTATTTTCAAATTAGTAATATTAGTAGTATTATTATAGGTATAAATCATTCAAATATCATCACATGAGAATTATTTGTAAAGATACAAGATAGATCACTACATACACTCACATATAGCATATTTTAAAATTATACACACAAAATCCCACATAAGGAAGAGAAATACATTAGTCTGAGGTCCTATTTGGAGTATATGGATATGTGGAAAAATCTCATAAACATAGAGGTTTTTTAGGTTAGATATAATTCAATTAATCCCATTAATCCTCATTTTTAAAGTAACATGCCCAAGTTGGAGGACCTAGGATTTTAAACAAATGATTGATAGCCAAAACCTATGTACATAATGCAAGTTGAAAATATATAAGGTGATAATGAACCCTAACATTCACATTTGTTCATTCTATAAAAATAACTATATTCTTTACTAGTAGACATAAACAATAAATTTAAGATATAATCATCAACAATAGTGTCCACATCATGATGGTAGTGTTTAGGCTAGCAAAAACTAATTTCTAGAATCTAACGGATCAAGGTGGAACATACTTCTATCTTATTCTACACATGTATATGTTATATTTTCTTGTGTATCATTGAATAAGATAATTATTTTTTCTTCTTAGGGTTTCTACATTAATATTATTATTGGCACTACCCTTTCTATATTTAGCATACTTTCATAATTTAGTATTATATCAAAATATTATGATTCTAAATTCTTTAATTGACCTGATTTTAGAATAGCTTAGCCATTTGTTTGATTAAGCTATTCTTCTCCTAATACTTACTTATAAAAAATGGTTAAACATTTTGGGAACCCAACCTTTGAGTCTTCTTGCATAAACTTTAGCCTAGTTTAGGGTTTCAAATGGTTGTCATGGATTTTAGATCTAAAATTTTCCATCATTATTTTAAACCTAGGGTTTGATTAAATTCCATTGGACTCCAACAATTGATTTATTATCTTTTTTTAACATCTTTTCCATGATTTTTTTTCTCAGCATTTATACTATGATGTAGTAACTATACAAATCTCTACCCAAGCTTCATTGATGCAAAATTTTATCAAATCAAGTGTGACATGGAACAAGAGTAATCATATCTTCAAGATTATATAAGGCTTCTTCTTAACTCTTTATATGGTGATAATTACCATCCATTTAATGAGGTCCATGCTATCACTACTTCAAGGGGTAAGGTAGCTGATCCTATAGTGCCTTAAGAAGGTCACCAACATACCCTTATTTAAACTCCTCCACCTCCCATATCCCCTATATATGGTGTGTGTATGCATATTCAATATAAATTACATATGGTTTATTCTTGTGAAGCCTTAAAGATCAAACCATTACTGAGAAGATCAATATAAGTGTTTAAAAAATTAAAACTAGTATTTGGTTTCAAAGATCACATCATGGAAAAACAATAACACACATACAAATAAAAAAAAATATATTGGTGTTAATCATTTGTTTGCATCTTCACCTAAATTTTTTGTTGCTAATAAGACTTCACATCAATATTGGAAGTCAACATATAATACATCTACCATTAGTGATTCAAAAAGTGAATAAAAGGTTACTAAAAGCTCAAGTGAAATTATAAGAGAAACGCTTAAAAAAAAAGTGATCCAATTACCTCCTATACATCCTCTTAGAAGATTTAAATATTATTGTACATATCATATAATGTATGGAAATCATAAAGATAGTTTTTTTACTCGAAGTAAAAAATAAAAAGTCTCATAGATATTGGTGATCCTATAATTGATAAATCAATCAAGAAATTTAATAACAATTAATATCCTAAAGAAAAAGTGCAATGGATCAAGTGAAAAAAGAAAACGTATGGGTACACAAGGATAATTTTGAGTAAAACAATTACAAATGAAAAAATTAGAGTAAGAAAAGATTTAAAAGGAAAAATTAGATGAAGAAAAGATTCATAAGGAAAATTTAGATAAAATAATGTTACAAAAAGATCAAGATGAAAAATCAAAATTAAAAAATGTGCAACATGAAAAGGAATTATTAAAAAAACAATGTATTGTAAAGGCAATGTTACAAAAAGAGAAATCGACAATTCACATTCAAGGTAGGGAAAAAAAACATGCTTAAATCATGGTTTCTAATAAAACAGGTCAAAAAACATGAGGCAATTGAAAAATATAAAGCTTAAAATGTGGTTACAAAAGGGGAAATTAAAATTATTTACTCATATCATGACCGTTATCACTGCTCACATAGATGGAAATAAATTTATAGATGTAAAGGTTATAGACTTTCAATTTTTTTTTTCTGTGTCATTTCTTAGCTTTCTTGGAAATAAGTATAAAAAAATAGATAAAACTAATTAAATCAAAAAAAGTGTGAGATAAATCTTGTTATGAGTTTATTTTGATTCAAAATAATGTTCTCTTACTTTTCATGTTATTTATAATCCAAATGCATAAATGTTATATTTGGAAAATCATGGTTGCACTCAATATGAGAAATAATTTATAAATACAAAGGTTGCATATCATTTGATCATGAAGACAAGCTTAAATAATTTTACAAATAAGGAACATATTTAGAAAAAGAGCACCCAAAGGAAATCATCTCTCAAGAAAATATAGTAAGTATAATATTAACAAAAGTACATGATACACTCTCTAATTTTGTTATGCACACATATGACACATTAAATTTAAGAAATGATATTCATTTATCACCCTTCATAAATTTTAATCCTCATCTTATCTCATTGGATAACTTGTGAATTTTCAAAGACTTTAAAATTAAATAAAAAAACATTTGAATAAAATAAAAATATAAAAATGCTCAACATTTACATATTTAATAGCTTTTGCATATGTTGTTTACTTTATGTTAGTAGATAACATATAATTTTACTCTCTATAAACAAGTATATTTCAAGATTAATTGAGTGTGATACAATAAGACACTAGATCCATGATACACAAGCATGGAGATGTTGGAACTTTCCTCTACCCATGTGACACACTATGTTAGGGACATCTACTTCTATTGATCATGATTGAAATAGGTTCTATTATTTTATTATGACTTTACATTATTATGTTTATCTTATAAACTAATGCTTACGCATGTCTATACGCATGGTTTCATCTTTCACAATGTGCTATATATGATATGCTACATGATATTTTACTAACACATGCATGTAATAACTAGTATGATATGCTTATGTTGGTTTCTTCTATATAATTTATTCATCTTATCACCTGGCTTACTTGAGTGTACTTATTATTTTATACCTTGTCTTGATTGTGGGACATTTTAAAAGGTTCCTTATTTGTTGGCCATGGTACTATTAATATTTATTTCTTTGGTTTGTGAATATTTAAACATGTCCTCTCTTTTGAGTGTGCAATATTTGAACATTTCCATTTTTTACAATCTCTTTAGACCCCCTTTTATGTGACATTAAATGCTTTTATGTGTGTGTTTGATTATTTATTAATCTCATGCTTGTTATTTCTAAACATTTCTATGATCCATATCATGCATCTTAAGGCTTGTTGTGATTGGATAATATGAGCTTCATTGATACATATACTTAGACATGATACCACTATATATATATATATATATATATATATATATATATATATATATATATATATATATTCCCCCTTTTGATGTGAGGGGGATGTAATGTGATCATCACCTTATCTCAAAAGGATAAGATAACCATGCCATATATATATATAGTAGAGACATGAGTCTAGACACATACAACTAGAAAATTTGGCAAAATTTTATATAATTTAGATGATTCAAATATAAACTTGGGTCATAATCTTATGCATTTGGTAATGATTTCATAGATTTTGGGAGAGTTTTTCAAATTGTGATAGATATTATACAAAATATATAAATACATACTTCAACTTGAGACATATTAGATGTGCATATTCCATGCAAATGCACCAAGTCACATATATATATTTAAATGTATACACATTTATACACTAACCTTACCAAGATGCACTTATTGAGCTTTATTTGTCTACATCCGTTGGCTCCCTTGAGTAGTGAGGTTGAGATTCAATGCCATCGATGGCCTTGGCACTACTTCCCTTTTTTATTTTGAGACGGTTACACCATTTTACCTAGGAGAGTCTAGATTTATTGGATATATTATGTATACACTTGAGTTGTGCGATTGATATTGAATGATATCGATGGCCATGACACAACTCACCCTTGTACTAGATCAGGGGCATGATCACCCCTCAAATTATTATATTCACATTTTTAAGGTTTATTTTTGAACCTCTTTATCCAATTCTTCAACAAATAAGAATCATTACCAAAGCAAAGTACTAAGGAGAAACATGGTTGCACCAACACACATGTGTACTCCCTCCTTTCTCTCTTTTATTTCAAGTATTCAAATTATTAATTTTTCCTATTATATAGACTAATTATACTATAACATGATATTAGTTGTAAATAACACATAAAAAACAAATTAAAACAAGGCTTAAGTCAAATTAAGGTGTGTTGTACACACCACAATACACATTTCTTTCCTTTAAACTATTAATTTTAGCTTTATGCATTACTAGATTAAAAGGTGGGGGAGGGGGGTAGGGGAAAATGTAGATACTAAAAAATGATTTTATATGATAAACTAATCTTGTAAACTTGAAAAATATCACTCTTATCTCAACCCTTCAGTTTATGACCATTCCATTGTTGAAAGGCTCACGTTCTCCATCTCACCATGCTTAAATGCTTCTTTTGGAGTCTGACCCTAATATTATGATTACCCATATCACCTATATCCACATTGTGTATAAAACCTGATTAATATCTTACTCTAGTTTTATATCTTCAACAAATTTCTATCCTCCTAGATGAGACCATACATACTAGGACACTATTAGGGTAGATGCAAGATAATGGGGGACAAAAGGTGGGGTATAAAGTGACACTTTTTTTTTTTGAAAATAACAATAGTTAAACTTGGAGATAATGTTAGAGACACTTCAAAAAATAATTTGACAATGACATAAAAACATGAATTATGAAATTTTAAATGTGGTTTATAAATATATATACATATTTTTATCAATACCCAAATGATAAAAGTGTATGAAATAGATGTATTTATAACAATAGGTTGGTCATTTTTTGTGAAAATATAAGGAGATTGCATGTGTACAAACACACTTTTTTTGAGTAAACGATTGAATTTTCGTATGAAAATACATATATGGATAGGTGGAATGTCGAATATTGTTGAGAATATTTTTTATTAATTTTTTTAGATATATAGTTTTTAAATAATTTTACAAGTTATGACAGCTAAAAAATTGAAACTTCAAGTGTACGAACATAACTTTTTGACCTTAAATTCATGAAAATAATTTTTTTTAAAGCATAGTTGATAATGTGTAGATTATTGAGATATAAGTTTTATAAGCGTTCAATTAATATTCAAAAAGTTATAAGGAAATTTTTGATGATATGCATATAGACTATAAAGAGTTATGTTATGTAGAAAATAAGTAATAATTATAAATAATATTCTAACATTAAAAAAAAATTATATATTCTAAAACCAAGCTTTCCCCTCTACAAAACCATATAATTTTTTGTAAAAAATAATAAAAGCTGCTTGATCAGACGTGTCGATGAAAATGAAAAAACCCCTAAATTTTTTTATATATCCTCTTGGTTGGTCCATGATAGAGTTTGGACTTGGTTCGGGACCCCTAGGCCTAAAATTGAGGCAAATTTGGATGGAAATCAGCAAAAAAAATCTAAATATAAAAAATGTGTACACCCTTTTCACACCAACTTTTCCCCTCATCAATGTTTTTGCCCATTTTTTGTGGATCCCAAAGGGCGTGCATGCTTTTGAAAGCACACACGCCCTTTATGATTCACAAATTTCTCTTCTCTTCCCACAAAAATTACTCATTTGTTTTATTTTTTCTAAATTACAAATTGGTTTTTCTACTGTAACTACACAAATTTGGTAAATTATTCATTTACTTTATTTAAATCACTTCAAAATTTTCAAGTTTAAAACTACAATTATCTTATTTTGGTAAAGATAAATAATGGGGTTAGGAAGTCATCAAAAATGACCAATCAAAGAACTAACAAATGAGGAAATTGAAGAGAAAAGAGAAAAAAAAAGAAAAAGACAAGTAGATAGGAGAGCATCCATACGAGATTCTAGGCAAGGTGAAGGTGTTTCTTCTACACCAGATAATACTTCAAATGAAAATAACATACCCAATTCTATATAATTTAGTTTGCATATGGCTTCAAATGATATAATAAAACTGAATAAATCTTTATTGCAAGATGAAATTCAAAATTTAGAGTATGTAATTAATGATTGTAATGAATGATGAAATATATAGAAAAACACAATATAATAAAACATCCATTCATTATTTTTTTTTGAGTATGATGATAATCAACATCAAGTAATGACCTCAAATCCTGTGTCTCCTAATGAAGAAGAATTTAATTTGCCTGTAGGGTCTAATGTATATAATCAACCCTTTACTATCCCTACTATGGTTGAAGTGTTAACACCACCCAATTTAATACAAAATATAACTCTTACACCCACACCTTCAAGGATAATAAGATGAACACCAAAGTGTTTGGTTGAAATAGATGAAAAATTAATAGAACCTATGGAAGGTAAAATATCAAAAAGATTAGTTCAATGTCATGCTCAACATGTGTGGAACTATGCATTTGAGAATAAAAACCATACATAATGATTTTAACTATTTGTTCAATTAATGAAAATGCAAAAAATGTGCCCTAAGATGCATAATTTGGGCTTAAGAACATTAAACATGGAGGGTAGAAATAGTACAATAATAAAGAATCTATTTAATGCATTTAAAGTAGTAGGCAATAAACGTCAAAATAAAGATAGTAATGTGGCAAGATGAGTAATAATTAAATCTATAGTGAGTAAGTCAACATCTAATGGTTGAATTATTACTGAAATAAGTAAATCTTTGAATTTAAAAATAAAAATCTAATAAATACTGTAAAAAGAAGAACAAGGCTTGATGACCCTTCACTCACGGATTGTTCGGTGTTTAGTGGTAGACTCCCATGAAAAGATAAGGTATTAGTTTAAGGAACAAAACAATTGATTGAAATTTTTGGCATGACAACACAAGGGTCTCATCTAATGTATAAGATTTTAAAATAAGAAAAGGCTCAAAAAATCATGAGCCACATGCAAAACATTTTTAGACATGATGCAAATAGAATTTTATAAAAAGTTTGTTGAAAAATTTAATGGTCAATTGATAACTAGCTAAAGGTCATTTTAGATGTGCAAGCCTTTCTATGTTAAAATCAACCAAGCACACACCACATGTTTTTGTAGGGCACATGTTGTATTTACTATACATTTTGATGGTTTTTGTCATATTTGTTGTAATGTACATACTGACAAGATTTTGTATGAATGTATGGTGTCTTCCCCACCTAAGACATCAAGACAATTAATCCAAGGTATTTTCTGTCAAAGACCTAAGGGACATTTTTTTTGCCAAATAATGTTTAGATGGAACATGTAATAGTTGTGTTGGTTTATCAAATTTGATGAGTTATTTACATAAAAATATTTCACATGAATTTGGAAATCAACTAGTTGATTATAAGAAGTACAAATCTGTTAAGTATGTGTTAAAATATGGAAAAGAGACATCAAGATGTGAATTGATTATGACGAAAGTTTCTGTTTGTGATTTCATGTTTGAATTCAAGAAGAATATTATCTACCAATATGTAAGTCACACACACAAATCAAAATAGTTAGATAATCAATTCAAAGTATGCAAGGACAACTTCCTAGTTGGCACCATTATTTTGGTTATGGATTTTTCTAAGAACTACATAATATAATCACAAAATTAGGTTCAATCCTAATACTATAATTCAATTCAAGTTAGAATTTTTGTTCATTTTACATTAAGACATGCACCTGATAACAAAGATGAAAATAAAAATATATTGAGGGAGTACCATTTTTATATGAGTGGTGATATATCACATTCTCTAGAGTTTATCTAGTGTTGGTTTGAGATATTTTATATAACTATGAATGCAAAAAAAATCATGTTTGATACACACTACATTTGGTCAGACAATTGTGCAAGGGAGTTTAAGAATTCTTGAATGTTTTATAGGTTAAGCAGAATGCATAAGAAGAATGAGGTTCAACATTTTTGGAGATTTTTGAGGCTAGGCATGGAAAAGGGGAACATGATGGTGTAGGTGCATGTGTAAAAATAGCCCTTAAAATGAATTATGCAAAACACAAAGATGGTGCTAATTTGATCGATGTTTTAAGTATTGTGACTTGGTGTAATGAAAATATTTGTCATGGATCAGATAAACATTCTCTTGTATGAAGATTCTTTTGGTTAATAGAGGAACAACATAAGTCAATGTATGAATATGAAATTACATTACCTAGATCAAGTGTTTTTCACTCCATTCAAAGCTCAAATTCAAGTTCATGGACTATTTATACTAGGGATATGACATGTTTTTATTTTTCATGTATAGAATTTAAATGGGATGAATGTGAGTTAAAAGAATGGATTGATGAATGATATTGTAGACCTATATCACCTATAGAGACTAGCCATTCAATCCAATAATTGATAGATCATGAAATGACATCATCAGTTAAATTTGACCACACTCAAATTTTGTACAACTAGGTATAATTTATTCTTTAATTAAATATACAACCTTAGTTATATATTAGTGATATTTTTATTTTTTCCTAGATGTGCTTACAATTTGATTATACTTTAAATATAGGGCATGTTTTTGTAGTCATTACACTTGAGAACAATGATGAGGGAACAAATTACTATTTGTGTCATTGTGTAGAGGCAAAAAAAATTAACCATAAATGTTATAAATGGATAAGAGTTAATTTATCCCACTAGATCCATAATGGTTACTGGAACCTAGCTTTGTAGGTACTATCATAAAAAAAAATTATTATTTGAGGATGTTGAAACACACAAGGTGGTGCTTCATTATTCAAACCTGGTTAATGCTACAAATATTCAAATGATCAAATATCATGGAAAGCCTCACAATAGAACTTTGTGGAAAGTACGTGAATCTGACCACGATGCGATTCTTGAAACACTTGTAAATAGAGCTGATTCTGAAGGTAGGTTAGATTGAATTAATAAGTTTATCTAGTATTTCAAATTAATATAATAAAGTTATTTGATTTAATGTATTTTATTTTTTAACTATTTTATCATTATGTGTTTATTTCTATTTAAATTTTTTACTAACAAGTTAAATGTCGGTTAGTGGCACTAGATGAGCTTTCACCTTCACGTGGTTGGTGTCGTGAGTAGAGAAAGTTATCTTCTTAAAATGAAGAGAAGCCAAAAAATAATTTATATTAATTTAATCTACCTTAAGCAAATCATTTTCACCTTCTCTCTATTTATCTTTTCAAGAAAACATGAAAATAGTATTATCTATGCATGTATAAGATCTAACGGTTCATCTCTAGCCCTCATGGTTCTCCTATAATGAACAATAGAAGTTCACTCATTTTTCACACTCAAGGATGAGTGGATTATCTTAAGGGATGCCTTTGATCAACTACAACCTTCATTGTTAGGGGCCAATCGAGATTGGACAATGGTTGCTCTATCCTAAAAATGCCTATCCTAATGTGTTCATGTATACGGTTCATTAATTGGTTGATGAGTCAAAATATATGACCATCATTAACCAACTTTTGACATGTTTTGAGAGATTTGGCTATGAGAGAAACCTCGTTTCCATGTCTCCTCCATCTTAAGTTAGATAAATCCTCCCAAGATCTCATCTTAATGGGTGCCTCTAATCAACTACAACTTTCACTCCCAAGGCATAATGAAGACTAGATAATGATTGTTACATCCTAAAAATGGCTATCTAGATGTGTCTGCATAGATGGTTCATCGATTAGGTTGATGAGTCAAAATATATGGCCTTTATTGACCAACATTTTGGTCCATTCTGAGAGATTTGGCCATGAGAAAAACCTCATTGCTGCATCTCATCCATCTCAAGTTAGATAAAATCATCTTAGGATTTATTATAGGACTAATCCATCCATGTGTAGGAGCTAATCGTTTATCTCTAGCCCTCACAATTTTCTTGTAATGCATGACAAAAGTTTACTCTTTTTGCACGCTTAGGGACCAATAAATTCTCTTAAGGGATGCCTCTGATTAATTATAAATTTTACTTCTGAGGCATGAATGAGAATAGACAAAGGTTTTTCTAACTAAAAATTCCTATTTAGATGTGTTTGTGTATATGATTTGTATATTGGGCTGATGAGTCAGATTATACGACCCCTGTTGACTAACTTTTGGCCTATTCTAAGAGATTTGGCCACAAAAGAAACCTCATTGTTGCATCTCATAAATATTGAATTAGATAAAATCCTCTCAAGATTTCTTAGAGGACTCATCCATGCACATGTAAGAACTAATGGTTCATTTCTATCCCTCATGGTTTTCCTACAATATATGACTGAAGTTTGCTCATTTTGCACACTCGAGGACTAGTGAATTATCTTAAGGGATGCCTCTAATCAACTAAAAAATTTATTCTCGAAGCTCGATCAAGACTATAAAAAGGTTGTTATAGCCTAAAAATTACCATCTATATGTTTACATTTAGATGATTTATCTACTGGGTTGATGAGTAAGAATATGCGACCCCTATTGACTAACTTTTACCCTATTTTGAGAGATTTGGTCATGAGAGAAACCTCATTACTGCATCTCATCCATCTCAATTTAGATAAAGTCCTCTTGTTATTTTTTATAGGACTCATTAATTCATGTCTATCCCTCATGGTTCTTATGCAATGCATGACCGAAGTTTGCTCATTTTGCACACTTAGGGATGAGTGAACTCTCTTAAGGGATGCCTCTTATCAATTATAAATTTCACTCTTAGAACCCAACCAAGACCAAAAAAAGGTTGTTATAGCCTAAAAATTCCCATCTAAATGTGTTCATATAGATGGTTCATCGATTGGGTTGATGATTTAGAATATACAACCCTCACTAACTAACTGTTGGCCCATTCTGAGAGATTTGGCCGCAAGAGAAACATCATTGATACATCTTGTCCATATTGAGTTAGATAAAATACTCCTAATATTTATTATATGACTCATCCATGCACATTTATGAGTTGATGGTTCATCTCTCTCACTCACAGTTTTCTTATAATGAATGATGAAAGTTCACTCTTTTTGTACACTCGAGGACCAGTGAATTCTCTTAAGGGATGCCTCTAATTAACTACAAATTTCACTCATAAAACCTAAATGAGATTAAAAAGAGGTTATTTTATCCTAAAAATTCCCATCTAGATGTGTGTGCATAGATGGTTCATTGAATGGGTTGAAGAGTCAGAATATATGGCCCCCACTGACTAACTTTTGACCCATTTTAAGAGATTTGACCACAAGAGAAACCTCATTACTACATCTCATCCATCTTGAGTTAGATAAATCCTCCCAAAATTTATTAGAGGACTCATGCATGCATATTCAGGAGATGATGGTTCATCTCTATCCCTCATGATTGTCCTACAATGCACAATGAAAGCTCTCTTTTTTGCACACTCAGGGACCAGTGAATTCTCTTAAGGGATACCTCTGATCAACTACAACTTTAAATCTTAGGGACCAATAAAGACTATAAAAAGGTTGTTATAGACTAAAAAACCCCATCCAAATGTGTTTTAATAAGGCCCTCACTGACTAACTTTTGACCTATTTTGAGAGATTTAGTTATGAGAGAAACCTCATTATTATATCTCATCAATTTTAAATTAGATAAAATCCTCTTAGAATTTATTATAAGACTTATACTTTCATGTTTAGGAGCTAATGGTTTGTTTCTATCCCTCATGGTTCTACAATTCAGGATGGAAGTTCACTCTTTTAGCACACTCGCGGACTAGTGAATTCTCTTAAGAGATGCCTCTGATCAATTGTAACTTTCACTCTCAGGGTCTAACCAAGACTAGAAAATATTTTTATAGCCTAAAAATTCCCATCTATATGTGTACGTGTAGATGGTTCATTTATTGGGTTGATGATTCAGAATATACGATCCCATTGACCAACTTTTGGCCCATTTTGAGAGATTTGGCCATGAGAAAAACCTCATTACTGCATCTCATCCATATCAAGTTAGATAAAATTATCTCATGTTTTATTATAGGACTCATTCATGCATATTTAGGAGCTGATTATTTATATCTATCCCTCATGGTTCTCATGCATACATGACCAAAGTTCACTCATTTTGCACACTCTGGGATGAGTGAACTCTCTTAAGGGATGCCTTTGATCAATTATAAATCTTGATCCCAGGGCTTGACCAAGATTAAAAAAAGGTTATTATAGCCTAAAAATTCCCATCTAGACATGTCCACATAGATGCTTCATTGATTGGGTTGATGAGTCATAATATACGACCCTCATTGACCAACTTTTAGCCTGTTCTGAGAGACTTGATCATGAGAAAAACCTCATTGCTACATCTTATCCATCTCAAATAGATAAAATCCTCATAAGATTTATTATAGGACTCATTCATGCATGTTTAGGAGCTAATGTTTCATCTTTATCCCTCACAGTTCTCCTGTAATGCATGATGAAAGTTTACTCTTTTTGCACACTTGGGGACTAGTGAATTCTCTTAAGGGATGCCTTTGATCAACTACAAATTTCAATCCCAAGGTCTGATCAAGATAAAAAAAAGGTTTTTATAGCCTAAAAATGCCTATATGGATGTGTCCACATAGATGTTTCATCGATTGGAATGATGAGTTAGAATATACGGCCCTTGTTGACCAACTTTTAGCCAATTCCAAGAGATTTAGCCATGAGAGAAACCTCATTGTTGCATTTCATCCATCTTGAGTTAGATAAAATCATTATAAGTTTTATTATAGGACTAATACATGCATGTGTAGGAGCTAATGGTTCATTTATATCCCTCACATTTCTCTTACAATACATGATATAAGTTCTCTCTTTTTGCATACTCGGGGACCAGTGAATTCTCTTAAGGAATGCCTTTGATCAAATACAAAATTTGCTCTGAGGGCCTAACCAAGAATAGACAAAGGTTGTTCTAGCCTAAAAAATCCCATACTAATGTGTTTTCAAATATGATTCATTGACTAGGTTGATGAGTCAAATTATACGGCCCCCACTAACCAACTTTCACCCCATTCTGAGAGATTGACTGTGAGAGAAACCTCATTACATCATCTCATCCATATTAAGTTAGATAAAATAATCTTAGGATTTATTATAGAAATTATCCTTTTATGTGTAGGAGCTGATGATTCATATCTAACCCTCATGGTTATCTTGCAATTCATGATGGAAGTTTGCTCTTTTAACACACTTGAAGAGTAGTGAATTCTCTTAAGAGATGCCTCTAATCAACTAAAAATTTCACTATCAGGGCCTGAATGAGACTATGAAAAGGTTTTTCTAGCCTAAAAATTCTCATGTAGACATGCCTATATAGATGGTTCATTGATTGGTTGATGAGTTAGAATATATGACCCCCACTGACCAACTTTTGGTCTGTTCTGAGAGATTTATCCACGAGAGAAACCTCATTACTACATATTATCCATCTCAAGTTAGATAAAATACTCCTAGGATTTCTTAGAGGACTCATCTATGTATGTGTAATATCTAATGGTTTGTCTATAACCCTCACGGTTCTCATGCAACATGTGACCGAAGTTTTCTCATTTTTCACACTCAGGGATGAGTGAATTCTCTTAAGAGATGCCTCTGACCAATTGCAACTTTCACTTCAGGGGCCCAAATAAGACCAAAATAAGGTTGTTCTTCTAAAAATACATATCTAGATGTGTTTTCATAGATGGTTCATCGATTGGGATGATGATTCAGATTATACGACCCTTGTTAACCAACTTTTGAGTGAAATTCACTCTTTTTACACACTAGGAGTTCATAAAAAGTATGGAAAAACTAATTGTTAAGGTATGCTTAGTTAAATTGTTATGTTAATATAAGACTATTTAGAGAATTTGGGAACAAATTTGGCACATCCTAAATTTGGATAAACAACCTAAGAATGGATTCCATTTAAAGGCATATTTGGAGGGTGAACCAAGACAGGAAAGAAAATAAGATGAAGTCAATTTAGTGATTGAGTTGTGAGGATGAGCAGTCTGTTATGATAGTCTTATGAGATCTGATTACTATTTGTATCTTTTTATATTATAAATTAAGAGGATTTTTGTCAATATATATGATAATATATGTTTTTCAATTTTATTTCATTGAATTTTAAGTGTTCTATTGTGTTTGGATGTTCATTCTTTTCATTGGAGTATCAAAATGCATAAAAACCTTATTTTTCTCATGAATAGTCAAACATAGAGCTCTCTAAACACATATTAGATTATGCATGAGGTAAATACAAATGTTTGGAAAGATATTATAAGGATTTTGGATTATTATCCAAGAATTATTTTTTTGGAAGAGCCTAAATAGGCTATGAACAATCATTAAATTCCTCTCGGGTTCTCTAAACTCTACTAAACTCTAGTTATAGGGTCAAGTTTACAAAAATAGTCATAAATGTTTTTTCAGCCGTTGTAAAATTCCTAAATTTTTTGAATATATTTAAAATAAGGTTTAATAATATATTCAAGTGGTTTGAGTCATTTAGAGGTGTACATACATCGTACCAATCGAGTATGTGTAAGAGATACCCTATTTTCTATGTTTTTTAAAGTGAGGAGAAAGATTGGCTTAGAAACTTCAAAATTGAGTCTAAAAAATCCAAATTAAGGTTGAAACACATTTAATGCATTTGTACATACCTCATAAAAGGATCATTTATTGTAATAAAAATATATCTTGAGTTTTGACCTACTAGAGGGTTATTAGGCCTAATAGACAAATCATGATTTTATGAGATTTTGGGTAAAATATTAGAAGTATAAATCCAAAACTACTAACTAAGCATTGATAATTCATAAAACACCTAAATTACATATGTTTGAGGTGTCTTTAAGTGCTAATTCAATACAGATTATTTTTTGGTATGTTAGAGCAACATTAAGACTAGTAAGCGTATGAGAGGTTTTTGATAAAATTATTTGTAGTAGACCTTCTGAGGTGTTGCAAAAGTTGAGTCACCTAAAAAATATTGCGATAATTTATTTTAGATTGTTCTATACCCTTGTTTTCAATATTTATTATTTTGATCCTTTTGAGGCATTTAGGCTAAATTAGCTTGTAGAGAGATTTGAGTCTTTTGAGTTCAAATAGACAAAACCAATAGATGGATTGGTTTTCCATATTGAGATAAAGATTGAATATGTATTTAAGGGCCATGAGAATATAACCTCAAGTTTTAAATACTAGTCAAGGAATATCAAATTTGCTTAAGTCTTTTTATTTGTGTCTATATTCTTGCCTTGGCAACATTGTAATTTTGTGGATAGTCTAGAGAGGGCTATTAATGTCAATTTTAACCCATTTATAAGTATGCCATAGTGATTATATGGACACATATAATTGTATTTATTTTTTTTATGGATAAGTAAGAGTTGATGACATACACAAGTGCATCACTAGACCTCCTAACATTTATTATCAAGTACAATTTATAATATTTACATGTCCATGAAATTGATCCCAACTCCACTTAAACATCATATTTGCAAATTGATATGTAATTAAATGTGAATGAAACAAGTAAATAGTAAATATCACATGTAAATGTAAAATATACATAATGATTCAAAGCACCTAACTTAGAGAATAATGCAAATTTTTTCAACCCCATATGAATTAATAATGATAATTAACCAATAATATGTGTAAACATTAAATGATCAAAATAGAAAATATGCATAGGTAAAGGAATCATATTATCGAATAGTATATATGTGATACATGTAAAGTTCTGTTGAGGCCAACATACCCCCATTTTCTTGAAAATTAGGACCTTTGAGATGCTTTGAACCTTAACACTAAAACTTTGGTATGTTTGAATGTTATTGGAATTTGACGATCATCATATTTTATAAAAGGGCTTATTCTTTTTTCATTTTTGAACTTTAATTTGCCCAATCTTACTAATTATTTGCCCTGAAAATGGAAAGTATAGGTTTCATGGAGATAAAACTAACAAATGTTGATCAAAAGGATATAGATAGGTTATAGATACTTTATGGGGTGTCAAGAGTGCCTGGAGTAAGTATGAAGTACTTGGTTTTCTTCTGTTCCTTCATTGTGTTTATCTAGACATTTTGGTTAAATGGGGCAAAAAAATTTGAGTAGGTACTTTGCTGACATCACCATTTCCACATGTGGATGGGTCAAGTAAAATTGGTTATATGGGTGTGTTTACATTTGTAACAAGTTTATATGTCCCAAGTTTCATGTCCTCCACATAATTGCATCAAAATTTATTAACCTTCAAAGTTGGTCTCTCAAATAAAATCTATCATTTTTCCATATTTAGCCATTTTTTTTAGGTAGTCCAAAAAGAGTCTTGTAAGCATTTCATGAATCGACATCTCTTACATGCTACAACCACAAGAGAAATAGTGAAATGATTTTTTTCACCTTTGTACAAGGAACATGTTCACCAAATTTGAGCTCATGCGATGTAGCACATCAAAAGTTATTAGTCTTCAAAGTTGGCTCCCAAGTAGTTTTAGACTAGTTTTTTGACAAGTATATGAACATCATATAAAATCATGAAAAGGGGCTCATTTCAAAATTTCATAGGTACATTTGAAAAGCTCTCAGGACTAGTGAATTTAGTAGGTTGGTCCCTTTTGGTATTAAGTCCATTCCTTACAAATTTGGTGCCTTGATGAGTTTTGTGCTTCAAGATAAAAAATTACAAAGTTGGCCAAAAATAGATGATGATCTCACAGATGTCAAATTTAATCCCATGTAAAAATCAATATGAGTTTAAATTTGATGATCTTTAGGACGTCAATGATGATCATACAGATGTCATATGATGGTCTCGTAGACATCAAATTTAATCCCATGAAACAAATAATATGAGTTTAAATTTGACAATCTTTGGCATGTCAAATACGGTCGCATAAATGTCAAAATGGGAGTGTAAATAAAGCCTAGTGGGCATATTGAACATAACATATCTCTCATGCATTGCAGTTTCAAAAGAAATGGTCAAATGGGTTTGTTAACTCTCATGCAAAGAGTATGTTCACCAAGTTTGAGCTCATGTGACTTAGTGCATCAGAGGATACATGCATGGAAAGTTTCATTTCAACACTTTTTTGTTGTTTTTTCCAGACTTGGCCAATTTTGCAGGGTCTAAATTGAGCCTAGTGGGCATATTGAACATAACATATCTCATACATGTTATAGATGAAAGAGAAATGGTCAAATGAGTTTTTTCAAATTCATGATAAAATCATATACACCAAATTTTATCTCATCTTTTACTGCACATCAAAAGTTACAAAGACCTAAAGTTGGTCTACTAGCCATATTTTATTGTTTTTCTATACTCAGCGACTTGTGAAACAGAGACATTTGGATTTTAAATGGAGGGTCCCAATAGTTCGATGGAAAGGATATAAAAACTATGAGATTCTCATTAATTCAAATTGATAAATAAAAACCAATTCTTTTTAATCTGGTTTTAATATATGTATTCTAGAAAATTTGCAAAAAAGACATTTGTCTTCATTTTTGTATTTGTTGTCAACATGGCTAACAAAGATGTTGCTTTGTCCTTCTATAAAAGGTAGTATTTTTATTTTGTAAAGGGGGAGACTTTGAGAAAATTTTATACAACAGAGCATTAATACAACTAAAGAATTCTACAACTATTGTATGAATAGTGTGTTGAAGGCCAATGCTATCTCTCAATTACATGTTGATATCTTAAATTTGAATGGTTCTTTGCATTTCTGAATTACATTTTTTTTATCATAGAGTTTTTAATTTTTAATAATAATAGATTAACTGAAAGGATCTTAGGTATACTTCATTTTATTTGATTTGCATTTAGATGTGTTAATGCTATTCAAGTTAACAGTGGAAAGCTTTTAAAGTAAACCTGATTCTTATTTATGATTTTATACTCCATCTGATGCTTCCTTGATTTGTGGTTTAATCTGAGTTTACACTATTTTACATCATAAATTGGTTCATGTATGTTCAAAATAATTAAAACTTTGTTATAATGTTTGAGATAGAAACTTGCAATCACGTTCTTCTTTCTGCCCTACCTTTCCTCTTTTGCCCCCTTTTTTTAATGATTCATTTTAGCTTAGATTTTATTGTAAATATTCATTTATAATAGTTTGCAGTTAAAATTCTAATCATAATCCATCATCAACATCAAAGATATACATGAAGTCAAGACCAAGGTGGCTCCCAACCACCCAAATCATATAAATATTGTGGACAACTCTTGCATCACTCTGCTTCTATTCCATCACAAGTAATTAGAATATCACAAACTGCAACTCATGTTATGGATTCTCAAAATCTTAAAATGAGAAGTGTTCTTCAATACTAAGAGCAAATTTGAGGCAAATGGAAGCATCAACAGGAGCTCTATTGCGCTAGGAGGGCACAAATCTTTGTGAATTTGTAGTATCTTTATTGTTTTAGTGTGTTTTGATCAAAGATTAGTGTATTCTTTACATAATTTTGTAATTATTTGCTCATTTGTGTAAAGGTCATTAATCTGCACAGTTTCATACTGATTTTTCTACTTATTTAGACAGATTATTATTATTTGAAGATATATGGTAAGTTCTGGTAAGGATAGCTTAAGATTTGAAAATCTAAAGTATTTGAGGTTAGAATAGTTTGTTTTGATCAAAGATTGATATATATTTTAAAAATATGGGTTCATTTGAACTTAAGATTGTAAAGATTAACCATATTTACATAATTGAGAATATTTTTTGGTTAGCTTAGTTAAAATTTGATGTCCTTTGTTATTATTTATATATATCTTTGAAAAATCAGCTTAATGTACAAGTTTAATCCTTATTCTTTATAAAAATTGACTTGACACATAGTATTTCAAATAGGATATTTAATCTTTGATTTAAAATTATCTAAAGTAAGACTGAGGTGAAATTTGGATAATTTCAGCTCGAAGATTGAATATCTTATTTGAAATACGATGTGTAAAGTAAATCTTTATAAAGAAAAAAGATTAAACTTGCACATTACGCTAATTTTGTATATAATAATAATAATAATAATAATGATAATAATAATAATAATAATAATAATAATAATAATAATAATAATAATAATAATAATAATAATAACAAAGGACATCAAATTTTAACTAAGCTAGCAAAAAAATATCCCTAATTACGTAAATATGGTTAATCTTTACAATCTTAAGTTCGAATGAACCCATATTTTTAAAAGATATACCAATCTTTGATCAAAACAAACTATTTTAACCTCAATACTTTAAATTTTCAAATCTTAAGCTATCTTTACTATAACTTATCATATATCTTCAAATAATAACAATCTTTTTCTAAATAAACACAAAGACCGATATGAAACAATGAAAATTAATGACCTTTACACAAATGAGCAAATAATTACAAAAATATGTAAAGAATACACTGGTCTTTGATCAAAACACACTAAAACAACAAAGATATTACAAATTCACAAAGATTTGTGCCCTCCTAGCACCAGTGGAGCTCTTGTTGATGCTTCCATTTTCCTTAGGTGTTCTTAGTGTTGAAAAACACTTCTCATTTTAGGATCTTAAGAATTTATGGCATGAGTTGTAGTTTGTGACAATTCTTATTTCCTATGATGAAATAGAAGCAAAGTGATGCAAGAGTTGTCTACAATATTTATATGATTTAGGTGGTTGGGAGCCACCTTGGTCTTGAGTTTATGTATATCTTTGTTGTTGATGATGGATTATGATCAAAATTTTAACAAAAAACTATTCTAAATGAATATTTACAATGAAATCTAAGCTAAAGTGAATCATTAAAAAAAGAGGCAAAAGAGGAAAGGTAGGGTAGAAAAAAGAACGTGATTGCAAGCTCTATCTCAAATATTATGACAAAGTTCTAATTATCTTGAACATACATGAACTAATTTATGATGTAAAATAGTGTAAACTCATATTGCACCACAAATTAGGTAAGTATCAGAAGGAATATAAAATCATAAGTAAGAACCAGGTTTACTTTAAAAGTTTGTAATTGTTAACTTGAATATCATTAACAAATCTAAATGCAGAGTAAATAAAATGAAGTATACCTAAGATCCTTTCAACTAATATAGTATTACCACAAATTAACAGCCCTATGACAAAAAATATAGTTTAAAAATGTAAAAAACCATTCAAATTTAAGATATCAACATGCAATTGAGAGATAAAATTGACTTCCAACACACTATTCAGATAATCTTTGTAGAATTATTTAGTTGTATTAAATGCTCTGTTGTATACAAGTTGCTCAAAGTCTTCCCTTTTACAAAATGAAAATAATTCCTTTTATATAAGGACAAGACAACATCCACGTCAATCATGTTGACCACAAATACAAAAATGAAGACAATTGTCCTTTTTGCAAAGTTTCTAGAATACATATATTAAAACCCAATTAAAAAGAATTAAGTTTCATTTAGAAAATTGAATTAATGAGAATATCATAGGTTGCATAGCCTTTCCATTGAACTATTGGGACCCTCCATTTCAAACCCAAATGGTTTTGTTTGCCAAGTGGCTGAGTATAGAAAAATAGTGAAATATGGCCAAGATACCAACTTTAGGTCTTCATAACTTTTGATGTGTAGTAGCAGGTGAGCTGAAATTTGGTGTATATGATCTTAACATAAATGTGAAAAAAAACATTTGAGCATTTATCCTACAACTATAGCACATGTGAAATATGCTTTTTTCAATATGCCCACTAGGCTTAATTTAGACCTTGCAAAATTGGCTAAGTAAAAAAAAAAACAATAAAAAGTATTGAAAGAAAACTTTCCATGCTTGTATCTTTTGATGCATTGAGTTTCATGATCTCAAATTTGGTGAAAATGTTCCTTGCATGAGGGTTAACAAACCCATTTGACCATTTATTTTGAAACTGTAATGCATGAGAGATATGCTATGTTTAATATGCTCACTAGGCTCTGTTTATACTCCCATTTTGACGTTCGTGAGACCATACTTGACGTTCCAAAGATTGTCAAATTTTAACTCATATTATTTATTTCATTGGATTAAATTTGACGTCCTTTAGACCGTCATGTGACATCTGTATGATCATCATTGACGTCCTAAAGATCATCAAATTTAAAATCATATGGATTTTTACATGGGATTAAATTTGACATCCATGAGACCATCATCTATTTTTTGGCCAGCTTTGTAATTTTTTATCTTGAAGCACAACTATCCAAGGCACCAAATTTTTAGGGGATGGAATTAATACCAAAAGGAACCAACCTACTAAACCCATTGGTCCCAAGAACTTTCTAAATGCACCTATGAAATGTTGAAATGAGCCCCTTTCATGATTTTACACGATGCTCATATACTTGTTAGGAAAATAGTCTAAAACTGCTTGCGAGCCAACTTTGAAGGCTAATAAATTTTGATGCGCTATGTCGTATGAGCTAAAATTTGGTGAACATGTTCCTTGTATAAAGATGAACAAACTCATTTTACCATTTCTCCTATAATTATAGTACGTGAAAGATATCGTTTCATGAAAATGCCTACGAGACTCTTTTTAGACTCTCTAAAAAAATGTCTATTGAAAAATGATAGATTTTGTTTGAGAGATCAACTTTGAAGGCTAATAAATTTTTATGTGATTATGTGTAGGACCTGAAACTTGGGGCATATAAACTTGGCACAAATTTGAACACATCCATATGACCAATTTTATTTGACCTACCCACATGTGGAAATGGTGATATTAGAAAAGTACCTACTTAGAATTTTCTATCACTTGACCAAAATGTTTAGATGAACAAAATGAAGGACTAGATAAAAACCAAGCACTTCCATACTTATTCCGGGCACTCTTGACACCCCATAAAGTATTTATAACATGCCCATAGCTTTTTTATCAACATTTGTCAGTGTTATCTCCATGAAATCTATACTTTTCATTTGCAAGGAAAATCATTAGTAAGATTAGGCAAATTAAAGTTTAATAATGAAAAAACAATAAGCCATTTTATAAAATAAGATGATCTTCAAATTCCAATAATATTCAAACATGTCAATTTTTTAGTGTTAAAGTTCAAAACATCTCAAAGGTCCCAGTTTTCAAGAAAATGGGGGTATGTTGGCCTCAATAAATTTTGTCATAATTTAACATAAATAATATAACATATATCAAGAGAAAATGTAGACCATAACATGTACATAAACAAAATGTGCCATAGAGGCATACAATGTGGGTCATATCAGCATACAAAATTGATTGTGTCTACAACTAGTCCCCTAACACAATAACTAGCTCTCCTGCTCCTCATTGCCTCCAAATGAATTGTGCTTTGTTGCCATAGATGCAGAGTCAGGGGTGTTGGATGCCTCAATACTAGGAGATACTATCCTCTCAGCATGTGAGCCATCCATTATTTTATTGACAACTAATAAAAATTGTTGTGTAGACAAAACATATAAAATATAAAAATTAATGTATTAAAATTATATATTGAAAATTTGATAAATTTTTCAAGAATGTAAAATTTTATAAAATGATTCTACACTCACTGTATTCTATCTAAATGGTTGTCTAAGGTTATGAGACCACATATACACCCATGATAGGGAATCATATGAAACATCCATATATCGTTAGATTTAGATGTGCATATAATTATGTAAATATGACATAAAATATCATTGCTTAAAGCTAAAAATAATTAAACTATGTGTTCTCACCAGTCTCCATCCCTGAATCATGACCTGATGTGGAGATAGTGGATTCTTTGATGTTGCAACAACATCAGCTAAACCTTATTCTCATCCATGAGGGGTGCCCTTATCATCCCTCATCATCTATAAAACCAATAAATGAATAATATGTGAATCTAATGAACATGATAAAAAGATATGACTATAATATATATTAAAATATAATTTTTTGTTCAAAGGATAATAAACATGTACATGAATAAATATGTAATTAAAAAATTTACAACCCTATGTATAGGGTCCACCCATACAAATTACGACCTCTACAATATAGTCAAGGCATGTAGAGGTACCCAAAGTATCACCAATCATCTATAAAAACAATAAATAACAAGTTCTATAAAATAAATTAGCCAATTAAGTAAACACGTACTAGAAAATAAACTTAATATTCTCTTACAAACATAAATAATTATAATTAAAATTAAACATGTGTATCAAATATAGATGGTGATGTCAATAACTCCTTTACAATAGAAGCTTGGCATATTTTGATAGGATTTGATGAAGCTACTACATCTCGTATAGTGTTGTTAGTGCCATGCACCACTGAAACATCTATATATGACATATACTCTAGCATGCTAGTGTTATGCATTGTTGAAGCATATATAGATGGTGTATGCTTTGATGTGATAATCTTCATAAATGTACTCAGTGTATGTCACACCTAAATAGGAGGTCCCATACACTTCCTCCCACATGATGTGAAATGATGCACAAGAACTATAACATGAGTAGGAGGAGGGAAGCTAGCACCTATACCAACACCACCAAAACCACTACCACCACTATCACTACCACCAATACCACTACCACCAACACTACCACTACCAATAGCACCACCTGTAAGCTATGTAAAAGTCTTCAAAGTATCCATACCATGCTCAATCACAACTTGTGTCAAATTAGTAACCACATCAATGGTGTCCATTTATATGTTATGATGCAAAAATTTAGGAATAGAGGCATGTGATATTATCCTTCTATTTCTTTGAACTCAATTATGATGGTTTTGGTCTCGCCTAGCACCAAGTATTCAAATGAAGACCCACGTCCCCTACTTTGCGAGGCATTCATTTCAAAATAATTTGGAATTTATTACAACACAAACTCATAATATAATTTTATCAAAAAATATAATGGAACCTCATTATTATTGCATGGAGGCTCATAAAACACTATCCATAACCTATACCAAAAGTTATTTTTAATATCCTCATGAACACACCAATCAATACTAATATGTTTGTAATTGATTAGTGGAGGTTGGTTGGTTTCAAACTTAATAAATAAATCACACACAACTTAATTTTTTATTTTTTCTTCACATCTTCATATGACAATTTGTTAGAATAAAATTATTTCATAGGCTCTCTTCGATGCAACATTCCATCTAGTTGTGAAGTCACATTTCACACTTCATTAGAAATAGACTCTAATATATTAGAAAGTGAATTTTTTGCACTACCAACTAAATAGGGACATAAATCATTGATGATTATTTATATTTTTTGATGTTTAGAAGTGTATTTATCACACAATTCAACTTATTCTTGTGTAAAATCAAATTGTTCGAGGTTTTGTCTAACATTTTCTTCATGAAATGGATCCACAAAAAGTATGTATCTAAATTTAAATGAAAACACAAGTTTTTTAGGCAATGTAAGAAATATAATGCAAACCTAAATTAAAAACCCTACTTGAATAAATAAATATAAATAGAAATAAAAAAATTAAAATTCAAAATTAACATACCTGATTTGTAGCAGTCCAAATGCCAAATCCTATTGGTAGGATGAAACTCCAAAGCATGTACATCAATCTACAATTGAAAAATAATAAACTTGATGAAAAAACTCCAAGAGCTCGGTCATGGTTTTTTTTCTTGAATAAAATTAAAATAGAAAAAGGGCATATGACCTTTATGCTTGGTAAAGGGCATACACCCTTTGTAAACCACAAAGGGCATACACCCTTTATAAATAGTGAACACCCTTTGAAAAGGGCATACACCCTTTAGAAATTATGTACACCCTTGAGGCTCAAGAAAAATCTCAAGCCTCAAAAATTAATAAAAAAATGGTGTACGCCCTTTGTAAATAAAATTTCAAAGTTGGGGGATTGTCATACTTTTTGTCTCCCAACTTTGTGCATCAACCCAACATCGATGCTAGTGTCCCAGGTCTCACACTATTGTCTAAGCTTTACAAATGGTCAATTTGAAAATATTTCAACATATATGGGTCAACCTATTTGTCTTAATTAACCCTCTCATGGGCTCATTTAAAAAGTCATGGTATAAATACAAATCAAAGACCATTCATTATCATCAAGTATAAATCAAACACACATCTATCATATACCAAGCAAAAGTATCTCTCAAGATTACAAAACTGACCTATTATTCTCTATTTACAAATCAATCATAGGATCAATATTCTTATAGGTCTATGAAGCATTCAAATATCAACACATGAGTAGTATTTATCAAGCCACAAGCTATATCACTACATGCACTTGCATATAGCATATTGCATAATTATTCACATGCAAACCCATATAACGGGGAGAACTACATCGATATGAGGATCTCTTCAAGGTATATGCCTATTTAGATAATGCTCATTGATAGAGAGGTATTTGAAGTTAAATCAAATTCACTTGAGTTATCTAACCCTTGATTTTCAAGGTGACATGCCTTAATCAGAGGACATAGGATTTTGAGCTACATAATGATATCCAAAACTTATGCACACACTCTAAATGTAGTCATATAAAATTTCCAAATTGGTAGTTTGAGTATGGCTTGCGATACCCCATTCATAGGTCCTTTTTTCATGTTATTGTGACCCTTATAAACACTTTTTTGCTCATTACCAATCATCTAGAACCTTTTAAACAATCATTCCACCTCATCTAGGTAGTATTTCCTATAACAAATCTATTCTCCCAGGTCCCAAGCTTGTAGGATAGGAGTATCCCATTTGGACTATATCGTCAAAAACCAAAGTGTCCCATTTTTGGTGGTCCTATCCATTTAAACTTTGAGCCCCAACAGTCATTTTCATCTGGTCCTTATCCTTAATTAGGTTGGCCTAGCACGAATACATTTGACCCATGACAAATTGTTACCTATAAAATCCTACTCAAAGCTCATTTATAAGGGAGGTGAAAAAACGTACAAATCAAGCAAGAATATAAATAAATAAGGCAAACTTCCCTATTCTTTGCACATAGGCACCCAACATAGCTAAAAACATACTCAAATCCTCATACCAATCTCTAGCCACCTCAGACACTTCAAATTGGCATATGCATTCAAATCACACTATTGGACAAATCACACTAGTTGGGAGAACTACATATGGCTTGATCCCTCTTCGGAGTATTGGTATGTAGGCAACATTCCCATATAAGGGTTATAAATTGCATATTCAATACATCTTACACACTAACCCTCCTATTTCTCAAGTGACCCAAATATCATTTTATCAAGCATGATGGAGGGTTAGGGTTTGAAGATAAAATTAGATCTACACCGAGTTTTTTCAACAACCATCACTTGATTTTTCACAAGCACACTCACACAGGCACAATGCAACTACCGAAAAAGTTTTAGGTCTCTATGATTAGTTTAGACAATAATGATAGAAATGGACAACAATGTTAGACACCAAAGCATCCACTTTTTGGTTTATGAAATGAAATATAGATTTAGGTTTATGACACCTGCCCAGTCCTGTACAACTATGTTCAACCTTTCTATCAGTCATCTCAATCTATTTTCTAGCTAAGTTATATTTCTTCATATTTATTACTATTTTTAAAAAGGTGAAAAAGATAAATAGTTAAACAAATTAGTACTATATTTATTTCTATATTTTATACTAATTTATTAATCTGGACCCTTAACTAAAATAAGAATAAAAATCCATTATTCTCTAATAAGTTAAATCATTTGGTGAACCTGACTTACTTCATTTACGCACAAAAACCCTAAAAACCTTATATTTCTTTACTGATTTTAGCAATATTATTCTGATTTTTATTGCATATATAAATAATAATTTCACATTTAATTTTTAAAATTCACCATATAATTTTTTTAAAAACCACTTCTTTCAAACTCTAGTTGAATATACTAGGTCCCTTTGCTTCTTGAGATATCACCTTACATGTTAGTGAGATTCGTATCCTTTTAATGCATATTCTAGTTTACTATTTTTTAGGAATTTACATTTATTTTATTTAGTACTTTCTTTCCATCATATTTTTCTTGTAAAAACTTATTGCAAAAAATTCAATCCACTTTCGCTTTGTTTTCCTACTTTAACAATGGCTCATTATACTGGCTTTGATGAAACAGATAAGAGGGAAATTTAAGATCTTTTAATTAAAAATCCTTCTATGGAAGATTATATGCTTAAAATACTAAAAGAATAAAAAAAGAATCAAAAAATGGTTAATACTCTTAAACCATATAACAACCAATTTAAAATGACACTATAGGGGTAACTATGTCTCAACAACCCCCTATAACAACCCAGTCTTCCTATATGACACCACTAGTTATCATTGGTACCTCTTCACCTCCTGATGTGGCTAACCTTATGCAAGAGATTAAATCTCTTCAATCCAAGGTGATACATCTTGAGCAAGGTGACTTTAGACCAATACAGGCTTTAAACCATTTTTCTCTACTTCATATACCAGTGGCACATCATATTGCTTCTACACCCTTGACACCATGTTTTGTTCAACCTAAGCTCACTCTATATGATGGCAAGGGTGATCTAGAGACACACCTGAGAGATTATCATATAGCATGCTTGGAATATGTGCCAAATGATTGGTTACTAACCAAGCTATTTCTATGGAGTCCAAAGGATTATGCTCTACAGTGGTTTTATACTCTATCGAATCAATTGGTCAAAGCATTCAGTCCTTTAGCTGATATGTTCCTAGCTCATTTTAGCATTAATATATGTGAAAATATTTATTATGACCAAGTTGTACAACAAAAACAAAGGTCAAGTAAGCATATCATAGATTATGTTCTTTGATATAATACTATCTTGGCTAAAATGACTAGCCTCATGACCGATAAAAAATTATAAGATCTCTTCAAATAGAGTCTTCTGCCAGCTTTGCATGAGTCAATAATGTTCAAAAAGTTTATTTCTTCATTTAGTTATGTCATACACTAAAGGAAATGGAATTAAAATTACTTTCAATGGGCAAACTCAAGTACACAAGCATTTCAAAAATAACAAACAAGAGTAATAGTAAATTCCTATACAAGGTAAAAGTCAATGATAGCTAAAATCAAAATCAAATTATAGTTAATGTAGCTTCAGAGCCCCCTCAATGAGATTTTACCAATCTACCAATATCTCCAACCAAAGTTTTACAATAACTATTGGAATGCAATGTCCTATCTCTCCCTCTCATTCAATATGTTGATATGACAAAGCCTTTTCCACAAGGATATGATAGAATGTATTCTATGATTTTTACAAGGCACCAGGCCACACAATGCATAGATGTATCAGTTTGAAACACAAAATATAGGAATTGATAGATGGAAACCTTATTGATCTTAGCACTCCAGTTGAGCCTCCTCAGGAAAACCAAACATAGGACAAGGCTTTAAATTTTTTCTCAGATCCTTTCCCACAACATTCTAAATAGGAGATATGGGCACATCATGTGTTCACCATTAATATCATGCACATCCTCCACCAGCTACATACTAGACACATTAAGTTGAGTCACATATTTTGAGCAACATGATTGGTATGCATAATTTTAGAGTTCCAACTAGACCTTCAATCTCCTTCTCAGAGTAGGAGATAGTTGAGGATGATTCAGATTACTATGCACTCTTTCTTAGAGCCTACATTGATCACCATCCTATTCATATGTTCTCATAGATAATGAATCTAGTGTGAACATGTGCACTATGATATTAGTTCATCTTTTGGGATATTTAGATTAGGATATCACATTGACATACATGATTATTAGTGGATTCAGTGGGTACATACACAATTAATTGGGTGAGATTGTAATTCCTCTGCAGGTTGGTCTAGCACATGTAGCTACACCATTTACTATTATTCCTAGTGAAAGAGTATTTGAAATGCTGATTGGTTGACCATGTATCCCAAAAATTCATGCATTTCCTTCTATAATTCATAGATGCATGAAATACATTCATGCTCATCAGGTTGTTACAGTTGGCGGAGTTTCATATGAGTTACCACTCACCACTTTAGAACCATCTCCTACTCTGCATTCACCAGTTTCAACTACTTCACTAGTTACAATTCTTCCTCCAATTAAGGTTTAAACAAAATTGAGGCCTCCCTTACCATCACAATGAGATCATACACTTCCATAGAGGCCTCTCTTAGAGTGACCACTACATCAGTGATAGTTTCAAAACTCTAAATAGTTTCTAGCTATAGTATTCACACCCAAGGTAGTATCATTGAGGTCTCATGCCTCTACACATAGAGCACATTTTTAAAGATCTTCTACTACTAGATGGGTCCTTAAGAACCCCATAATTGCATCCACTTCTTAGAGTTACAATGGGACCCCACAATCAATTTTAAATATAGAGATTTTAGAGCATTTACAACATACACAGCTTTCATAATCACAATCTCATCCCTTCCATCATGATTCATGATCACACACGATCCCTCTCCTTGATACATGATACCATGATAGAAAGTATCTTATGAGACTCATCAGTTAGTATCATTTCTTCTCAGTCTTTCTTGTACATAATGTCTCATCTTACTTGTACATATTTTCTTTTGGCTTTCTTGTACACAGTTTCCTTATGATTACTTTAACATAGCTTATTTTAAAATACCAAAAATAATATAATATGTAAAAATACAAAAACATTCAAATAACTCAAAACACCATTTTTTTTTCAATTATATGCATTATCCATGTTTTATATTTCTACTACCATGCTAGACTTACATTTTATTGTTCTATGCTATTATTTGTCAATTTATCTACATTACCATGCTTCAATTGATCTTCTTTAAGTGTGTACAGTGACACCTAGATCCTTGATTGCTTCACCTACCCATTGAGGGGGCATCTTATTTCTACATTTGAGACATACATCAACATATTTACCCACCTGGGGCATCTTCTACATGATTACACCATCTAGGTTATGTCGTTCCTATGCCACATACTCTAGTTATCATGTTGATGTACATTACTTACTAGCTTACATACATTATTCTATCAAGACTCACTAGTATATAACACTAATGTATTTTTTAGAATCTACCTAGTCTTGTACTATATGTTTTGCATACTTTCACTTCTTGCTTTGATTAGTTACATATGATAGTATTTACAGCATTTAGATGCCTTATTTTCTTTCTTTGAGTAGCTAGATGTGATTTTAATTCTCAGTTCCTATTTTGTTTTTGATAAAGTAAGGCAGCAAACCAGGGGCCAAACCCTATACAGTCAAAAAAGACAAGAAGGCAAACAAACAAAAAATGCCTTCAAAGAGATGACACAGCCTAGAACAACAGATAAAAACAAAACACAAGCCACAGGAAGACCAGAGTCAGAGAGGTCTCCCCTTACATAACTATTGATTTGATAAGATCATTGAGTTTCTCATTCTCTGCATTGTTAGCATACTCAGTATTACCCACCACTTCTAGCATAGACATGTTCAATAGAATTGTATTATGAAGCCCTTTGGCGAAGACCTTCTCCAGCTTCTAAATGCAGTCCTTCTGGGCCCTAATTTTAGTTTTCCAATTAGTCTCATTCTTAGTGCCCTCACCAACTTTCTCGACATACATTTTCCCATTATTATTAGCAGTTCCCATAGTGTCAGCACCCTGCTCCTCATTAACCTCAAAATCCCTAGTAGCCTGCTTCCCTCCAGTGTCCTCCAAAATTTCTTGGATTTCCAACTCTTCAGACTCTTCCTCCTATGTTGCTTCTTCTGAAGCACTTTTCAAATAATCAATCAGTCTGGCCTTCGGGTCTAGTTTACCAGCAATCTACCTCAACTTCGCACTCTGGAGGGGAATCCTTCCTTATTATATTTGGAAGGCTTGTGAAATTTTCCACCTTGGCCCCCCATGGCCCTACCCAGATTCCTATGGGTCTCTTCTGTAGTCTCTTTAATATTTTCTTCCTCTTCATCAACCTTTCTCTTCTTGCTCACAAAGGAGTTGGGGGTATCAACATGGGTCTTTTCAGGGTCATCAATATGCCTCATTCATGACAAGTCATCTCCTTTTGAATGATCTCCCCAATGTTTAAGGGAATATGAACACCTTGTCGCCACACCCTCCAACCTAAAAATTGCTTCCCAAGGTTGGCATAAGCATCAACGACCCTGTTGCCTTCTCTATAGGTATGGGAAATCTCAACTTTAGAAAACTTTTGTAAAAAAAATTGGATATCAATAATGATGTCTTTTAGCTTAATTCCCACATTTGAAGCTTTATTAATGGCATCTATGACCATCTTAGAGTCTCCTTGTATATTCAAGTTCCTTATTCCTAGGGATATAGATAACTTTAATCCTCATAGTAAAGCCATTGCTTTAGCATAGTTGTTGCTCTGGCATCCAATTCCACTAGCATAGATAGCAGACATCCATCCTTAATCATTCCTTATAATTCCTCCTCCACTGGCTTTACCATCCAACTTGGATGCCCCATCAAAGTTGAGTTTCATCCAGTTAGGTTTAGGGGGGATCCATTTAGTATTAAGTCTCTGTAGTATTTTGGAGTTATTATACCCAGGGATCTAGTTTAAAACCTTCCATTTGGCTGAAATTTGGCTTTCAATTTGAGATAGGGGTTTCTCCACAACATGAATATGAGTTGTTGTAACACTTTCCATAATGGTCTTAGCAAAGGAGTTAAACACTTGAGAAGCATTTCTAGCAGTGTCCCTAAAATTTTTGTGATTACACTCTTTCCATAAAGTCCAACTCAAACATGGCAAAGCTTGCTTCCATTATTCCATAAGCCAAGGATGTGTGAAGGTTGGGTTCTAGCTGAGAATTACTTCTTTAAGGTCATAATTGCAGACCCATTCAATACCAAATTTGCTAAGTATTGTGCCTGATTATTCTTGGGCAAACTCACAGTGGATAAAGAGGTGTGAAACTGATTCCTCTTTTGAACCACACAGGAAACATCTGTTAACCAAAGTAAACCCTCTCTTTTGAAGGTTATCCTGAGTAAGGATTTTTTTATGAGCAATAGCCCACCAAACAATGTTAATTTTTGGAATAAGTTTATGATGCCAAACCAGTTCCTATTTTGTTACTTATGTGTGATTTAGGACATTTTGCCAATATCCTTTGCTTGTACTCTTGTATGTTCATATGGCCCTTGTGCCAATCTTGCTTGTTTGTAATTATATGTGTATGTGGGCATTTGAACATGCATTATATGCTTTCTTTCCTAGTCTAATTGACCTATGCCCATGTCCCTTATTTTCTTGGCCCCTTGGCCTCTTTTGTATGCTTCTTATCTTTCATGGTTATTTACTTATTTGATTTTTAGTTGTTTATAAATGCCATGATCCACATCATGCATTATCTTACCTTCTTGGATGCCATGATGGACATCATGCTCCATCCCTCCTTGACAACTAACCAAATTTCTAGTTTCAATTCAGTATACTACACATACTATTACATTATTACATCTATCTAGGCATACCCTTGTTGATCTAACAATCTCCAATACAAAATATGATATATCTTGAGACATATTTTAGATTATCTTTCTTCTAAGGGTAGTCATTGCAGGGTATTCATTCCTACCCTTAGAAGAGGGGGAAAAACAAGGGTTTTGTCATAGAGATTAGATCCCTTTATTGGTTAAAAATATTTTTTAGAACACTCAAATAATAATTAGAGTTCAAAACATACAAAATATACCAAAAAAATAGTGATGAACATAGAACATGTATCAAAGATAGTAAAGGACAAGAGCACCCCATTTGGACTATAGTGGTGGACACTAAAGTGTTTACTTTTTGGTGCTCCTATCCAAACAATCAAAAACCTAATTTTTTTAGAAATAGATAGAAAGGTAAGGTTAATTATAGTTTTGTCTATTATAGTCTAGCTTAGATTGGGTAGTTTTAGTATAGTTTTACTCAGATTATCTAGATATAGGGGGCATCATGCATGGCATGATGGCTCTCACTTCTAGTTTTAGTTTGGGCAGTTGGTACAACTTCTAAATTAGAATCCATGTTATATACACCAATGATTGGGGGTGATGTGCATGACACATTTACCTTATTTTATTTTGAATTCATTATATTACCTAGGTATTCTCAGCAGTTGCCTACTTTATTCTATCTATAGGTGGTTGGCATCATTTTAGAGTGGCTTTCATATAATCCTAGTTCTCAATTTTAGAGTGGCTTTCATACAAGCCTAATCTATACCTTCTGGAGTGGCCAAGATTGGCTTATTTATCAATACACATTCAACTATCCACATCACATTTTTAGATTATAAAACATTCATGGGATTCATGAGCCATCTTGTATGGCACACATTCATACTGATATTAGTTCATATTTCACACTTAATGGGTGACGATGGAGCTAAAGGACTAGCTAACCTTTGTATTCTTGAGCCACCTACTCAGAGCTATTAGACACATAATCCAATCATCAATTAACACATTCATAATCAAATAACTTCACTACATAGTGGGTGATGATGAAACCAAAGGGCCAACCTTTGTATTCTTGAGCCACCCTTAGGAAATTGAGCACTTAGCTCCATTCATGATATTACTCTTGGTATATCATCACTCAACATTACAACAAGTTTTGTATTGGTTTATGTACCCAATGAGGTGTATTCATTCCTTTCTCTTCCTCTCTCTTTTACCCAACCTTTGTATGTTTTTATTTTAAACATAGTGTGTCTAGTAAGAATTGATCTACTCCTTATTTTATCTTGTAGATTTATGCTATATGCTATGCTCTCTCTATGTACACTTAGAATTACACATCTTCATGAGCTTCACCCTTGCAGGTAAGTTCAGGTATGCTTTTTATTTTTACTTTATCCTAGTATTTCAATTTGCTACATCACTAGAATAAAAGGATGCAAATGTAGTCATATAAAATGTCTAAATTGGTAGTTTGAGTGTGGCTTGTAATGCCCCATCCATAAGTCCTTTTTGCATACTTTTAAAACCCTTCTAAACACATTTTCACTCATTACTAGTCATCTTTAACCTTCTAAAATATTCGTTCTACCTTAGCCATGTAGTATTACCCATACCAAACCTATTCCCATAGATCTCGAGCCTATAGGACAAAAGTGCCCCATTTTGACTATAGCACCGAACATCAGAGTGTCTCATTTTTGATGGTCCTATCTATTTGCACTTTGAGCCCCAATAATCATTTTCATCCAGTCTTTATCCTTAATTAAGTTATCCTAGTATTAATACATATAACCCATGACCAATTATTCCTTATAAAATTCCACTCAAAGCTCATTTATAATGGAGGCGAAAAAACTTACAAAGCAATCAAGAATACAAATATATCACTAAGGTAAACTTCCATATTATTTACACAAAGTCACCCAACACAATTGCAAACATACTCTAATCCTCATACCAGTCCCTATCCACCTCAAACACTATCAAATTGGCATTTGCATCTGCATCACACTATTGCACAAAGCACACTAGTTAGGAGAAGTACATATGGCTTGATCTCTCTTCAAAGTATTGGTATATAAGTAGTGTGCCCACATAAGGGTTATGGATTACATGTTTAGTACATCTTACACACTAACCCCCCTCTTTCTCAAGTGACTCAAATATCATTTTATCAAGCATGATGGAGGGTTAGGGTTTGAAGACAAAATCAACTCCAAAGCAAGTTCTGTCAATAACCAGTGCTTGATTTTTCAAAGGCATGCTCACATAGGCAAAACATAACTACCCAAAAAGTTTTAGGTCTCTATGATCAGTTTGGATAATAGTGGCATAAATGGACAATAGTGCCTAACACCAAATTATCCACTTTTCGATGCTCTTGTCCTTTCACCAAACAAAATCTAGATTCAAGTTTACGATACCTCCCCAATCTTTCACAACCATTTTCAACCTTTGTATCAATCATCTTAGCCTATTTTCCAGCTAAGTTATATTTCTTCCTATTTAGTATTATTTTTAGAAAGGTGAAAAAGATAAATAATTACACAAATTATGATTTTATTTATTGCTTTATTCTGTACTGATTTATTAATCCAGACCCTTAACTAAAATAGGAATAAAACTCCATTATTCCCAAATAAGTTAAATCACTAAGCAAAAAATCTATAAGGAAAAATTAAACACCAATAGAAATAATTGGTTATTCAAGAAAAGGACATGTATTCCTTATAAGATATAGTTATCTAAAATAGGACATAAGTGTTGATGATAGTGCCTATATCTTATCAATAGTGTAAGAACAGACAAAATTTTTTTTTTCAAAATTGATGATTCACTTTAAAACATTATAATGTCTTATCATACACTTGTATTTTATAAATATTCTTATACATCAGTAAATAAGCTAATTATTATTTTTTATTCATGTTTCTACATTCAAATTACTATTTGACATTGTACTTTCTATATTTAGCATACTTTCATAATTCAACAATGTATTAGAATATCATGAGTTTGAATTATTTAATTGGCTTGATTTTAGAATAACTTAGCCATTTGTTTGATTAGGATATTCTCCCCTTAAATATTTATAAAAATGGTTAAACATAAATATTAGTTTTCTCATCATAGAAATTATACCCATATAAAGTGATAATGTAATCGAAAAAATATTTAACACAATGAAACATACAAGATCTGACACTTCTTTGGAAATCATTCTAGTTGTTTGAGACCAACATCCAATGAAATATAAACATATTTGGATTTAGGGATCCTAGATATAATAACATCTCTTCAAAATAAAAGGTTTTTTACAATAGAGTCTAACATTTAGTATCTATTAAACTAAAAAAAGTTAATAACAACCATTTATGCATCATGGATTAAAAATGATTCATCATGTTTCTTCATAGGTGGATGATGAAGGAGAATCTAAGGTTTTAGGCAATCTTGCATCAACAAAAAAAAGTGTTATTTATTTTCCATTGTTTACTTTGTCATTTCATTCTGGTGTGTTTGGATGGAGGTTATTTTCTCAATTTATATTTTAGGTCATTTTATACTCTAGTGGATTTTTCATGATGTCACCATCAAATTTTGATTTTGACACATGGCGTGAACATTTTCTTAGTTACTTCAAAAAATTTTAAGATAAAATTTTATTTGGTCTTAGGAGGTTACAATGATAATTACTATTCTCAAACCTAATTAGGTCTTGGTGAGATCATTCTATGTTCTGCAGTTTTAATTGTGTTCATAATCCATGATTAGGTCTTTGAGACATTATGAAACATTTTTTATTGCTAATTAGAATTACCGATTAGGTATTCAACAATTTTTTTTGTATTTGTCAGTGCTAATCATACTTTTATCATTGATTAGGTCAGTGAGATTTGAAAAATAAGTTCACTTGGTTATTCAAGATCATGAGCCCAATTAGGTCTCTAAACATTTCATTTTGGTATGTTAATGGTATTCAAGATTTAATACTTGATTAGGTCAATGTCAAGCCTATTCATTGAGTGAAATTATATGTGAGATCAAATCCCTGACTACATCTATGTTGCTCATTAGAAGTATCTAAATGATAATAAAATAAAAAAATCTAATCAAAACTATAGAGGTATCAATTAGGATTATATTTTTAACCGATTATCTTAACATTGATTAGCATGGTAGAAGACTCTTTCATTTTATGCAATGCTAATCAAAGCTACCATACCAATTAGGTCTATAAAGTTCTCAAACAAAACAAGCAATTGTATGCAAGGTTTGGAGTGATGAATATGTCTTCATATTTATTAGTCATTTTCAAGTAGTTATAATCAGATTTGAATTGTTTATTAGGTCATGGTGGAGTCTGCATGATGGATTTAATTGGGATTGGGATTACAAGATCAACTAGGTAAGGCATGTGTTCACTATGTTGATTAGTGTCACAAGCCTAATAAGAATAGTGGGGCTATTTTCCAAATTCATAGTGTTAATTGAGGGTTGATGGATTGATTAGGTATGGGTCATTTTAAAAATGTTTTAAAACACCAAAAAAATCCTACCTAGGTCTTTATCATGGAAAGTGCATTTTAATTAGTTTTGATAGCCCTATAAAGCTCCAATTAGGTCTGGTAGAAGGAGCAAAATGTGATTTGTGATATTTTGGTCTTCTTTGAATATATTTTACTTAGAGATAAAATGTGAAACACCATTAAATGTGAAGATATAGATGGGGAAGACATTGGGTCATACCATTCCCACCTTAAATGAAAAAATGGCATTTGTCTAATGTCACTCCGGTTGGGATTGATTATTTTTAAGTTGGTATTATAAATTTTATTATCCCATTGATTATGGAAGAATGATAATGTCAAATTGAAGGAATAATTATGTATATAAACTAGATGTGGTAATGTTTTTAATTCCTCCATGTTTATGCATTTAATAAGCATGATTGTGGCATGCATATGAGATGTGTGTTCTACTGTAATGCTTTAAAAAATGAATGCAATAAATATTATGAAACTAAGTGAATTGTGTAAATATGTGTCCACGGATTTGTGAAACATATGCAACATAGGCATAAAGGTTATCCTTAATTGGATACCGTACTTTGTTCTTACACCAATAGAGATCCCTCAAGCTTTACTGACATGTTTCAAACATGTCAGTATTACTCACCTCGATTATCCCTTTAGGCTTGAGTAATTACCATATAATTACCTAAGGACATCATGCTTTAATCACCTTATGATGACCTACCCATAAAAGTATTAATAGATTTTTTCTAGCATTTTAAATTCTAAGAGTGAAATTTTGTCAAATTTCTCCTATTGACCTGCGTATGCAAGTCAATGATAGACAAGTGAAACATGTCATAATGAAATAGTTTATCACAAAAATTATTTACTTAGATAATATTTTAAGTGAACATTACAATTATACTAATGGTATTTCACATGTCCCTGAAATGCTATAGTTCTAAAGAAAATTATTGGCTCTTAGCACCATAATGTCATGGAACAAAACACTATCATTTTAAGCTATTGAGAGGTTAAAATTAATTTTCATGGTAACATAAAAGTACTACTGAAAGTGAACCAATATTATCTTAGTTCACTGACCAAAATATTTTTATTTCTTTTCCTAAAGATCCCTAGGGTTGCAACTTAGACTCTAATACCAAATGTGATAACCTCAAAATTTTGAAATAATTTTTTTTGAACATTTGAGTATATTTTATTAGTTTCCCACATTAGATAAATTAAATAATATAGTCATTAATATAAAGTTCTTATCTGTGATACATAGTCCCTAGAAATAGTGTAACCCTGTGCTCAATACCATAGTGATTAAACAATCAATAATGTACTTTTATTATGATAAATCTATTGATAACTTCTAAGGTTTCTAAAAATCCAACCAAAATAAGAGGAGAATCATCACTATAGATATGAACCCATACCTATGTTAAAATTAGATATAACCATAAGGGTCTTATAAGACAAGCAAGAATCAATCACACACTCCTTTTGAAAATGGGATAAGACAAATAAAAATAACAATGTCTCTACAGTTAATTATATTATTTTTTAGATCAGTTAGGGTAGTGGCATGATGGAAGCTTGATGGTGACCAAATTATATCAATAAAAATAATCACTTAATACCAAGCTAAGAATGGATTTAATTCTCATTATTGAGAATAAAATAATACTGAGTATTACTTTTACTCATTACACAAGTCTGATAAAACTTATATCTTCTTGCCTTCTATTAGGTTTATTATAGGCATGCATATAAAATATATTACTTTGGGATCCATAATTTTATTTATACATGGCATAATTCATATGAAATTTCATAGGAAATGAATTCCTTACAACACTAGAAAATAAACATGTAAACTCATGTTTTCCATGCCAATCAATAGAAAAAGGGGTTAACATCTTATGCCCAAAGTTTCTCATTTTACCAATAATTTTTTTAAGGTTTAAGCCTTGATGAGAAAAAATGGATTTAGACCTCAAATTCATAAAAAAATGTTGTTAAAATAATATATTTTTTCAAGTGAATGATTATATTTCCCAAGGTTATTCCATTAGATTCATAACTAAAATGCATGTTTAAGATTATTAATAATTTCCACAACCCAAGTGGAGGAATTGCTATTGTAACCAACTTAGGAAAGTATGAGGTTGATGAATAAATGAGAAATAATTTTAGATAATTTCTTATTATAACTTATAATTTCAACTCAAACATACACAATTTAATGTATCTATTAAAGAGCTCATAGACTGAGTACTATTTAACTCGTAATTATAATCCAAAATTACCTTGAGTTGAGTAAAATTTACTATTAGAATAACAAAGTGCATAATAACTTATAGTAAACCTAATTTTATGATTGTGAATAACCCAATTAAGGACTTACATAAAAATTACAAGATCATATAATTAAAGGCTCTTGTTAAAAATCTCAGACTTTGTTATGTGGCTAAAGAAAGGTAATAACAAAAAATTCACATTGAATACTTAACCCAATTATGAAATTTCAAAACTTTGATGAACATAATTAAAATTACCATTGAAAAATTATCATATGAGTGTTGGTGTAGGGTTTTCCCACTTGTGGTTTTACATACATGGTCTAATTATCTTGTTTAGGTTAATAATAGGTCACTAGGGGAAATGCACTTTAAGTTATTTTATAATTGTGAGGTAAGTTAATTATATTTTTGGGTGACTAAATTCTTCACTATATAATGTACATTATTATATAATTTTTGGATAAATAATGTTAATGCAACTTTTTATTGTGAAGACAAGCTTCTTCCTCTTATGAGTTGTTATTCAAATTTCACTACTCCATATAGATTCAATTTTATACATTCAATTCTTGTTAGTAGATCCTTGATTGTGGCCCACTTTGACATGGTATAAAATATATGTTGGAAGATTAATCCATTGATTATGTTGTGAGATATTTCATTCCTACTTGTTCGAAATTTTCATTGATTTTGATTTTCTAGGGTTTGGTGGGGTTTCTAGTAAATCCATGCAAATCTGCATACTGAGAGTCTCTAAGTGAAAAATAGATAAAGACATTGAATTCAAAAGGTGAAAAAACCCTAGGAATGATTATAAACATGAGCTAGTTTTGACCATTTTTGGAGGGTTTCAAGGCTATTTTTTGATCTAAAAAAATTCTATACTTTTTGGTGACTTTGAGGAAAAAGCATTTATAGGTTTTTCTAGGTTTGTTAAGAAAACAATTTGGTCTTTCAAATTTTGGAGAAGATGATTAGAATCCAAAATTTTGGAGGTTTTCTAGTTTGTCAAGATTTTGACCCATCATAGGAAATTTTGACAATTATAGGACTTTTCTCATAAAAAAAATCCCTGTCGAACATTTTAACCTTGTTGAACATTTGAGTCACTATGTGCATGCCTATCAAGTTTTGACCCTTGTCAAAACATTTGTTTGGTTTTGACCATTATAAAAACACTTGTAAGGCTCTGAACCTTGTATTTAAACCTATCAAGATCTAATCCTTGCATTTTCACCTATCAGGCTCTGAGGCTTTCTCAAACAACCATCAGGTTTTGATGCCTACTCAAACACTTGTTAGGGTTTGACATTTTCTCTTGCACTTATTGGGTTCTAATAATTTCATAGACAACCCACAAATTTTTATGATTTTAAAAATAACCCTTGGGTTCTAGCACTTTTAAAAATAGCTATCAAGATCTACCACTTGTAAAAGCACACCTCTAGGTCTACCCATCTTTTCCACTTGCACAATGACATCCTATAAACCATTAAATTTAATATAGTGAGGAGTGACACTATTCATTTCAAAATAGAGGCATTTTTTGGATGATATTACTCACCCATCAATCACATCGATCAAAGTGTGTTCAATTTTAAACCCAAAATTAAAGATTTGGTGGTGTTCATTTTACCCCTTGGTCTTAGTTACAAACTTTGAAAACATTCACCAAAAACATCTAAATTCTTTGTTAAACACTAAAACAAGGTTCCTAATTGATATATAAGCATGCAAAGGTGATTTAAACATGTTTTGAACAAATATCAAGCTTGGTTCTACAAAAAAAATGTTAGCATGTCCTTTAGCTTTGAATCTCTTTTGAGTTTGAAACAATAAGCTTTGGAAACATAGCTCTCAGGTCTATGTTTTTAGAAAAACACAGTGACCGACATCGGTTATTACCACCAACATAAGTTACTTTAGCTTACCAAGATATAACCGATGTCATTTTTTCTAACTAATGTTGGTTAAGATATGTAACCACAGTTGGTCTTAATTTTTGACGTCGATTAATATGTAAAACTATGGCAAACAAAAAATGGTAAAACAAAGTTAAAAAATCAATTTACACAAGTTTTAAGGGTCCAAATAAATATTTTAGATTTGCAAAATGATCTTCTCTAGGTGTGAGATGCATCTAGTCCCATTGGGCATGCCATTATGTGCTCTAGGAATTTGACTCAAGAGAGGATGGTTAGTATGGTGTTAGTTACAAAATGACGAACAAAATGAAGTAAACACACTAATAACATAACATCTCTAGGCCTAAACACTAGGGAGAACTTAGTTAACAAAAGAAAATAAAAAACACAACTAATAAGCAAGGAATGAAAACACAATAATTCCTTCACCTTCTTTGGATGCTCCAAATACCTTTGTAATAGTGGCTTGCTTAGCTTGTGCTCATAAAGTCTTCAACAAAGGAGGCTTGGCTATCTCCTCTTCTCCTTGGCACCTTTGGCTTGTGACTTGGCTTAGCTTGGAATAAATTTGGCATGGTAAAACTAGTAGTAGTGGTTTCTTGAAGATATTTGTGCATTATAACTTTGCACCAAAGTAGCTTAGAAATGATGTGGTAAGGCCTCCTATTTATAGATTTTTACAAATGTCTAGAATCATCCTAAACTGTCCATCTCAGGATTGAGATGTGTGGCTGAGGATTAATCCAATCATGAAATTAAAATCAATAAATAGGCTCATAAATATTTGGTATAAAGGAGAAATTAAGAGGCATGGAGGGCATCATGGAAGACATTAATGAGGCATGAAAGTCATGAATCATGATATTTGTGGCATTTATGGCCTAGGGATGTCTTCTCAAGAAATGAGGTCACTTGATGATGTAGATATTCAATATTAATTTATAAAAACAAGTATTCAACATGTTTCCATATACTTATTAATTATGCCTTTATTTGGGTTAATTATCTCTTAAACATGATTATGCACTTTGTGCACAAATTACTCAAATTGATCAGAATGTCTTATTATTGGTCCAAAATTCAACTAGATTGGAATTAGAAGGTGATGTTAGATGCATTGAAACTGTATTCCCATTTAGGATGTTACCAATAATAAATAACAAAGGTGCATGTCTTGTGTAAAATATTTGATACAAAAGAGCAATCTATAGCACTCAGGTGTAAAATTGGCATTTTGACTCGAAATAAGCTAATCAAAGCTAGTTGGCCCATAAATTGTATTACCCAATTTAGGGATACCTTGGAAAAAATAAACATTTGAATATGTTAGTTTCACATCATTTAATACATTTTAGTGTTGTTAGGCCATGCATTTTGGATAGAAATTAGCTAAAAGCCTGATTGGAGGTTATCAGTGACCAGATTTAGGTGTATATAGTTTGCCCCTATTTGGGAAGGCATTGCAAGCTATAATCATAGTAACATATTCTAAAATAATGAAGAAGTCCTATATTCCTACAACTAAAATGATGATAAAATAACTGTATGATGCCCCCTCAAGGGAATGGTTGGCACAAGCAGGTTGGTAAATGATCCCTCCAAAAGAAAGAAGCGAAACAAGGGGACCAAAAAAAGGAAAGATGATGGGGTGAAAACACAATGATAGTGAAAAAGTATTAAAAATAATTGAGAATGCAAGTAGGATGGTGTACACTAGTTTGCTCAAAGGTGGTTATAAATATTATACCTTGATAGTGGCAACATGGTATGATAACACAGTGATTTGCCTAAAGATAGTTATAATCATTGAGAAGATGGAACTACCTCAGTTAGGATAGACAAACAAGATAATAACATGCCCCTGTATAGGCATAAAAATTAAAATGGTGACAACATAATGATTTTCCCAAAGGTGGTTATAATCATTAAGAAATGTAGGTGGGATGGTGTGCAATGATTTGCCCATAGGCAATTATAATCATTGGACCCCGATTATGGCAAACATGATAAACTTGGTTGAGGAGGATGATAGCTTAACATAGAGGGTAATGATGAATTGGAACAACCTATTAGTAGGGAGATGCTCATCCAAACTAATAAAGGTTGAAATTCTTTCATGGTTAATTACTCTCTGTGGGATATGATTAGGAGTGAATCAGGATGTCGGTGCCAAAGATATGCTTCCATTGATGAATAGACTTCTTGAAGCTTAGGTTTTTTATATCATGTGTCGGTAGGCATCATGGCATAAAATCATGAGGACTTGGCCTAATTATGCATGAGGACTGACTCCCACAATCCAATTCTCAATAGAAAATAATGCACTAATGAGAGAAACCATGATGACAATGTAAACATATGAATATGGATGGATTCTAGTGTAGGTGTGGAAAAGCAATTACCTAATGAACACACATAAGATGAATCAAGGAAACGGTACTAAAAGGAAACAAATAAATAGACAAATAAAAATAAGTATAAATAAACAAATAAATAATACAATAGAAACCCTATAAACATTGCCCCTAGAAAATAGGTGACAACTTAACAAATGAACAAAATGAGGGAATAAAATAAAAGGATGGGGGTGGATGAGTTGTCTTCATATGCACTAGGTAAGTGGATGCTGCTTACATAGTTCCATTGATTTAATATCTAATAAAAAACTTTAGGCTAAATGTAGTTCTCCTAGGGAATGGGAAGAATGTGATAACTGAGGAAAACAAACATAATGGATGTGATAGAAGAATAGGAATGGTCTTGAAAAATGGAAAGTGAATGAGAGAAAAGGCCAAAAAGGATGGGGAAACTAAGTGACAAGTGATTTATTGGTAAGGGTTCCAAAAATCCTTAAAGCAAAGAAGTGGTCAATGTTTTTGTTCTTTTCTAATGATTTTTCAAATATTTTTGGAATTGTTTGAAGTATCTCAACTTGATCAAGAATGACGAGACACTAAACGGTTCAAGTTCACAAAATGGTGAGAGTGTTTAAACTAAGGTTGCTCACAAAATGGCAAGAGTGTGGCTAAGGTTGCTCATAAAATTGTGAGAGCATGGGGAAAAGGGTGACTAAGCTAACCTCAACAAATATTGAGTGCTACCTACATAGTCGCAGAATAGGACCTCAAGTCACTATAGTTCCTCCCTTATGATGGAAGAATTTGACTAGTGTGGTAATCAATTTCAAAAAAAAAGGTAAAGTTGGTAAAAAAGCATAATACGACATAGGAAGTGTCAAGTTGGTATGTCAAAGCTTAATGTTTCCCCTAGTTTTCCCATAGGTGGTTATAACTAGGACACAATGGCATAGATTAAAGGTACTAATTTATCCAAAGGTAGTTATGATTAGTAGCAGGACCGGTGGTAAGAAAGAATAAAAAAATGAAGGATGAAACTGTTAAAAATTCTATCACACTATCTGAAAATATGATCTCTATCTGAAGTACTTAATCCAATTGATAAAAATGATCAAATACCTTGATGCTAAAAATTCATAATGAATGGAAAAAACCAAGGTCAAATGGGCTAGGCTTTAGAATACACTGGGTTGATAGTTCAGAAGCATAAAGTTGATATGATGAAAAGGATGGTGTTTTTACAAAGAAGAATAGTGACAAAATGGCATAACTGAAATGGTCCTTATAGATAATACACCTTAGCACTCAAGCATAGTACCGCTTGAGATGAATTATGTTCATCAGATAAAAAAGTTTCTCTCCATTTGGTGTGGCAATCCTATATGCTCTTGATCCATAATCTATAGTGATGATGAAATGCCATATCTAGTTTGGTTCAAATTTACCTTTACCTTTATGTTTCTTCTCAGCCATGGTATTATTTTGGTTTTCTTTAAGGACAAGATCACCAAGTTCAAATGCTCTATACTTAACACATTGATTATAGTGGCCTTTGACTTATTTCTGATATGCTTGAAGATTATTGAGTGTGGCTATGCATTTCTCATCTAGTAGGTCTAACTCTTATAGGTGAGCTACTCGATAGTCATGATCATTCAAGACATACTTGAAAGAGATGCATAGTGAAGGCAATTCAACCTCAATGGGAAGGATGGCTTCAATACCATAAACAAGTGAGTATGGAGTGTCTCCTGTGGGGGTATGATGATTAGTATGATATGTCCAAATGGTAATAAATATATAGAGGTGACAATCATGACCGACATCATTGACAATATTTTTGAGGATATTGACAATGGTTTTGTTGGATGCCTCAGCCTGGCCATTACCTTGAGGGTAATATACTATAGAAGAATGTTGTGTGATGTTATATTTAATACATAGCTGGTCTACAACCTTGTTCTTTAATGATCCTCCATTATTAGATATAATGTCAGAATTGATAACATAGTGATAGATGAGATGATTCAAGAAGAATTTATAAATTTGCTTTCCAGTCATGTAAGTGAGGGGTATAACTTCAACCCACTTAGTGAAATATTCAGTGGTGGTAGGGATTGCTTATGGCCATTTGATGAATTGGAGTTAATCTTCCCAAAGAGGTCAAGTCCCCATGTAGAAAATATCCATGGTGTTAACATCAATTTCAAATTTTTTGCTAGGGCATGAATCAAATTAGCATGTCATTGACATTTGTCACACTTTTTTACATATGTAGTGGCATATGCATCCATTATGGGCCAATAGTAACTAGTACACAAGAGATTTTTGGATAGGACTACCTTGCTAGAATGGGCTCCACATACTCCTTCATGAACTTCTCTTAACACTATCATAGACTCTGCCAAATTTAAACAACGAAGTAGAGTTCCATCAAAACTACAATGGTAAAGGGTGGATCCAAGTAGAGTATAATGAATGGAATGATGAATGAAGGCTTTGGTTTATTTTTGAGAGAGGTTAAGTGGTAGATGTTGGTCATGAAGGTAGTTGTAAAGGTCTAAGTACCAAATAGAATTAGGACCAACAATATTAGAAATCATGGTAATGGTTGAAGGTTCATGAGCTGGTGCTAAATTTTTTTTGATGAGGAATTGTTGCTCTCTAGCTTTATCTATTTTTCAAACCAGAGAGTCAATAGTAGCCATGGCATCTACAATTTTGTTACTAGCTCTTGGTATGTGCTCAAACTAAATGTTGGCAATTTGGTGTTTAAGAGTGTTGACCATGGCTTTATATGGAACAAGCTTGTCATCTTTGGTCTATAAATGATTTGTAACCTAATTGATGATTAACTGAGAATCACCATAAACTTGAAGATGAGATATATTACAATGCACTACTTATCTAAGTCCTACAACAAGTGCTTCATGCTCAACCATGTTGTTTGTACAAGGAAAGCTAATTTTGAATGATTTAGGAATTAGATCCCCCTATGGTGTAATAAATAATAAGCCTACCCTTGATCCATGTGTAGTAAATGAACCATCAAAATATAGCTTCCAGGGTTTTTCCTCAAGGGGTGTGTCAATGATGGTCATTATGGATTCATCATGAAATTGAAACGTGAGTGGCTGTGTGTTCATGAGAGATGCTTCAACAAGCTGACCTATAAGAACTTGTCCTTTGATTGCCTTCTAATTGACATAATCTATGTCAAACTCACTGAGAAGAATGATCCATTTAGCCATTCTACCTTGCAAAGCTATTTTAGATAGTAGATACTTGAATGGATCTACTATTGAAATGACCATGGTCTTATTATTCAACATGTAATGGTGAGGTTTTTGAGCTACAAAGACCATGGTGAGACAAGATTTTTCAACAGGTGCATAGTTATGCTCATATGTAACTAAGGTATAACTTAGGTAGTATACAACATGATCCTTTCCATTATCATCATGTTGAGCCAAGAGTGCCCCTAGGGCATGATCGATAGTTGATAGGTATAACAAGAATAGCTTTTTTGCCATAGGAGGTAATAAAATAGGTAGATTAATAAGATAGTCTTTGATTTGTTGAAAAGCTATTTAGTAGTGATCATCCCAATGAAATATAACTCCTTTATTCAAAATGTGTGTAAATGGATGGCATTTATCTACTAATTGAGAGATGAACCATCATATTGACTGGATCGTACCCTATAAACTATGAAGTTGCTTTAAATTGGTTGGTGGCAGCATCTCAGTTATAGCATGGACTTTGGCTGGATCAAATTCAATACCTCTATGAGACACAATGAAGCCAAGTAATTTGACTAAAGTTACAACAAACAAATTGTTATTTAGATTGAGTTTGACTTTGTACTCTTGTAATCTTTCAAATATCTTATGCAACACTATTGGATGGTTAGCCCTGGTTTTGGATTTTCTTAATATTTCATCGACATAGTCCTCAAAAATATCATGCATCATATCATGGAATATGATAGTCATGGCCCTTTGATAAATAGATCCAACATTCTTGAGGCCAAATGACATCACTTGATAACAAAATGTTCCCCATGGAGTGGTGAACGCTCTTTTATGTGGATCTTCTGGTGCTATTCTAATTTGGTTATATCCTGAAAAGTAATCTATGAGTGAAAGAATTTCATAACTAGCCATGGAGTTGATGATCATGTTGATATTAGGCAAGGGAAAATCATCTTTAGGATAAGCTTTGTTGATGTCTCAAAAATTAGTACAAATTATGATCCCTTTAAGTTTTTTACTAATAGGTACCACATTAGAGATCCATTATAAATAATCAATGGATTGGATACATCCTACTTCTAAGAGTTTTTCCAACTCTTTCTTTATCAATACAACAATGCAAAGATGCATCTTACATATCTTTTATTTTATCAGTTTAGCATTAGATTACCCACAACGTGGTATAAAACCAAGGTGAAGTCTAAACCTGGCATGTTAGAATAGGCCCATGCAAAGATATCTACAAATTCTCTCAACAGAGCTATAAAGACATCATGTTCCTCCTTAGTAAGGGATGCACCTAATTTTATCCATTTTAGGTTTGATGGAGTTATGATATTTACCTCTATTGTATCTTTGACTCAAAGGGTTGAAACATTTCATAGGATAGTAAACAATAACTTGAACTATTGAATTATGTTAGGGTCTTCCATTAGGACTTTCTCTTCAACTTCTCCTAGGCATGATGAATCTGAGTCACCTAATGGGAAATCTGGCCATGTGACAAAAATAGTAAAAAAATTATCAATTTTTTTGATCAAATACTTGTTGTTGCTTGAATCTAAACTTAGATCAATAGGCAAGTTCATCGTTGGTGGTCTCCTAGTCTAAATTCAAATAATAAAGAATACCCCCATCTAATAGCACCTAAGACAAGTTTTCACCACTAGACTAGCCTTTATCTCTACTTTTTCCCTAGTCAAAAAGTGCCTCAAAGAGGATTTTACTTTGGGACCTCAATGTTTTACTTATTTGTTTTTATCTAAGGGTGTTCACTCACTCTCCAAAGTAGGCTACATGATCCAATGTGATTGAGAATCTTAATTTGTGATATCCCAATAGAACATTGTCTCTAAGGCCTAAGAAATCATAGAATGCCTCATCATTCTAGAACTCATTAATCAGTAGACTAGATTATTTTTGGTCCTAATCTATCAATTGGGGATAATATAATGGCAATGGTTTGTAATGAATGGCCAAGGTAAGGGTACAAATGGAATTATTATCAAATAGGTTGGTATCAACTAGGTCATCAAAGGTGAGGCTACGATTGGACTCTGCTTCGCTATTAGCATCGTCATCACTAGTCATTGGTGATGGAGTTTGAATAATATATGTGGGGTCACCCCTAAGTGGTTTAAATCAAAGGCCATAAGGTCTTTCATATTTAGTCATGGAAATTGGCTTAATGGTTCCTTGCTGATTCTGTCTAAGGCCTCTTCCTTTATATTTGTGACACTCCATGATCCTATTAGGAATATGATACTTTGAACTTATATAATAATCAACTTGGTTGTCATTGTATAACCATGATTCATCCCCTTCAAGAGGGTCAGGTTTAAAGCTAGATGCTGGTACAAATGTGACAAGTCCTTTATCTTTATTCTTTTGTTGTTAATGCATATGTGGGGTGACTTTAGGTCACCCAAAGGTTTTTGGATTCTAAGGAAGATTGAAAATATGAAATGTATCATGGGTCACATACTCTCTTGGTCCATTATCTGAAATAGTGAAATGATTGGAAGCTTTAGGAGGTGACATGTGGGAAAGAGAATCTAAGGTATGAGGATCTATGCAAATAATCTGCTAAAGTATCAATAAGTATAGCCTTTCCTTTATCCTACTTGGAACTTATATTCATGCCATACTAATAATTATAGCTTTGAAATTTCTTAGAATATTCACTTCCATCCCTAAGTGGGAAAACTTGATAAATTGGTACAACGTTGATAGGACTACATGAATCTCATATAACCAAGGTCTACCTAGAAGCATATTATATGATAACTCAAGATCAATCACATGGAAAAGTGTATCATGGGTCAAAGGCCCAATGATAACTAGCAAACTGATGGTGTCTTTTGATTCTCTTTCCTAATTATCATAATCTTTGATGGTTATTGTTTTTGGCTGAAGATCTGCCATTATGCACCCAAGAAGCTTGATGAGCTTTAGAGACACTATGTTGAGGCTAGATCCATTATCTATAAGGACATGTTTCAATTTATGCCATCTTATATAAACTTCTATGTATAATGGATTATTATGGAGTGGGCCAAGGGAAGACATATTGCTTTGATTGAATGTGACTTGTTGAGCCAAAGCTAGGTGTCCAACCAAAGCTTGAAATTTATCAGGGGATATGTCTCTAGAAATAGTGGATTAAGTCAAAAACTCATTCAAGATGTTCTTATGGATTATTAACAATCACAACAAATCTAAAATAGAAATTTGTGTTGGTATCTTCTGCAATTGTTCCACAATATCAAATTTCTTGTCTTAGTTAGTGGTGAGTGGTTTATTCTAAGGCTAAATGGTTGGTTGGATGACAGGCAAAGTGCTAGATGGTTGTGGGCCTTGGATAGTAATCTTTAACCTCTAATTTGTGATTTCACAATCATAATTAAATACTGGACCATTATTGCTAACAAATGTTGGGAATGGTGTGGGACAAGATATGACAAGTCTCGATTCCCAGTGCACTCACATGTTGTCACATGGAAAGAATGAGTTATTGATATAAGGTTTAAAAGGGGAAGTCCTAGTTTGCCTGTATGCACTCCCATGTCAAAGAAGGATTATCCATGTAATTTGGTTGAATGGTATTGTTTAGCAACAATCTAGGCTGATTAGTACTTGGTCTAGTATTGATGGAGATGGTATTAATGCTACCTCTTATAATATCACCTACAACCTTACTGTAGTCATGTGTAACTGCATGGTAGGTTTTTTGGTTATTGCCATTATGACCTTGTTTTTTCCCATTGTTCTATCATTTGGAGGTCTGCTATTGATTTTGTTGGTTCGGCGTTTGATTCTGATACTATTGCTTTTGTTGCTGCACTAACCATTGTTGTTGTTGTTGTTGTTGCTAATTGTTATGTCAAAAAAAGGGGTTTTGATAAATTCTAAGAGTTTTATTGGAAGTGGAATCACATTATCCAATGTCATCTCCCCATTCTCCAACATATTTTCACTTAAATTCTTGATTTGGACACATCTTCATAGATTATGCCCATTGACATGATGATAGTCACAAAATTTATTTTCACGAAACCATTCAAGATAAGGAATGCCTTGAGGACAATGCTTTGGTATAGGCCAAATAATCAAATTATTGGTAATAAACTTAAAAAAAAAATATTTAATAGGTTAAATAAGGTCACTAAAGACACAATGTGCAGGCAAGTTTCTCTTAGGAGGAGGGGTTTACAATGGTAAATGCTGATGTATTTGTTGTGCAAGTTTTGGTTGTTATGCTTGTGGCATTAGTTAGAGAGGTTACTAGGTAAGAGTAAGATGAAAAGGTGGCATAGATGATGTTTTCATAGTTTAGACATGATGGGATTTGGTTACTCTATTTCCTACAACATTCCTATTATGGTTGAATTGCCTCGATCTTTTTTGGTTATTAGCTTGTGCTGGTTGTAATGCTTACGCTTGAAGAGGATGTTGATTTTGGCCATTTATTTGATTGTTACCTTGATTTTGATTAGTTTAATTAAGTTTTATGACTCCTTTATTGATGATCACCTGCTTGATCATCAAACCTTTATCAATGAACTCTTTGAATGTATGTGCATATTATAGTTCCAGATGGTAAGCCATCTCACTATGAAAATTTTTAGTAAGCACAACGACTAATTATTTATCTAGTAAACTATGGGTGAAATAGATTGCAAGGGCTCTCCATCATTGTAAATAACTTTCAAAACTCTCCCCATCTTTTTATTTTCTTGCATTAAGTCCACTAATGAAATCTCATGCTTGAGATTATAGGAAAAGTGCTACACAAACTTATCAGAAAGATCATTAAAATCTACTACTAAATTCTTGGGAAACTTTAAAAACCACTCCAAAGCTTGTCCAACCAAGCTCCTTGGAAATAACAACAAAAGGTATATGTCGCTATTTGCCACTGGTTGATATGCAACAAAGAATTTAGTCAAAATAACCTTAGGGTCACCTTTCCCTTTGTATTTATCGAATTTGGGTGGTTTGTATCCTGGAAGAAATGGTATCTACAAATAATATATTACCTAGCCTAAATAGTAGTAATTGTATCCTTCATATGTTGCAATTTTTGGGATAGGAAACTAGAAGGAATATTGGTTTGAGGGAGAATATTGGTTTGGGTAAATGGTTGGGAGGTCACAAGTGGGACACTTTGACTAGGGTATGATGGAGATACCTATTGGGGTATATTAGTTTGGTTGGGGAATCGACCAAGAATATGCATACATGGATTGGGATGTACTTGAAATTTCACATTTTGTTGTGTGATATTCTGGTTTGGGTTGGCAATAAAGGTTTGACTTGGAGGATTTTGTGGTTGGGATGGAGGGATATAACTATATTATGCCTAGTATGGTTGAAAAGGGATATGCTGCCAACTAATCAAACCTTGCTATGGAGTGGGAACTTATGGACCAAGACCCTATCTCTATATTTATGGCACATTTTGAACCAATGGTTGTCTAGTAGGTACATGAGAAACATGGGGACCTCCTTATTGTATGAATCCTATGAAGAAGTGAAAATAGGTTACAGATTTGACATCTGTTGTTGACCAATATTTGCACACTATTGACTAGTCATTGCTTGGTTTTTAATTGTCATATTAGTCTATGATTGAAGAGGTATTTTTATCATTACTTGGTGAGGTATAATATTAGTTTCCCCTGATTGAGGTGGTAATATATTTGTTCTCTATTGCATTGATACACTAGATTATGTTTGCTGTTGTGGAATACTACTCGTTACTTTTTGAGGAGGAGTAGGATTTCTTACATTCTATCATTGAGGCATGACATTAGACATTGTTTGATTACCTAATCCCATAGGTTGTACACTTAAGGAAGCAACCAGTTGGGGTTGGGGTGTAGAAACTCCTATTCCCTGGTATGATGATCTACCAATGGGATTAACTACAAGCACATGTTGGCTAGTTGTTTGCACATTAGTACCACTTTGATCAGGATTGGATGCTATTTGCACATTGTCCACTATGTTTGTCTCACTATTCAGTGTAGAGGTTGAAGACACTTCTTCACTAGTGGGCATATGCATCAAGTTATCTATCAAATTAGTTTGTATGAATGGGTCAAAAATTGAATCTTCTTGTCCAGTTAACTCTATCAACACTCCTATTGAAGGAACTAGGTCAATAAGAGGCTTACTCACCATGTTTATCTAATTGAAATCATGTGCTAAATTTAGGTAGGTTTGATATGCTATTTGCATTTTGTTTAAGTGATATTCCATGATGTTTTTTCCTCAATTAGATATATTAGGGTCTTGATACGTTGTTTGGACTAGAGCCATAGGATTACTAGAAGAAGCCTGTTAATCATAAATGATATTATGGGGCACTCTTACTAGACTTGGTAAATTTTCATGGGGGAAGTCTGCTAGAAAATTGGCCCCTACCTCTATGGCTCTAACCAAAATCTCATCCTTGTTCTCTAACAAATACTGCTCAAATAAAAATAGATCATACGTAGAAGTCATATTAGTAGAATATGACTGTCAAAGAACTGACTCATCCACTATAGGTATTGTAGCTAGGTATTGTGTGGTTTGTTCTTGGTCCTATTTTGAATAAGGTGGTGTATTAACCAGATAGTTAGCTAATAGATCTTGGATTTTTTCTCCTAATTGAGTATTATATGAGGGATGAAAATCCATCTCATAAGTGATATTATCCACATAGGGGTCTTTCACCCTTTCTTCCTATGTAGCTATATTACTAATCCTTGGGTTGTACATGAGTCCACTATGAGTGTAGGAATACATGTTAGGATCCATAGTCAATGCTTTGCGATAAAAATTCAAAGAGTTATATAAACTCTAAAAAGGATAGAATCTAAAATAGATGACACTTCAACTTGGTCTAGATTTGTCAAAAGGATCAAAAGGTTTATGTAAATATTTATGAAGAAAAAATCTAGCATAAAGTATCTAAAATTTTACTTTTCATATAAAGATAAGCAAGTAAATGGACTAAAAATTAAAATGCCAAACTCTAAGGTTAAAGTGTTTCAAACTAGTATACTCTAGAAATTTAAAAATTGCTAGGTCTTTTGGCTAAACGTGATGTCAAAAGCTAGGCTCAAAGAAGGCATATGATATGACTCTTGGCCAAATGACGTCAAAAGCTAGACTTTGAAAATAGATGAAAGTTTTAATCTAATGGGTTTGAAACACTTCTAACAAACACTAGGCATTTGATTCTTGGACATGAACTTGATCAACTAAGTATGAGGTATGAAACAAAAGGAACTTTAGCAATACTTTATTTTCTCATAAATAATTCTATAAAATTTGGTTCTTTTGACAAATAAACTAGACAAAAGTGAATGGTATAACTATGTTTTAGACAAGGGATCATAAAAGTACACTTGGATTAGTCTAAAAATGTAGGAACAAATTTGAAATTCTATGTAAGATGGTATATGAAACGACATTTGAATTTATTTGGGTAGTGTAATGATGCTATACTACCCAAAATGTGTGATAAAAATATTTGTTTCAAAGACTCTCTAAAGAAAAGACATTTTTCCATAATTTTGATTACATACCACTACTTTTCTTGACTCAAAATGTTGTGGTGTATAGAATTAAAGTGCAAGTGTTTATCACAAAATGGATTAAGCCTATCAAGTGATGACAATGATTATGAGTCTTAAATGGCTTTCAACCCAAATTGGAAATTAAACCTAAGTTCCCTCAAGTTTAGTGCAAATTGTGGACCCACTTAACACATCAATTCTATGAACTTGTAAAGGTGCAATTCCGAATTTAAATTATAAGTGAAGGACTTTAAAAACATTGGTAAAGGTCTAGACTCAATTGGGAAACATAACTATGCCAAAGTGGATGATATGACTCTCAAGCTTTTGATGAATTTTGAACAAGGCAAATTGACGATCACATGTGGGCAACATAACACCTCTTTGTTCAAAGGAAAATTTGGACTATGTGTTTGGTTTATATTATTTGTTTTACACCAAGTCTTGACTTCAACCAAGACTTTAATCTAGGACAAGACCAACTAATTAATCACCCTTAGATCCTAAACTAACACGTTTGCTTGGTATTATTTGAATCCATCAATATACATCATTTTAAGAGGATTTTAAGTGTTCATCCAAAAGTAAATGCACATTATATAGTAGGGTTTTCACACCCCCCTTCTCTCAAATGATAGTATTGTGACATGAACCTTGAGGTGCACCTTGGACTAATAATACTTCTATGGTAAGTGGGGATTTTTCTAAGATCTGACAAGCTTCCAAATGATCTAGGGGAAACAATTACATAATGACTTTCATGTCAAATAATGCAAAAAAAAGCATGGAGGTCCGTATCACTTGGTTTGTTGAAAAAAAGGTCTAGTCCTTTTTGTAACCACTACATCCTTCTATTTGCTCAGTGTAGTGCAATGTCTAAAGTGCCACTACATCCCATGTACAATTCTAAAGGAGCCAAATGAATTCAATGCTAGGAGATGAAACCCTAGGTTAAATCTTCCCTAAAGAACTTGTGGGAGGTGATGAAGTCCCCCTTGTAAGCCAAGATGTGTAAAAATAAAGAAAGCATGAAAGTAGAAAGACTTTAGGGTCATTTTCAAGGTCACCCAAACTTGGATGAATTTTTGGGGAGTGCTTTAGATGACTTTATTTCTAAGCTTTGGACTAGGTTATTTGTAATAGGAATGGCACTTTTGATTCCAAGGGTTCCCTATAGGGGACAAATAGAAGAGCATACACGTAACATTCCTCTTTTTTCCAAATAAAATTTGATTAAAAAATTATTTCAAACAAGAATTGACAAGTGTGTTCAATTTTAAACCCAAAATGAAAGATTTTGTGGTGTTCATTTGATCCCTTGGTCTTAGTTTCAAACTTTGAAAACATTCACCAAAAACATCTAAATTATTTTTTAAACACCAAAACAAGGTTCATAATTGATTTTTAAGCATGAAAAGGTGATTTAAATATGTTTTGAACAAATATCAAGCTTGGTCTTGCATCAAAAATATTAGCATGTCCTTTAGATTTTAAGGTCTTTTGAGTTTAAAATAATAAACTTTGGAAAAATAGCTCTCGAGTTTGTGTTTTTGGAAAAACACAGTGATCGACATTAGTTATTACCACCAACATCGATTACTTTGGCTTACCAAGATATAATCAATGTCAGTTTTTCTAATTGACATCAGCTAAGATATGTAATCAATGTCGGTCTTACTTATTGATGTCGATTACTATATAAAATTTGTGGTAAACAAAAAATGGCAAAATAAAGTTAGAAAATCAATCTGCATAAGTTTTAAGGGTCCAAATAAATATTTTTGAGTTACAAAATGATATTCTTTAGGTGTGAGATGCATCTAGTCCTACTAGGCATGCCATTATGTGCTCTAGGAATTTGACTCAAGAGAGGATGGTTAGTATGGTGTTAGTTCTAAAATGACAAACAAAATGAAGTAAACACATTAATAACATAACATCTCTAGGCCTAAACACTAGGGAGAGCTTAGTTAACAAAATAAAATGATAAACACAACTAAAAATGAAGGAATAAAAACACAATAATTCCTTCACCTTTCTTGGATACTCAAAATACCTTTGTAGTATTGGCTTGCTTAGCTTGTGCTCATGAAGTCTTCATCAAAGGAGGCTTGGCTATCTCCTCTTCTCCTTGGCACCTTTGGCTTATGACTTGGCTTGGATTGGAGTCAATTTGTCATGGTAACACTAGTAGCAATGGCTTCTTGAAGACATTTGTGCATTATAACTTTTCACCAAAATAGCTTAGAAATGATGTGGTAAGGCCTCCTATTTATAAATTTTTGCAAATGTCTAGAATCAACTTGAACCTTCCATCTCAGGATTGAGATGTGTGGCTAAGGATTAATCCAATTATGAAATTAAAATCAATAAATAGGCTCATCAATATTTGGGATAGAGGAGCAATTAAGAGGCCTAGAGGGCATCATAGAAGGCATTGATGAGGCATGGGAGGCATGAATCTTGATATTTGTGGCATTTATGGACTAGGGATGTCTTCCCAAGAAATGATTTCACTTGATGATGCAAATATTCAATATTCATTTCTGAAATCAAGTATTCAACAAGTTTCCATTGAATTATTAATTAGGCCTTGATTTGGGTTAATTAGCTCTTAAGTATGATTAAGCACTTTGTGCATAAATTACTCAAATTGATCAGACTGTCTTGTTATTGGTCCAAAATTTGATTGGATTGGAATTAGAAGGTGATGTTAGATGCATTGGAACCATATTCTCATTTAAGATGTTACCAACAACAAATAACAAAGGCACATGTCTTGTGCAAAATTTTTGATACAAAAGAGCAATCCAGAGCATCCAAGTACAAAATTGGTATTTTGACTTGAAATAAGTTGATCAAATTTAGCTGGCCTATAAATTACATTACCCCATTTAGGGATAGCTTGGTTAAGATCAGCACTTGAATATGTCAGTTTCACATCATTTAATACATTTTAGTGTTTTTAGGCCAAATTATGCATTTTGGGTAGAAATTGGCCAAAAGCCTAATTGGAGGTTATCAATGACCAGATTTAAGTGTCTATAGATTTTAGTTATCTATGTGGATGACCTATTGATAATAGGGAGGTATTCTACCATCACAATAATGAAAACTACTTTGTTTGATAAGTTCTCAATGACTGACTTGGGCTTATTACACTATTTCCTTAGGATTGAAATTTCTCAATCTAAATCTAGGATATCTATTATAAAATATAAGTATGCTCTTGATTTAATTATATAGTTTAACATGGATAATTATAAGCTAGCTCTAAAAAATTTTCTATTTGGTGCGACGCTTGAGGCTAATTGTACATCTCCTTTGGTTGATGTTACCTCATATCGATAACTTGTTGGCATTCTAATCTACCTTACACATAATATACCTTATATTTCATATGTAGTGGTTATGTTCTCCAAATTCATTTAGGAATCACATGATCTACACTAGAACGTAGCAAAGTATATTCTCCACTAGTTCTCCATTACATTTAGGGTACTCATAGTTTTGGGATTCACTTTGGAATAGGCATCGACATTGACTTAATGAGGTATACAAATTTAGATTGAGTTGGTGATATTGAGAATTATAAGTCTACTTCAAGCTATAATTTCTCCCTAAGTTTAGGTTTGATTAGTTGGTTTAACAAGAAGCATAATGCTATTGTTTTATCTTTTACCAAGGCAAAATACATATGATATATTAATTATTCTATTTAGGTTATTTGGATTCAATGGATTCTCACTAATATTGGAATCCAATTTCAATGAACAATAATCATCTACTACAATAACCAAATCACAATCCAGATATGTAGTAATCTAGTCCTCCATCAATGGACTAAACATATCAAAATTCACATGCATTTCATTGAGGAGATCATCCATGAGAAATTCATTTATCTTCTCTACATCCAGACAAAAAATCAATTTATTGATATACTCACCAAACCCTTCACTTAGAAAGAGTATTTTCATTTGCAATATCTTCTTGGGGTTCAAAAACTCTATCTTATTACTCCTCTAGGGGATCATCACTATGACCTTGGGTACCTCATCAAGACTTTGTGCAGTGATCCAATTATTCTACCCACCTAAGCTATACTTAAGGGGGGGTATTGGTGTAGGGTTATCCCACTTGTGGTTTTACCTACATGGTTTAATAAGCTTACTTAGGTTAATAATAGGTCATTAAGGGAAATGTACTTTAGTCATTTTTATAATTATGAGTGGAGTTAATTATCTATTTGGGTGACCTAATTTATTAGTATATAATGTACTTTCCTATGTAATTTTTGTCTAATGAATGTTAATGAAACTTTTTGTTATGAAGACAAGCTTATTTCTCTTGTGAGTTGTTCTTCAAATTTCAATACTCCATATAGATTCAACTTTGTGCATTTGACTCTTACTAGTAGATCCTTGATTATGTCCCACTCCGATAATGAGAATCAAAATAAACTAAAAAGACTATTGTCTATAAGATATTCATGTTTCTAAGTAAAACTAGAACTACAATTTCTCTTTAAAGATTCAAAATTTTAAAAGCAAAGAATAATAACCTCCAGGATCACTCAAAAATAAATGAGGTTGACTCAAACCTTTAGAATAGATCAAGATGATACTTGAGGAGGTAATTAATTGCATACGATCAGCTATTACCCTACTTTATACCTTAAGAATTATTTGATCTATTCTTAAGTAGATTAAATTACTTATAGAGACCACAATAAATACAACCAAAAAATTAATCTTAAAAAAAAACAAGACTAACAAAGGATTTAATTTCTTGAGAAATTCCTCTGTGTTTCCATGATACATCTTATTATAAATCTCATCAGACTATAATAGATACTTATATATTTCTATCTAACAAACTTGTCACAAAGTAAATAATATTTTTAATGTAGTGAAAGACACACATAAATAAATGATTTATTAGATATATTTGACAAATCATTTTATTGTTTATTTTTATTTTACAACATTTGATATTGATATTTTCTTTCATAAATAAGAAACTATAACTCAATGAGCTCAGGGGAAGTGATTTAAAAACAAAATGCACTTATATTCTACTAAATTCTAATTTTGAAAGGTGTTACATTCACTATTACTCAAGGGTATCTATAAGGTCAAGAATGCAGTGAAATCAATATGCATTTTATATAAGGGAAGAATCATATTTTGACCAAGCTTATTATTAATTTGTAATCATTCAAACTACTAGTTCTTTACACAAGATAAAACAAATAACAACATGATTATGATTTATAGATCAAATAAATATTAGGTCATGCAGTTTTTGATTAACTTAAATATTATAATTAAAACATAAAACAAGATACATCAACCCAAATCTAGCATTTTACTCTTCTTAAGCTAAACAAAAACTGTCAAAGAGTAACAGAGATAAATATGTTTGATCCATAAAACCCATGAAGGACTAACCCTGTATAATATGACCCGTGTAAAATTAGATATATATTTTTATCTACAAAGGGTCCTATTTATATTATATAAATTAAATAAACATGAAACTCACAACCAACCTCCAAAATAAGAAATGAAAATCTCAAGGAATAACTCATATAAGATCCCACTACTTAACATTTCCATAAGGGAAATATTGTAGTGTCGCATTTCATGAATAAATTGATGCATTCAAAATATAACCCAATTCCAAGGAAGCATACGATGTTATACACATGTCTGGCATATGTATACCACCTTATACTTTAATGTACTTTACTATTACAACAATTTAACCTTCTTGATGGAGGTTCCATTTAGGTGTATGAAGATAAGAGTCAATCCAAATTTATACAAACAATATTATACAAAAAATAGATAACCTATACATCCTTAAAAAGTATTCAAGTCCTAGAAAAACTTTTGAAAGTAAGTTTCCTATGAATGGAAAAAGTTTTTCTAGCCTAAGATGTGAATCCAACTTCATCAAGCATCTGCATGTATGTATTCGACACAAACAAAATACCTAACAACATAAACTAAACTTTAGTCCAAGATTTAAATTATAATAATAGTGGTCTACATCCAAATATACCTTATTAATTTAATCCAAGGGGCATGTAAAAAGTATGCAAATTTTTTATTTAATGATAAAAATAATTTCATAGAACAAAATTTGCATTCAACATTTACAATTTCATATATTCTAATAAATCAATAGACTTCTATAACAATTTAAATCAAGGCCTCAAGATAAATTTACAACCAAGTTATGCACTCCTTGAAAATTGAAGATTTTTATCACTTCTAGCATTATGCTTATAGGAATTTTTTTACGAATCAAAGAGACATCATAACATGCAATGTAACTATCCTAAAATTTTCATAGGATTCAAAAGTCGACTAAGCCTATATACAATGAAATAATAGCAACATTAATAATTAATATAATATCAAGGTATCTATAATTATTTGATATGAGTTAAGATAATGAAATAAGTAAACACATATACTACTTAAGATAGACCCAAAACTAGGGTGTTTATCTTTTAATGTCAACATTATAATTAATTAAAAAGATAGCTAATCAAATAGATAGCAATCAAAACCACTAGATAAAATGGAATGTGTATGCCATTGAATGTGTATTCCTTGAATGGTTATAAAATAGTAGATCAATACTATATTTTGCCTCAAAATGATACATACTATAATAACCATTTACCAAATTTGCTATACAAGTCATAAATTAATAATGTTTGAACATTTTAAAGTCTGATTTATGAAAAACTAAAAATCACTAAATAGATGCATTGAAGGAATAAAAAAGGGCCCATATGGAAAACCATAGGCCTATAACCCATATTTGTATGTATAAATGCACAAGGGTACATGAATATGGACATATATTGTGGATCAAAAGGCATTAATCAAGAAAAAATGATCAAATAAATGTAAGCAATTTTTAGTAAATGAGTATGAGATAAAACATAATAAGAATAAATCTTTAGTAGGTCATGACTCCTCTATTTTCCTTTGGATTATTACTCATTCATTATTCATTCCATGTTTATACATTACATTCATCAAGGTTTTATTATACCATTATTCATTTGTAGGCTTTGCCATGGGAGCCCCTCTGTTATCCTTATAACAGGTTACATATTCATCTTCACCATTAAACTCTTATGCTCTTTGAATCCCACTTCCCTTACTCCACAATACTCAATCATTATCCTCATCAGGTCATACCCAAAAAGTTTTGATAGGTCAATATCTTGGTTAAGGTTTGAATAAGATAATTTCAATTTATTTAGTCATTGTAATCATAATTTAAGATATGACATGCACTTTACATGCCCCACCATGCAATATTAAAAATTAAAAAATTAAAATAATCTTACATCCCCATGATTTCAAGGAAAGGCCTAAGATGCATGCCTAGGACTAAGGTCCTCAAAACAATTCCCACCAAGCACTTCAATAACCAAATGCGTAGAATGCCTAATGGTGTCCCAAAGACTAAAAAACCACAAGGTGTTCTATCAATACATAATTGAATATACCTAGATAAATTCCAATGATGGTCATTTCCATCAAAATTAGCCAATATTATGCTGCTGAAAGTATGCAAGGAACACTTAAATAATGTTTAATTTATTATTCTTTCTATTGATCTTTTCAAATCTCCTTGCTCTCTAGTTGAGATTTATGATGCAACATTTAATTCAAATGTCCAATTAGGGTTTGAGTGTGATCATTTTGAGAAACTAAGATTTTAAATAATAAAAAAAAATTAAAAAATGATAATTACCTTATTTAATACCCCAAGTCAATACACAATACTGTTAGTACCTTATACATATAATATAATCTTTGCACTTTTAGGGGTTGTAGCTTACCGAAAGGCTTAAAAACTTCCTTAAACATGCACACAATTTTTTAAATTAGAAATTATCACACTTTATGATTTTATGCCCACCTAAAAATGTTAACCATGCAAAAATAAGTGAGTTATGATTAATATTTAAGGTGTTGTTCCTAGAAGATATGAGATGGTCACATCCTCCTGCTAGTACATTATGGTGAGCAAACAAGCATAAGTTTATACAATGCAAGCTATTCCCATTGTTTAAGTTCTACATCAAGGATTTTATTCTTATTAGGTCAAGGTCCATTCATGTGATAACTTGATAAACAACTAGATAACAACATTAATTATGTGTATAACTACTCAATTTATCCTATCTAGACATGGTTTTAGTCTCTACATCCTAGAGAGTATGAAAAATTATTCTTTAGAGCTCGTGGTATTTTATTTTATTTATCTCTTTGGTTGTCGACATTATCACTATGTTGCATAGGCTCCAATACATAGTAAATTCTTACTTTGATCAAAATGAAAAATATTCATATTTGATACTTCAATCTTCTATGCAAGTAGTCAAATAAAGATGCAAATCTTATTGGTATGTAAGATTTTTGACTTTCCTGTATAGACTAAATGTAGATGTATAAAGAATTCCTCATAATTTTTTTTATTAATACTCTTAAGCTCACTAAATAATATATTAATAAATGTATTCATGAAAAAATTAATAAATCTTATTTAAAATTTACATGGATTAATTTAAAGAATATATTTAAAACTACATTTTTTATTATTATTTCTAATTTTATTTATTTTTATAAGAATTGAGTACCAAATACATTGATAAAATGTTATAATCTTACATATATGAAAATTGTGTGTACTACTTTATTTTACTGTTATCTCAATCAAATGGATAATGTGGTGTGAATATATAAAATAAAAAAGTGATTTGCATGCATAACACTTGAAATGATGACAAAGATATATTTAGTTTATATTTTTCAATGTTAAAAAGGTATTTGGATGAAATATGAGGTTGTACACACTATTATGATATTGATATTGATGGAATTAGTTTAAGAATGATACTTTTTGACTTCCAATTACAACTCATTTACATTTCATTTCCCATTTTTAATAATAAAAATGAGCTTTTTTTCTAAATGGAATAAAGTGTTTAAAATTTATAATATAAATTGCCATGGCAATCATTTTATGATTTTAGATTTAAAAAAATATTAAAATGGTTATATTTCTAATCATTTTTAATATAATTATAATTATATTTTTTAGGTTATTAATTTAATTGATTTTAATAAATTTTATTAATTATTTTAATATATTTATTTAATATTATTATATTATTAAAAATAAGATTATATTCCTGTTAATGAGTCTTTGATAATAAAGTCAAATAAAAAAGGTAGATTAGAAGTAATGTGGGAGCATCCCCTCTAATTGGTTCAAACTCAATTTTGATGGAGTTTGAAGTGGAAACCCATGGGTGTTAGGGGTGGATTGTGTTTTGAAGGATTGTAGTGGTTTGCTAATTAGGGCAACCTATGTCAAACTTTTGGATGGTTCTAATAATGAAATAGAGTCTCAAGCTTTTATTATTGACTTAAAATTAGTTGTGTATTATGATATCACATGCCTAATCATTGTAGGTGATTCATAGGTAGTGATTCAAACATTAAATAATCAAAAAGCCAAAGCCTAGAACATTAACAATATTTTGGACAAGGCATGGCAACACCTCAACCATCTCAAAGAATGGAAGGATTTGCATTGCTTTCATGAGTCAAATAGGGTATCTAATTTTGTGTCTAATGTGGGGATAGATCAAGTAGAGATTAATCACATTGCTAATTACAAAGAAAGGTGGCTATATTTTGACAAGATAGCTAATATATATTTATAATGACATCGTGGTTTGTGGAGCATGTAAATTTTTTGGGGGTGCCTTTATGATAAATGCAATAAATATATAACATGGGAGCTAACATCCTAGTCTTATATCTATTGTGGTAATTTTTATCGATAATTTAGTTTAGTGTGGAATTTTTGGATAGTATCAGGGTCTAAGATTATTTGTAGGTGCTAGTTGGTGTGGGAATGGAGAAAACTTTGGTGGAAGTAGTAACATGGCCAATGGTTTTTAGTTGCATTCCCAAAATGGAATTGGGGTTATCTAAGCTGGTTTCTTCATGTATGCTATAACATATATTCTAAGTGTAATTTTTTGAGGTTACATAGGCATTTGCTCATTTGGTGAGGATGGAAGAAATTGGTTCTAGCCTGCACTGACATGTTAACTTAGAGATGACAATTATTTTTGCTATAAATCTCCTCATGTTGGTTTTTGACAAAGGGAAGGTGATGGAGATGGTGCAATTTTTTGTCAAGATAGAATTCAAGTTGAATCTCTTTGTGGAGATAGAGCTGTTAGAGTAACCTTATTCAAGGTGATACCATTATCAAGTACATATGGACTCAACTTCCTCCCTATCTTAATTTTTAGGGCCTTAGAGGAGTGATTTGTTAACCTCTTTAGTTTTGTTGAGGAGTTTGATGGGATTTATTTATTAGAATAGGGGCCAAAAATAGAGAAAAGGGTGGTGTTACTAGAGTTATATGAGATCAAAGCTCCTCTTGATGAGCTGATGGTGTAGAGAGTAGCCTATAGAAATCCTTCTCACATTGAGGTAGTAAAATTCCTTCTTTATGGTCCTTTTAGGGGCAAATTTTTGGTGCCCAATTGGTTTGGTAAATAGGTTTCAGTGTCTGCAAGGTCTTCCATTACAGAAAGGGTGGTGCATGGTACTGGTGGGTATAAAGTGGAGGTGTCAAGTGTATGGAAAGGGGTATTGTTAGGTGACTCAAAGAAGGTTATGGATCTGGTAAAAGTTGAGGTGCGAGCTCAACCTTTGAAAGCTGATAGGCAACTTTTGGATAGTGAAATTTTGAGTGTGAGCTAGGGTGGCAAGCCCCTTGTTATTTTGGATTAATTGTTTGTGGTAAACAATTTTTGTTATGGTTTTTATTATATTTCTCAGTTTAGTCTCTAGTATCTCTCAGCACTATCATAGCCTAACTTTGTATATGAACACTCTGATAATATAATAAAACTAGTTCATATTAAATGACTTTTTTTATATTTAGTTAGATGTCTTGAGGAATTTATTTCCTCAAACCAGGCTTGTCTTTTTTCTCATTCTACATTTTATTGGGTGGGGGTCCCACCAACCCTAAAATTTATCAAAAAAATAAAAGATTATATATATGTTATATGAGAGTTTGATTGAATCTTTAAATCAATTTAAGTAGATGCATGAGTTCACTTATAAAAATAAACATAGTTAATATATTAAAATATTTTACAATATTATTGTGATTTTATAAATATTAAATATTTTAATGCTAAGGTCAAAATTTATTATTATGGACTTCTACTAATCAAACTATCCTCAAATTAATGATAATATTTACTATAAAATTACCATGATATCAAATGTTTGAAATATTTTTCAACTATAAAACCATTAATTAAAAAAAAGATATTGATAAATAAAATAAATTAAAATAATTGCATTACTTAAAATCAAAGTTGAAATCATATATAATAATATAATAACATATTATTAAAAATATTAAGATATTGATAAATAAATTATGCTATAATAATTAGATAATTTAAACTTAAATTTGAACGCTTATAGAATAATGTAATAATTGTTTTTTGATTCATAAAGAAAGTATAGGTTCCCCCACCCATATATATGTGTGTTGAAGCTTGTATTTTTTATAAATATTTTCTCATTTAATTAGTTTATGTGACCTCAAGTTGGTGTTCGACATTATATGTTGTTCTAGTCACTCTTGTTGATTGATTCCTGTAGGGGTCATGTTGGACTTAGTGATTGGATTATGAAATTTACACTATAAAATAATCATCAAAATATTATAGTGTAAATTTCATCATGCAATTTCTAAGGCCAGACATGACCCCTACAAAATTAGTCAACACAAGTGACTAGAATAATATATAACACTGAACACCAACTAGATGACACAGAAACTAACTAAAAGAGAATTTTTTAATTAAAAAATACAAGTTTAAACATACTAAAAAGATTAATACCAGGCTTAAAATATCACATAAATTATCTTTCTTAGAACCCATAACCTATATGAAGTCAAAAGACAAAAAAACATGGACACTAACAAACCTGGCATAGAGGCCTCAAAGAACTACCTTCATCTTAGAGTCTAGGTCCATAAAATCAATAGTAGATGAAGCCACATCTTGCCTATACTGAGAGGAATAAAAGGCTTCCCCAAATAATGCATCCATATTAGCAACTAAAAATACCTTAACAAACCTACAAACCTTACCCATTTATTCACCATCTTAACTTCCAATATAGATGCCTTATTTTACATCATGTGGTGAGATGAAATAATAGGAGCTATAATAGGGTGTCCATATCCACATGCATAAGATAATCCATTACACTATTCAACCCTTTCCCATCTCTAACAAAGTCTTGAAAATTTGTTAGTATCTCCACCAATTTGAAGGAGACACCAACTCTTTAAACAAAGCCATTGTAACAATTCCCCAACATTCATGGCTATAAATTAGAAGATCAACATGGGATACCACATCAAATATTTACAAACCTATGTCCATCCCACCATGATGGTCTTTCTTGATAAAATATTCAAAAACTAATAAAATTATACTTTTTTGGAAGGAGGGACATGATATTAGTGATGAACATTGATCTAATTATGAGTTAACTAGATTATGTATCTTTGTCTCGATATAATCCACACCCAAAATTTCTTTAAGAGATTGTAAAATGTCTCCAATCTGAGCAAAAAACATAGTAATCAACCGATAATCATATAGAACAAAAAGAAAATTAAATTTTACACATAAATCCATACATGAAGAAGCGAGGGAGTAATGAAGAAGGTCTTATGGTGGTAGAAGGAGGGGAATCCATATGCCAAAAGCATAGAAAAAACACATGTCACATGCGAGAAGGAGAAATATAGAGAAATAAATAAATCATGAATGACAAGTAAATCACATAAATAAATTCCCATGTGTCATACCACCTACATTAATTACCTTTCTGAGATGGAAGGTTAGAGATGATTTTTAGCCATGCCACTACAAATTACCATTATGTTGCACCCTATCCCAAACTAAGTGTACTGGAAGCAAATGGAGTGAGGATCAAAATTATAAATAAAATATTTTTAATTAACTTTATTTGTACAAATAAATATCTACATATAATTAAATCAAACAAGTTTCCTAAGGTGTCTAAGGCCCCTATAATAACCATCATTATGAGGTTTAGGGAGGACCTAGCTAGCCTATCCAAGATCTAATAGTCCTTTAAACCATGTCAACTAGCCAACACATTATCCATATTCAAAAATTATTGTTGATCAATAATATAATTTTATAAGAATTATTATACCTTATTGGCTTCTCTAAAACAATTTTGGGCCTACTGAGTATTTAAATCGCTAAGACTCACTCGAATTTGGTGTAGGATTTTTTTCCTCTAATTTCCATAGCCATAAAGTATCCTTTTATAATAATAATTTTAAAATCATATTGAGAAACCATTTGAACCCTAAAAAAAAGGAATGATGTTTAACATTTTTATTTGTCCCATCACACATTTTGATTGAGGATCCTAGATTAAATAACCCACACAATCTTTGATGACAAAATTAGCACTTGAAGCACCCATATTTCCTTGCGAGGCACCATTATATATTATATTATATAACCTTAAAATGAGAGTAGTCCAAGATAATTATTACTTATTATTAAATTATTCTACTCTCCCAAGACTACCCTTGACCCATTAAATATGGGAAGAGAGAACAACTTATAATTTTTTAGATTTTGAACATCCTATTGAGATAAAGCAAAATGAGGACTGACTGCATGGGACATTAGTTTTTTAGAGATATCCACCCCAATTGTGTTGGTATATATATCCACTAAATATTAAAATCCATTGAATATTTGAAAGTTCCTTTCCTACCACAATTTAAAGACTAAAATGGCCAAAATTATTTTCCAACTTTAGAAAAATACATCCTTATGTTTTAAATAAGGCCACATGTTATAATCTTGGAACATGGATGAAGGAGTAGTCCAATTGATGTAGTATCATCAAGAAAATTGTGTAAATGTGGTCATGGGTAAGTTTATTTGGTCTTACGGCTTCCCTTAAAATGGAATTGAGTCTTTAGAATAGTCCTTTATTGTGTTTTGGTATCCCTTTGGCATTTTCTTGCCAAAATGGGCATTTTGAAAATTTGAATTATGTCATTAGTTTTGGGAGGTGTTTTTTGGTGTTAGGTGAAGTCTAATGTTTCTAGTAGGTTATTTAAGTCTTAAGGTGTCTTAAGAGATATTGTAAGGTGGTCAAATTCATAAGACAATGTAAATGAATGTAATGTAATAAATCAAATGGTTGTGACTACCTTCGTACAAGAAACTAACAAGAAAATTAAAAAAAAAATGCTTGATATGTGTTTCACTAAATTTTTTATTTATTTTATTGTTTAAAAATATGTAAAACTTGAAAAGAGGGTGAGGTTATTAAAACCTAGATATGTTGTGCACACATGAATCTAGATGATTGTCGATACTCCTCTTCATTTGGGGAAGATGACCTACAAATAAGAAAGCTATCTAGAAAATGGTGAATTGGTGAGATAGTAGGATGGACTACTTAGCATGAGATATTTATAAGAAGCACAAGATTCCTTGGAGGATGTCAATCCAAACTTTTAAAACACTTAAGTTTTGATAAACTAAAAATGGGTACTTGCATGAAATAATAAAAGGTACTAAATTCAAATACAAGAAATGTTGGAAAAAAAACAACTAATTATGATTAAAAATAGAAATAAAAATTGAATGCTAATGATAAATCATTCAAACTTGATTCAGAAAATAAGTTGAAGTTCTATGATAAAATAAAATCTCACAAATCGGGATTTGGGTATGGGTAGATGGGTCAAATTGGCTTGCTGTTGTAAAATGACAAACAATGACTATCAGTGGTTGGGTATTATTTCCTACTATTTCTTACTCTATTTCTAAATTTTCAAAAAAAGGAGAGAAACAACAGATGAGGGGTGTGTACCTAGTTAAATTTTACACTCATTAATGACTAGACAAAGTGAGAACACTTTTTTGGTAAGGAAGGACTACCTGCAATAAGATCACACTAAACTAACTTGTTTATTAGATGAGTATGATGAGTGGACTACCTAGCAACACACTAGATCCAAGAAGTGAAAGCTACCTTGTATGGCTATCAATCCACTCCCCTAATGATAAAAATATTCTGACAATATAAATGAAAGATGATAAATTGATAAGAACATAAATGCTTATGCAAGAAATAAGTAATGTACTTATTTAATATGATATAAAAATATAGCATGGTAGGTCAATACCATGCTAAAGTGGGTCAAGGTTAGGTTCAGAGAGTTTGAATAGGATCTTTAGATAGTTTAGAATAAAAAAAGGGTTTGGTGGGGTGTGAGGAGGTCAAAAATAACAAGCTATTATTTGGCTTATAAGGTGATTGATGATGGTCAAGCAGACCATCAATAGTTAGTCTAATTTTCAATGGTTAAGTTACCAGTGACGGTTGCTATAACTATCGATAGTTATAATAATTAGCAACGATTACTTAAGGGATGTGGTGGGATATTGAAGTGGAATTAGAGGGAGGGTGATTGATGGACACAAGGTTGAATATGGATTTTGAGAGTGAGGGGTAATGTGTAGGTGATCTGATCAAGATAGAAAGACTTAATGAAGAAAGGAAATGCTAAAAACAAGAAAGGAATACATGTATGATGCAAATTGGAAGCCGATGATAATTTGAATGAAATTGGATAGAATAATAGTACTCTAACCTTCAAAATTCACGTGGATAGAGTTTTGGGGTCTGGGGTGCCTACAAAAAAAAACAAGAGAGTTTGGATGTAATTTTTAGATCCTTTTCTCTTCCAAAAGCCTTCAATTTATAGCCAAAAATTGTTGAGTGAGGAAAGAAGTTGCTAAGTTGATCTGGGATAAAGATGACAATTCAAAGAGATGGTAATATGTAAGGTTTTCATGTGAAAGTTTCTATTTTACATGTTCTTATCTTGCTTATAGCTGGAAGTGCTTATTTTATAAGCTCAGATACCTGATGATTGATGGTCAAGCTAACCATTGATGGTTAGGTTGATCATCAACGGTCATACCCCCAAGCACAAAAGGGTGAAAATAAGTTCTAAGTTAAGGTTTTAAAATGTTTAGCCAAGGTGTCCTAGGTGTGTTAATGAATGATAAAGTAGAAGAGGTATTTTAAGGGTGAGTTAACTACTTAGATAGCTAATTAAAGGTCAAGAATAGGTCCAAAGTAGTTTGACATCAAAAAATGGTCAAGGGGATGTTTTTGAGTGTCTACATTTTCCCCCTTTTTATTATGAAAATTTAGGTCAATAAACCATATAACAAAAATGAATTGTTGATTGATCAAGGTTTAGTTTCCTTGAGTATGGGAGGAGGGTATTCCCCCTTAAACCAAGAGTTGATGAGGCAAAATTAAAATTAGGTCATGATTTGATAAAAGGTAAAATGGAGGCCACAAGGTTGGTGACTAAAAGGTGTAGGTAATTGAAATGCAAATACATACACAAAATGCAACTAAGTGCAAGAGTCAAAATTATGAAAAGACTAAAGTTACTAATGTTGGTAATAATAAGTGTAGGTTCTGTTGTCCCCCAAAAATATCACTCATTTTTGGGACAACATATGAACTATTTTGGGCCCTGCAAGACCAAAATTATCTCTTACATTTTCAAAATTTGTTCTGAGCATTCAAATTCCTCATTTTTCAATCTTCTCAAAAATCTACGGACTCTATAGGCTTGAATATACGGACTCTACAGGAAGAAAATATGCGGACTCTGTAGGCCAAGTTCTACGGGCTTCATAGGTTGATTTCTATAGACTCTGTAGGAAAAGCAAGCTCTCAACACTTAGTCATTTTCAGGATTGGTTCAATGCCTTGGTTTAACCAAAAAATGTTCATCGACAAGCTTCTAAGCAAGGATTGAACCATTGAACAGTTGAAACTTGAACCATTTTGGTTCAACAAGTTTAATGGGTTCAAAGGTTCAACACCATCAACAATGATTAAGTGCTTTTTCAAGGTTCAAAGTTCAACCATTTCAAGGTTCTATGGCTTCAAACACTTAACAAAAAATAAAGGCTTGAATCATTGAACTGTTGAACCTTGAACCATTTTGGTTCAATGGGTTCAATGACCAAATGGTTCAACATGATTGGTTCAAAAGATCAAAAGGACTTGGCCAAATAAAGAGAAAGAACCATTAAACTATTGAACCAAGGTTGGTTCAATCGGTTGGTTTAATCAGTAGGTTCAAGGGGCTGCCCCAAAGCCAAAGAGGCAAGTGCCCTTGCAGAGGGTAGGCAACAATGGTTCAAAGGTCAAAGAGAAGACAAAAAAGATAGAATTCCTTCAGATTTGTTCAAAGGCTGATAGGGAACATTTCCTTCAGACTTTTTGTTCAAAGGAAATTATTAAGTGAAAGAGCCATTAGAATTCTTTTGGAAATATTTTCTGCAGGAAAATGACTAAGAAAAAATCCCGAAAGCCAAAGCCTAGAGGAAAAAGATAAAGCAAAGGAAAAATCTTCCAAAAAAGGAAAAGCCTACAAAAAAATGCCTGATGGAAAAAGACGAAGTGCAGTGAAAGCCACCATGTGTCCCTTCTAGAGTCGAAGCGAAAGCTGCCAAGTGTCATCTGCCAGGACATAGTTTCTACTAAGTTTCAAAGCTACAAAATGTGCCATGTGTTTTGTTATAACTTAGTGAAATGTGACAAGTGTCTGCATCTACATTCCCCTTTTGAAGCTGTTCAGGTAGGATGTGTCGTGGATCCCATTTTTTGTAAGTTTCTAATAAGCAGAACTTGCCATGGCCAAAGAAGGAGATGAAGGAAGAACCAAGCGATTAGCTGAAAAGAGAGCCCAAAGACTAAAATTGCTATAGGGGAAAGAGGAATGAGAAAAGAGGTAAATATCTATGTATAAGTTATTCTGGTAGCTAGAACAGTCTACAAAGTAGATTCTCGAGCTTGCAAATATTCAAGGCACAGCCTGTTGGTCTCCTTTGGAGTGAAGACAAAATTGACAGCTATGTAAACATTAGAGCGGATAGACTAGATGATCTAGACTTAGGAAAAGACATATGGGATTAAATACAATGCCATAGTTAAGACAATTGCCCTATTTTCAATCCAGTCTTTTAACAAACCTAGAAATGCATTCAAGGTATTGAATGCACAGTATGGGCCATTCTATGGAACAAAGCACCAAGTCTTTCTTGGCTTCTATATATTGTAATCTCTTGTATCATTATAAGGGAGATCTTCTCAATACAAAAGTGAAAATTTTACCAATTGAAAGGTGAATACTGAGACTTTAAGCTTAGATTGTATTTCATTTCATTTTATCTGAATGAGAAAGCAAGTTGTTTGCAGACTTTGTGCTGTTTTGGCTTATATCATTTTAGAAGATTATTCTTATGTCTATCTTCTAAATGTGTTCTTGTTTATTTAATTTGGCATGCAGAATTAGTGAAAGTAACAAGTAAGGTGTCTTGAAGCCAACTGTGGGAAGACTTTGTGCTACCATAGTTGTCTTTAGTGTGTGTTTATTTTTTGTTTCTGTGTAAAGGACCTTGGGATGACTTTATGCCCTCATTGTCCTTTGTATCTCACTCTTGGGAAGTCAAGGTGGAGACTTTGTGTTACATCTTAGATTGCTGGTTACTACACCCTTGGCACCCTGTTACTTATCCTACTAGAAAGATTCTTATTGTTTACAAGAACAAGCACTTCTGAAAGAAGAGAAGTGCCTTTTGTCGCTTCACCAGGATTTCTACTATCTAGGAAGGGATCTAGCTCTTGGCTGAATATTAATTCTAAAAAAAGAGATGTACCTTCACCAATCACCCATGATTTCTCCTCTGTTTGTTAGCATCATCTCTAAAAAAAGAGAGATGGATGGTTTATCCCACCCCTGTGTCTTACTTTCTCCTTATATATATAATTTATAGCCCCCTTTATATTTATAGGGAACCTCCCCTTAATGAGAGGAGATATTTGTCCCCTATTGATTTAGTAAAAATGCACACCTGGATGACCAATCTCCCTATGCTGTGGTGATAGGAACTATTTTGCTCACCAGTTAACTGGTCGACAAAATATTCACCCAATAGTTTTTTGCGACTCTGCTGGGGATGAACGTGCATTCTAAAGCCTCAAGTTTTAGATTGAAGTAGTCCCTACCCTTATCCATTAAATAGACTCTGGTGACTCCATTCTATGTCTTACCCATTATCATTATAGCCTTACCATTTTCCTCCATCTCTATTATTTTATCTAGTCTACAAAACCAGAGCTGCTAAAAAAGAGTGCGTAGTTTGAAGCCTCAAGCCTCAAGCTAAAGCAGGGCCAATTCTTTTCCATTTTTTTTCTACAATCTGTCCACTCCACCTAGATTTGTTATCCCTATTTTTTATAATTAAATCATGGTAGTTTAAGGCCCCTGGGGTAACTCTTTTGGCCCATTCAACTTGACTCCACCTCTACATGAACTTCCACGTAGCTCAAGAAAGAACTTCCCCAAATTCTTTGGAGATGGGAAAGTTCACCCTAATGAATGCATTGCAGCCTTTAGCATAGCTTGTGGTGTGATAGGGGTGGAATTTGAAGACGTGGCTATTAAGCTTTTTGTGGAGACCCTACAAGGTGCTGCTGCAGGCTGGTTCTACCATCTACAAGCTGGATCAGTGACTGACTGGGACACACTTAAATCCAAGTTTGAAGCAAGGTTCAAGCCTACAAAAGATGCATATGTCTTGCTATCCCAACTCACATAGATGAAGAAGGAGCCCCATGAACCTATGAGGGACTTCATTGCCAGGTTTGACAAGCTGAGGCATAGGATTCCCATGATCACCCAATTGACACCTCAAAATCTCAAGTGTTTCTTCATCAACTCACAGCTACCTAAAGTGAGTTTATTACTGAGATGGGCTAGACACATAGATGTTATTATTGCTTAGGACTTGGCTACTGAGCTAGAAGATGACCTTATCTTGGTAGGAAAGAAAAGGAGATATTCTAACAGAGGTAAATCCTCTTCATCTTCTGAGTATCCACCTTCAGCCACCACTGATCAAATGGTACAAAAGCTAGCAAATGAATTACTAGCCTTAAAAAGGCAAATGGCACAAGGTATGTCTTCTACTCCTGTATACAGAGATGTACCAAGGAGGACATTCCCTAATCAGCCATATCAAGGCAACACTGCCAGAAGTGAAGGGAAACCAAATTGTCTTCCTTCCCCACAGAGGAACCTTGCCCTTGAAGCACCACCAACCCACTCAGCAATTGGATATCTAGAAACAGAACATGATTTCTCTTTCCAACCTGAGTTTGAGTAAGAAGATGATTTTAATCTCTTCATGGAGGATCAAGAAGAATCAGCTAATGACTCCCACATTAGTTTCCTGAATTACTAAGATGAACCTAAAAGTGAAGGTGAAACAGTCAAAGGATCATACACAGTATTCAATCGGTCTAAGAATCAGTTAGCCCAACCAGATGATAAGGAGAAAGTAGAGGAGTGACCTCAACCAGCAATTTCAATTGCTAAGTGGGGAACCGCTCTAACTTTCTAGCCAAAGGACCTGGTGATTTCCAGAAAAGTAAGTACCCCAAACATTTTTGCACCTTCAACTTCAAATTCGCAGGCCAGTCCTCCCCATCCCAAAAACCAAAAGGATGAACTCCCATCCTCTCTTCCAAGTCCATTTCAGTCATTTGACATAATTGATCATGTCAAGAAATCCAAAATTCAAATGACTGAATTTGAAATCTTGCAAGCCAATCCTGAGCAGTTAAACATTGGTGGAGAACTAGGTGTGGACTTGTTTGAGGAAAAAATTGTGGTCACCCAAATGTCAGCCCCTGCAACTCAAATTCTATTTGAGCCTTCAAGTTGGGGAAATTACTTCTTGACCATAGAGGATGCTCATGTCTCAGCTGATGAAAGTCATGTAGCTGGCAATCCAGGATTTGATCCAAATAAGACATCAAAATAATTGGTAGGGCATAATACAAATGAAGAAGGACCTTCTATCTCTAATGAAGAGAAATTTGATAGAAGATCAGCTTTTGATGATGCTTGGATCTTGGAATTTGATGGCATAAATTCTTCCACTAATGCTAGAGCTAGGATTGTGTTGATATCTCCTTTAGGAGATATTCTTCCTTCATGCCAGTTGTAGTTCAGCAACACCAACAACACAGCTAGATGCAAATCTTTGTTGCTTAAATTGAAGACTACTCAGGATGAAGAGATCAAACTCCTTCACACCAAAGGAGACACTGAGCTGATGGATTGTCAGGAGTTTGATGTTGACAAACAAAGCATGTGCTGGAGTAGACTAGCAGAATAGCAAGCTATGATGGTGGACCATACTTTTGTACTCCAAAGTTAGCAAAAGGAACCCTTTTCCAAGAAAGCAAGGAGTTATGGTTTTCAAATTGAAGACTATGTCCCACCATGGGGCAAGAAGAAGAGAAAGCCAAAAAGAGGAAGATGCAAAAAATTGGTTTCCTGGTGGAGAGTTCCATTCGCCCATCACCATTTCTGGGGACAAAATGATTTCCTACTAGTTTATTAGGATGGCATCCCCTTTTCATTATTTCACAATGGGAAACATCTGAATCACTTCAATTCTTGAAGTATCAAATAAGTTCACCTATACATATGTACATTTATATAGTCTTTGGTTCTATTTTGTGCTTTTCATTTTCGTTTTCATTTTTTGGAGCCTTTCTTTTTGGGTAGCATGACTCCATATCCCAATGGCATACTTCAAAGCACCAGAGATTATAGTTTCTACTCCCCTCAGTTGTTTCAAAATTTTAACTAAGGGAAGTTCCCCAACTAGAGTCAGCTGTTGTCCCCCAAAAATATCACTCATTTTTGGGACAACATATGAACTATTTTGGGCCCTGCAAGACCAAAATTGTCTCTTCCCTTTTCAAAATTTGTTTTGACCATTCAAATTCCTCATTTTTCAAGATTCTCAAAAATCTATAGACTTTGTAGGCTTGAATCTACAGACTCTGCAGGAAGAAAATCTATGAACTCTACAGGCCATGTTCTATGGGCTTCACAGGTTGATTTCTACAGACTCTGCAGGAAAGAAGCAAACTCTCAACACTTAGTCATTTTTAGGATTGGTTCAACACCTTGGTTCAACCAAAAAATGTTCATCGACAAGCTTCTAAGTAAGGATTGAACCATTGATCTATTAAACCTTGAACTATTTTGGTTTAATGGGTTCAATAGGTTCAAAGGTTCAACATCATCGGCAAGGGTTAAGCACTTTGTCAAGGTTCAAAGTTCAACCATTTTAAGGTTCCACGGCTTCAAACACTTAACAAAAAAAAAAGGCTTGAACCATTAAACCGTTGAACCTTGAACCATTTTGGTTCAACAAGTTCAACAACCAAATGGTTCAATGTGATTGGTTCAAAAGATCAAAGGACTTGGCCAAATAAAGAGAAAGAACCATAGAACCATTGAACCAAGGTTGGTTCAATTAGCAGGTTCAAGGGGCTGCCCTAAAGCCAAAGAGGCAAGTGCCCTTGTGGAGGGTAGGCAACATTGGTTCAAAGGTCAAAGAGAAGATAGAAAAGATAGAATTCCTTCAGATTTGTTCAAAGGCCGATAGGGAACATTTCCTTTAGACTTTTTGTTCGAAGGAAATTATTAAGTGAAAGAGCCATTAAAATTCATTTAGAAGTATTTTTTGTGGGAAAATGACTAAGGAAAAAGCTCAAAAGCCAAACCCCAGTGAAAAAAGACAAATCAAAGGAGAAATCTACCAAAAAAGGAAAAGCCCACAAAAAAATTCCTGATGTAAAAAGATGAAGTGTGATAGAAGCTGCCACGTGCCCCTTTTAGAGTCGAAGTGAAAGCTGCCAAGTGTTGTTTGCTGGGACATAGTTTCTACTAAGTTTCAAAGTTGCAAAACATGCCATGTGTTTTTTTATAACTTAGTATAACATGACAAGTGTTTGCATCCATGTTCCCCTTTTGAAGCTGCTTAGGCAAGATGTGTTGTGGATCCCATTTTTTGTAAGTTTCTAATAAGCAGAACTTGCCACGACCAAAGAAAGAAATGAAGGAAGAACCAAGCGACTAGCTGAAAAGAGAGGCCAAAGACTTAAATTACTACAGGGGAAAGAGGAATGAGACAAAGAGGTAAATATCTATGTAAAAGTTATTTGGTAGTTGGAATAGTTTGCAAAGTAGATTCTCAAGCTTGCAAACATTACAGGCGTGGCCTGTTGGTCTCCTTTGGAGTAAAGACAAAATAGATAGCTACACAGATGTCAGAGGGGACATACCAGATGATCCAGACTTAGGAGAAGACATATGGGATGAAATGACATGCCATAGTTAAGATAGCTACCCTATTTTCAATGCAGTCCTTTGACAAACCTAGAAATGCATTCAAGGCATTGAATGCATAACATGGGCCATTCTATGGAACAAAGTGCCAAGTCTTTCTTGGCTGATATATATTGTAATCTCTTGTATCATTCTAAGGGAGATCTTCCCAATATAGAAGTGAAACTTTTCCCTATTGAAAGGCAAATACTGAGACTTTGAGCTCAGGTTGTATTTCATTTCATTTTATCTGAATGAGAAAGCAAGTTGTTTGCAGACTTTGTGCTATTTTGGCTTGTATCATTTTAGAAGATTATTCTTATGTCTATCTTCTGAATGTGTTCTCATTTATTTAATTTGGCAAGTAGAATTAGTGAAAGTAACAAGGTGTCCTGAAGCTAACTATGGGAAGACTTTGTGCTACCATAGTTGTCTTTAGTGTGTGTTTATTTTCTGTTTCTATGTAAAGGACTTGGGATGACTTTGTGCCCTCATTGTCCTTCGTATCTCACTCTTGGGCAGTCAAGGTGGAGACTTTGTGCTACATCTTAGATTGCTGGTTACTACACCCTTGAAACCCTGTTACTTATCCTACCAAAAAGATTCCTATTTTTTGTAAGAACAAGCACTTCTGAAAGAAGAGAAGTGCCTTCTGTTGCTTCACCAGGATTTCTACTATCTAGGAAGGGATCTGGATCTTGGCTAAATTTTACTTCTGAAAGAAGAGAAGTACCTTCACCAATCACCTAGGATTTCTCCTCTATTTGTTAGCATCATCTCTAAAAAAAGAGAGATGGATGGTTTATCCCACCCCTGTGTCTTACTTTTTGCTTATATATATATATATATATAGTATATAGCCCCCTTTATATTTATAGGGAACCTCCCCTTGATGAGAGGAGAGATTTGTCCCCTATTGATGTAGTAAAATTACACACCTGGATGACCAATCTCCCTATGCTATGGTGATAGGAACTATTTTTCTCAGCAGTTAGCTGGTCAACAAAATATTCACCCAATAGGTTTGAGGAGAAATGATGAGGTAACTAGTCTCTAGTATTGGTCATAGCTAATCGGGTCACACATATCAAGTCTCTTAGATAAGTTGGGTTTTTGCTTAGGTTTCTAGCATAGGAAGTGTTCCTTAGAAAAATACAAATGGTTGGGTCGTGCATGAGGTGCTATAAAATTCAAGAGTTTAACATGGAAAAATTGATCAAGGTGGTCAAGCATGACCAAAGTAAGGTCGGCATAAGGCGTGCAAATAGGTTGGTTCAAAAAGTAGTCTAATGTTAAGGTGGACATGGGCTAATAGGTTGGGTGGTTGGTTGGATAGGTAGTGGTTGAGCTGACTCCTGATGCACTAGGAAAGAGGACACTACCTACATAGTCCCATGGATAGTGGATCTAGCATGGACTTTAGGACCAATGTAATTCTTGCTGGTTGGGGGAGAGGTTTACTCTCAAGGAGGTGAAGTTATGGTAAAATGGGTTACCCCACTTGAGTGTGCCATAAGGTTGGGTTTGAAATGAAATGGTAGAAAAGGTTGTGGGCACCTAACCATATATGGTTAGGTTAACCATCACTGGCTTGGTAACCATCAATGGTTAGGTCTAACCATCAACAGTTGGGTAAAAACCCTAAAACCATAGTAAAAAAGAAAGTGGTCAAAGTTTTATCACCATTTGAAACTTTGTTGTTATCATTTAGCATTGCCTAAGCACTTGGTATGAGATGTGTCTGTGACCATTAGAAGCATGATTAGGTTTTGATAGTGTATTGGTTATTGTGATTGAGATGGCGATTGAGTAGAGCCAAGATAGATGTTAGAGATGAATGCAGTTAAGTAGCCTGACATGGACTAAGACATCATCATCATTTGTAGAATGAGGTAGGGCCACCTTATGTTTTGAAATCTAATTGTTTATATAGGATTTTATGATTATTTAGGTATTTTTTGATTGTAAATTTTTTGGGTACAGAGATATCCTGGGGTTTGGCATTTTAGGGTCATGTAAGAATTTGTGGAAAAAAATAGGGAAAATAAAGATAAGGGTAGGAAAATGCAAGCTAGTATTGTTATAGGATAAGTAAAAGAATAGAAAGTATAAGAAGTAGGGTAGTTTGTGGATTTTAAAGGAGGTTAAGGGGTTGAAGCTCACCATCATTGGTCACTAACAGTGACCATTGACAGTTGACCCAACTATCGATGGTTAACCCAAGGGGAAAAAACTACCCCAAGAAAATCATTGACGATTGAGGGATCCATCGATGGTCGATAAAAAGAGGTGTTTGGGTAGGAAAAGGGATGGGAAGGAAGTGGGAGTTGATTAATTGGATATGATTAGATTATAGTATTATTTTATTATAATTGGTTTGAAAGTTAAATGTTTGTCTTTTAGAATGTAGGGAAGTTGCTTTTTAAAGGAAATGGGAAGGGGGTGGGTGTGTGTTTTTTTTAAGGGTTTGATGTTGAAGCTTGGTTTCTCAAGGTTTTAATGTTGGTAAGGATAGTGTAAATATATATAATAAGGGCATATTTGTGTAATGGGTAAATGGTTGGATGTGAACTTTTATCAATGTATATGGCTCGAATATTTGTGGTCATGTATAGAGTAACTTTAAATATAGATGGTTTGTTGTTGGCTGGGGTAGAAGAAGGTGTAAAGAATGTTTTAAGGGTATTGGGAAGCTTTGTATAGGTATTAGGCCCTTGGTTAGAGATGAGAGGTAGGTAGTTATTCAAATATCCATTTAGAAAGAGATGAAGGGTAGGATTGAGGTGATAAGAGTAATTAGTACTGAGTAGATGACAGGTGTATGAAATCCATGAAGGGTTGAATTTTGTGTATAGTTGTGAGAGATAGGTGTAAAAAAAGGGGTAAATGAAATATTATAAGTGGGTGTACTAGTGATTGATAGTCATCATATCTTAGAAATGTAAATAGGGATAGGTTGTCACCGTATGATGGATATGATTATTTCTTAGGCTTGAGATCAGATCCAACTGTGAGATCAAGTGCCTGAGATTTTTGTAGAGGTACAAGATAAAATGTCCATAGAGGATTGGAAACATATAGAGGAAATTGGTTTTGGAATGATGTACCATTAACAACACCTTCTTATAGATGATATGATGATAGTTTCCCTCATCGAGAGATGGGACTCGATGACTAACATATTCTAGTTACCAACCAAAAAGATGAGCATCTTGTTGGAGGATGTGCATAGGATCAACCAGTTACCCTTTCAAGGGGATGCAATATATCATATAAAGAGTGCGGAGATTGATGATTATATGGATATATTATTTAGGGTAGATATATTGTATACATAGTTCCACACTGGTGGATTCAACATTAGGCCATTATACTAGTGGGCCCAAGGAGAGATACCTGTTAACAATGATGCAGTTGGTGGTGACTTGTTATGCTCTATTGGATTTAGTTGGAGGGAGGTTCCCTTATGTTATATTGGGGGTACTTAAGGAGCTGGTACATGGGAGGATAATCTTCAAATGGGCCTAGGTTCTATTAGTGTATATCTATAGAGAGATATATGGATTCTAAGCACATAATAATTATGGTATCAGTGTGGGGTTTGTACTCCATTACTAGGCATACAAGCACATATAGGTGTTGAGACCATTGGGAATGCCTATAGAGGGTTACTTGCTGATGGAATATAGAGTTAAATTTTATCGGTGGAGGAGGGATGGGGTGATGATAGGGGTTGGTGGTGGTACGAGGGATATTGACTAGTTTTGAGATGCCTTGGAGGGATTAGTCCCTAAGATATAGTTTGGAGGCCATATAAGACTTGGCCTATATGGGTCAAGTACATATATCATACATTAGCCTTATAGAGTTAGAGATGGGTGCTTGTGAGGTAGGATGGCAAGATGGATTACATCTTATTTGAGAGAGTGCAAAGATAACTTAGGCTTATGAAGGGTATTCTACATGATTTTTCACGGTATAAGAGGGAGAATTCAAAGTTTTTATTGCCAGAGTTGTAGCCATAAGAGGAGGAGTTATACCATGAGGAGATACCCATCAAAGAGAGAGATGATGTAGGAATTATAGCTGATTATCTTACATGGTTCTAGGGTAGATATGTGGTAGCAAATTTTGGCTGGGGGGATGGGGGTCATGGACCTATGGACATTGATCTAGCATAGGGACCAACACAAGGTGATCCTTAGACAATGAAGACACTAGCTGCAACTTAGGACCAAATTATAGGGGTAGGTGGCCACACTACAAGGCCAAATTATGATTCTATAGGGATAGGTGGGGGCTGTGATGGTGGAGAGGGACTAGGCATGGGCACATGTTATCATTTTGCAAGGGCATGTAGCTAGTCTATATGGCTAGATAGGCAGATTACAAGGGAAAATTAGTTTGGGTGTGGTAGGTGTAGCAGTAGGAGGCCTAGCAGATTCAGTGCCATAAGCACATTATTTAGCCACTGTATAGGAGCTTAATTATTATGAGGTGATGGTATTTGATAAATTTCCCCATGCCATGAGATTCACTGAGTATAGAGCTATCATGGGTGGTGGGGTTATGCTTGGTACCCTAGGTCAGTGGGATATAATAGTGGGTCAAACAGGGGTCCTTGGGGGACCACCACCAGGTATAGGTATAGATGGGGTTAGTGGCAGTGGTACTCCAGGTGCAAGTCCATGATGAAATTATATATTTTTTGATATGTATATATGTATTTTGATACTGGCCTACGTGCTATCGATGTGAGATGTATATGAGCAAGTGATATATACATGTATATATATATATATATATATGTATATATGATATAGATGATTTATATGAGATGATTCATATGTTTATGGTGATTATGATTTTATGTTTTATGAGATGGATTTTTGTATGTTCATGATGTGATGATTAGGACTGATGTTGATGAGTGACTTAAATGTTTTTGATGTTATAGATGATGATTATTTATGGACTTATGATTATGATGATTATTTAGATGAATTTTCTTAGTATAGGCATGTGATGATATATGGTTTAATGTTTTGTTCCAGATGATGAAGTTGATTATATAGGTAGATTTTGATGTGGGGACAATACTTATGATGTATATGCTTGGATATAGTGAAAATTTAAGTAATGTGTGAATGTGATGTTACTCAATGTGAAAGAAAATGGTTTGTATAATTTGTTCATGTGGATTTTATGGTTCATGATATGTTGTTCATGATATAGTTTATGATTATGGTCTATTTTAAGAATGTTTTGATGTGTATAGATAAGATTTAATGTTTTAATAAAAACACATAAAGTAAGTGTAGGTAAAAAATGTAATATAATTAGAAACAACATCCTTGTGAACCAATATAATTGAGAAAAAGGCCTATTGGGTTCATTGGCTTGGACCTTGTTAAACCTAGGGTGGATTGATATTAATGAAAATAAACCTTTCATATGCTTTGCATTAGCGTGCTTTTAGCGAAATGGTGTTATCATAAACGTCAGGTGCCAAGTGAGCTCATAGTCCCTTGATTTATAGAGGGTATATAGGAAAAGGGGATGATAGGTAAATGGAGGGAAAAGGGATGATGTAGGAACCTAATGTGGATTTACTTACCCTTTTTATAGGTGACCTAAGAACCAAAAAAGATAATTCCATGTCTTTACAAGGTGTAGATTGATCAATGCAAGAAGTACTACAAATATAATTTTTCTTGAGAGAAATAATTGCAGCCCTTATGGGATAAATCTCTTTTTATAGGGTCATTTATTGCTCACATTAATTAAAAGGGTGAAGTTGACCAATGTGGGAGGCTTCAAATGCTTTAATAGAGCTGATTGTGGCTTTTAGGAAGAGATTAGGTTTGACATGTTGGCTTAGCCATCCTTCAAGGGAGTGGTCTAAGTATGAATATGAATAAGTTTTTGATAGCTATCCTTTGAGGGATTAGTTTATCTATTTTGACTTTATTTGGTAGCCATCCTTTGAGGGAGCGATTTGTACTTAAGAAAATGGACCCAAATAATATTTTATATCCCATGTAGAATTTTTTGAATGTTATTTTAAACATGGACATATCTATTCAAACTTAGAGGTTGCACTTGATAGGGGTAAGATTTTTACCACAAAAGGTGGTTGTGAGGTTTGGAAAGTGGTTTTGGGAAACAAGTGACCATGGGATTCCATCTAGTTAAAAATGAAAAATATCCATGAGAACCATGTCATGGGCTAAGCCATGGTACCCATGTTTAATTGGGATAAAATTTATGATGGATATCACATGGGTCTATTGTAATCACATGTCCCCAAGAGGAATAGGGTAATAAGGTAAGGGAGGTGAGAGTCTCATAAACCAAGGGATAGGCTTAAGTTAGACAATAAGGTTTATTAGATCTTCCTTAACAATATAAAGGATGTAGATGCAAATAATTGAGAGTCTCAGGTTCTTGTTTACCTTCAAGAGAGGACAAATGATAAGATCTTGATCCATACTTATGGGTTGATGATATAGGGTCCAAGCCAATTGAAAGCAAATTGATTTTTTTTTATTTTCTCCATATTTTTTACATGTTGGTTTTATTTAAATATGAGGTCTCTGATATTAAATTTCCATTATTTTAGATGTTTTTTATAAGCATAGGTGATATGCTATTGGTAGACATGAAGATGGTTAAGGGCAGCAAGGTGATGCTCATCGAGAAAATCAAGGCAAGCTAGGCATTCTTGACAATAATCATCTTCAAAAATGATGTCTTGCAAGGATATATGAAGAGAGGGGATCTGGTCTTTGAGAGGTAAGACAAACTCTATGCCAAATATCAAGGAAAAAGTTATATCACCTATGGAGATTTGATTTCTAATGTGACAGGCCCACAAAGTGAATGGTATGTGCAGGTGCCAATCCTAACTTGAAGCACTTACCACTTTGGTTAACATCTTGATAAGGGTTTTGTTGGAGGCTTCCTCTTGTTCATTTGGATATAGATGATAAGGCAAGGAATGGATGAGCTTGATTCCAAAAGCATCGTAGAGGGCTTGAAATTTCTTATTTTTGAAGGATTTTTTGTTATCCATGATGATTTTGTGAGCGACACCAAAATGATAGATGATGTGGTGATTGATGAAATCAATAATTTTTTTAGATTTGATTGAGATAAGGAGAATGGCTTACACACATTGAGTGAAATATTCAATAGTATTAATGATGTATTGGTGTCATTGAGATGAGTGAGGATTGATTTCTCCAATGAGATCAAGCCCCTACTATGAGAAGGGCCAATAATCTTTGGATACCTAAAGTATATGAGCGAGCACATGATACAAGTTATCATGTTGTTGGCATTTAACACACTTATTTACATAGTCACAATAGTCCTGATTGAGGGTAGGCCAATAATAGCTAAGGCATAGATTTTTTTAGCAATAGTGAGGCCACTAAAATGTCCCCCACAGACTCCATCATGACTTTCCTTGATAGCATGGGAAATATTTTGACTCTGTAGACAATAGAGAAGAAGGCCATCAAAGCCACATTTGTAAAGGATTCTTCCTAGTATAGTATAATGAGATGTACCTTGAATGGAAGCTTTTTGGGCATTCTTTAAGAGGTCAGGTGGAATGATGCCAAGGTTAAGGTAATTAAAAGTTTGGTCATACCAGATGTCTGAAGGAGATGACTCTACACTAAAAATGGTAGGAAGGTCTGAAATGATATATGTAGGCCTAATGAAATGATGGATGGTGACAAATAGTTTAGATTTAGTGGGTTGAGAGGGAATTTGAGATGCAAGGGAGGCCATTGTATCTGTGAATTTATTAGTAGATGAGGGTACTAACTAGATCTAGTAACATTTAAAAGATGTTAAGAATTCAACGATGAGAATCTTATATTTTTTCAAAACATCATTTTTCCAGTGATAGGATTCATTGACTTGGTTGATCATGAGTTGGGAATTATCAAAGATAAAAATAGTTTTGATTCCCAAGGTGAGAGTAGTTTGGAAACCGATGACCAAAGCTTCTTATTCTATCATGTTGTTAGTACATTCAAAGTTGAGTTTAAAGGAAAGTAGAAGAGGTTATCCATGAAGGGTAATGATAATTACACATGCACCCCCACCATGTTAGTATTTGGAGTTGTCAAAAAACATGGTCATTTGATAAGGGGGTTCTTCTTGAGAAAGAGTCACAATAGACTCATTTGGAAAGGTTAATGCAATGGGTTGGTTATCTGGGAGGGGAGCCTCAACTAATTGCTTAGTGATGACCTACCCTTTAATGGATTTTTGTTAAATAAACTCAAGATTGAACTCAGCTAGAAGCATGTGCCACTTAGCCATACAATAATTTTGGTATGGCTTGGAGTGCATATACTTGAGTGGGTCAATGGTGGTAATAACGTATGTTTTGTGGTTAAGAAGGTAATGAGAAATTTTAGAGGCAATAAAAATGAGAGCAAGACAATTTTTTTCAAGATGGGTACATCATGTCTCATACTCTAAAAGTGTGCGACTAATATAGTAGAAAGCTTGCTCTTTATTTTATTCATCTCGATGAGCGAACATTACATCTAAAAAGTGATCAGTGGTAGATATGTAAAGGTATAAAGGTTGGTCATCCTTAGGGTGATAAGAATTGGTGGAGAAATTAGGTACTCCTTGAGTGAATCAAAGGCTTTTTGATAATCTTTGGTCTATCTAAAGGATGTGTCTTTCTTCAGGAGATGGTGAAAGGGTTGGCATTTATCTGATAGCTGGGAGATGAAGTGATGGATAGATTGGATTTTTCCTTGCATACAATGAAGTTATTTAAGGTTTATTGGAGGAGGCATTTATAGGATGGCCTTGACCTTGGTAGGATAAATTTCAATTCCATGAAGGGAAACTATCAAACCAAGGAGCTTCCCAAAGAGAACCCCAAAAATGAATTTCTTGGGATTGAATCTGACATAGAATTAGATTAGTCAATTGAAGATTATAGAGAGAACAACTAGATGATCCTTGAGGTGTTTGTATTTCCCAAGGATATTTTCCACATAATCTTCTACAATCTTATGGATAAGATCATGAAATATATAGGTCATGGCTCATTGATAAGTTGCTCCTATATTTTTTAAACCAAAAGGCACAACTCGATAACAAAAGGTACCCTAGGGGGTTATAAAGGTAGTTTTATGTTAATCTGAGGGGGAGATCAAGATCTGATTATATCTTGAAAATCCATTTATGAGAGATAACATCTCATGGCCCATGATAAGATCAAATAGTTGGTCGATGTTGGGTAAAGTAAAGTCATCCTTGGAGCATGCAAGGTTAAGGTCATAAAAATTAATGCAAACATGAAGTCCCCCAATGGGTTTGGTGATGGGAATGATGTTAGAGAGCCATTGTGGATAATCAATTTGTTTAATGAAGTTGAAGATAGAAGGTGTTGAAGTTATTCTTTAATGAGAAGAGCTATGTGAGGGTGTATTTTGTGAAGCTTTTGTCGTACCATCTTAGCCTTAGGATGGGTAATGATGTTATGGATTGCTATAGAGGGGTCAATCTTGGGCATATCCTAATAAGACTACACAAATGTGATGCTATGGTCTTAAAGGAAGGCTAGATAATCTAGTTGCACATCTAAGTTTAAGGATTGGCTAAGTTTAATGATGTAAGTGTTTTCCTGAGTTCCCAAGTTAATATCGGTAGTAGGCTCATTTAACATGGTTTGGTTCTCAAGGGAAAGGGATTTGTATATAGAATAATCCCCAACACCAAGGTAGGTGAGGATGGAATAATCATCTTGGTGTTGGATGGTGTGAATAGGAGGTGAATCATGGTCACTCATTTCAGGATGGATGAGAGGAAAGGTTTTAGTTTGACCACCTTGTTGATAAGTTAGTGGGCCTAAGCTAACTATATTGATAAAAATAAAAATTTAGATGGGATGATGTTAGAGTCTTTAGATTGGGAAGATGAACTGGGTGAGGATGGAATCTATTCCATGGGGGTAATAATGGGTTTTGGTGAGGTGGGTTCTTCTGGTGGTTCAAACTTGAGTCCAAAGAACTCATAAGTTTTTGAGTTTTGATAATGGGCAATGTGTGAGGTCCTTAATTTTAAAGGACCATACCAAATCCTTTCCAAGAATAATGAAGATAGGTTTTGGCAAAGGCTAGATTGCTTAGATAGGAGAAATCAGAAGTGAAAGGTTGAATAAATGGAATGGTGATAGGAGTGAGGAGTGGTTGATCAAGTCCCCCATAGAAAAAATTTGTTTGATTGTTGGGAAGTCCAAGGGGGATGATGGTTCCTATTTTGGGGTCAAAGAAAGGGTAATTTTGAAGGTTCCCATATTCATGTGGAGTGGGAAAAATGTCTAAATCTAAAAGTTAATATTCCTTAAGGGAGAGATGTTAGAAATTTTGTTCCAAGTAATCCTCAATGGGAATCTAGAAAGAAGAGATAGATGTACTAGTTGAAGCTTCATCATTGTTGACAGTAGAATCACTATGGGTCATGGTTGGTGGTTTAATTGTGTTAATGGGGTTGGTTGGCTATGTAAGAGATGAATGTGGAAGAAGGACATCATTAGGCCTATAGGTTATGTTACAAGATGTAAAAGGACTGGGATCAACCTTGATGGTTATAACCTATCCTTCATGTTCAAATTTGACACAATGGTGTAAATTAGAGGGGATAAAACTCATACCTAAGATCCAAGGGTGTCCAAGTAGAGTTTTATATTGAAACTCACCCTCTAAAACATAGAATAGCTCAAGAATGGTGTGATGTCCCAAGCGTATTTGAAGGATAATGGTCCCCAAGGTAGTGGCCATTATATCGTTAAAAGAATAAAGAATCGCTGTGCTTTTGGCCATGATGTTCTTTGGTAAATGTAGCTGATCAAAAGCATGGGAAGAGATTATGTTGATGATATATCCTCCATCAGTCATCACCTTTTTGATGTGGGTGTGATTAATGTATGCGGTGATAAAGAGAGGAGGGTGAAATTCCTTGAAATGGGCTAGAGGTATCTTAAAATCTTGGAAGGTAATGATGACAAAATGTTGGAGGGTTCCAACGAAAGATACAAGAGGTTGAGGTTCATCTGGTTGAACTTCAATGGATTTTAGAGCATCTATTAGTGTTTGATGATGATGGAGTGAGGTGTTTATCAAATCATAAAAAGGCTCATCTTCACCGATACTTGGTCAAGTTACTTCAACATAATTTGTTGAATGGATGCAAAAGAGTTAGTGGGAGGTATACTTAGGATAGATATTCTAGATTTAGGTGAGGGCATAGATGGTAGTGTTGGTGTTTGAGATTGGTTGGAAGGAAATGAGCCTGAAGGATATGTCTATAGAATGGAAGCATGGGCTCTTCCCTTACCTCATTATTTCACCCAAGATTGGGTAATCATATGAATGATATGGATAATGGGATCAATTAGGCTAGGTAATTGCTTTGGTTCCTCCTCATTTTGGGATGAAATTTGAAGAGAAAGTATAGGTGAGGTTAGTGGTTGGATAAATTGTGTTGGTGGTTGGGTTGGTTGGGTTGGTAGTTGGATTGGTTGGGATGGTAGTTAGATTAGTTGGGTTGGTAAAGGTGGTTCATCCAATAACAAATCATCCTCATCATATAGGCTATGGACAAGGGCTTGGAGAGCTTTGAATTTCTCCATATCATGTCTTAGTGTCTTATGATATGCAAAAAACAAAGTATCATCAAGCTAGGATGGTTTGATATTAGAAAGGGTTTAGAAGGGGTGAATGGTTTGATGGATGGCAGCTTAATGGAAGATGTTTTCAACAACCTCTATAAAATAAATCCATAAGATTCATTTAGAGGTGTTGGGGGTGTTGTAATGATCACCAAAGAAATAGGAACCTTCATAGGCATGGGATTGAAATTAGAAGGGGTAGGTGGTTTAACACCTTTATTAGATGGTTTTTTGGGTTGGGTTGGCTTAACAGTGATTGGGCTATAGGTGGATGGTTTTGAAGTAGAGGATGAGGGGTTGATAATATGTGGGAAAGTGGAAAGGGGTAAACTAGCTAAGAATGATGAAGAAGTTGATGGCTTGGGTAGTGTAAGGGTAGGCATAGAAAAGGGTGTTGGTTTAATTGAATTGGAATAGGTGGCTATGATGGTATAAGGGTGGGGTCTGAAAATGGATGGTAAATGAGAAGGAGGTAGCATAGGTCAAGCTCAAGGATGAGGTTTAGGCAACTGTACCCTTTAAACCATCTTGGTTGGGGGTTTCTTAGGTGGATTAGAGGGGGTTAGGTCCAATTTGATGGGAAGATGGGTGATGGTAGGTATGGGAAGGATACCCAGATTCTTAGTTGGTCTAACAAGAAAATTATGAGATGATCTGGGTGGAGGTGGGTGATACAGCTCTCTCATGTCTTGGGAGAAAGAAATGTTTGATGATGGGGTGATAATTGGTTTGAGGGTGGATGCCAATGAGGTTAAGGGTTCATCTATATTTTGGTATGGGAGCCCTAGATGGTGCCAAAAGGTAGCTCTATCTAGGTTAACTTCTAAGGGAGATGGATATGATCCTGTGGCTTCTTAGAGCCATTTGAGCTCATTCTAATCTTCCAAAATTAGAGAGATGTCTAAAGTTGAAGAGAAAAGATAATAACCATGTTTGAAAAGTTTAAACATGTCATATCATAAGATAACAACTACTTGCTTGATGAAGTCATTTTCTTTAGCCTGTAATGGACCATATTTAAGTAAAAAATAACCTGAATGAAAGATATCAAATAAATTTGAAGATTCATTCTCATGAAGATGCAGTTCAACTGGGGCTTCTTCAAGCTAAATGTTAGAAGCATACATATCAATTCCTTGACCACAATCATGAAACTATAAGTCTATTTTTGATATCTTAGTTTGTTTAATCAACATGACTTCATATTCAACATCAAGTTGATGACTAAGCATGCTCTCTATTTTAGCTTGTTTTTCATCTTCATTAGTTGATTGGTACTTATCTTCCACTACTTTTGAGAGATCTTATCCTTCATGTTGAATGGTAGATTCTAAGTCATCAAATAACTCATGGGAAACACCTTAAATTTATATAATTAGAGTGTCTTCCTCTTGAACATTAGCAACCTCCTCCTCATGTACTTGTTCTTGCACTTGCATCTTAGCCTCTACCTTAGTTTTCTAGTGCACTTATTCCATCTTTGCATCATTTTGGAAGACTAAAACATGTTTATCCTTGCCAAAAGGTGTCCCAATAATGATTTATTTTTCTTGGTCATTCATGTCACTTTCATTTTCTATTTCCTTAGCTACATCTTCTTGATTTGCCTCACAAAGGGGAGGCTCTTTCACAAAAAGTGGCAGAGTAGATTCTTGAAAATATCCAATAAGATGAGAAAGGTCTAAAGAAGTTACCATAAGTACCTAATTTTTCTCATGGCACTACTCTTCTTGGATTACCTTCACCTCCTCTCTATGTTTCTTTGCTTCTTGAATGGCTCTCTATGAAGGAAAGGATCTAGAATTTTGAGAGGAAATGAGTGGAGGCTTAATGGTATCCTGCTTGATCTTGACTTCAGCATCTTGGATTATGCCTAATTAGTATTCCTTATTTATTGATTATTGAATCTAATTCCAAGTCATAAATTTAGGTTTAGGAACCTCTACTTCTACTCTTATTTTTCTTATGGTTGAGAAAGAAGGAGTTTGTTGTTGTGTTTCCTTTGCAACTACTATTGAATATTGGAGATGCTAATTTACAAACTCAATTTAATTGGCTAAATTAGCCTCAAAATTATAGACCAATTGATTAGAGATGTCTCCATCTAAATATAAAGATGAAGTCTCATATATGATCTTCTAAGAAACATAGAGATTAGTCTCCTCAAAACATGGTTTTTTAACCTTCTGAGGCCTCTTTTGGATAGATTTCTAGGTAAGAAAGTAAGGTAAGGCCTGAATGGAATTTTGAAGGTTATGGTAAACATTGGTTTTGCATTCATGAAGGGAAAAGGGTAGTTCTATGGGAGCATGATGATGATTATGATGACCCTAGGGTTCCTCATAAACTACTAGCCTCTCTTTAATGTTTAGTATTAGACCTCTAATGTCTAGAATATCATGACTAAACTTTGAGTGACCCTGCCTTATGAAATATGAACATACCTCTTTAGCCTATTAAAAATTAGCTCTCATGCTTTGAATTTCATGCTTATAAATCTCCTCTCTATAACCATTCCTAGTGTCTATGCTTATCATCTCTTTCTCTTAGCCAAATAGAGTTTTATTAAAGCTTGAGATGGATTGATTTGGGACTTGAATGGGCTCATTAGGAAGACAAAAATATTCATGAGGGTTATCATAGAATTGCTATGGGTCACCATACCATTGATAAATCTCTGTACATGGTTGGTGATGCTCACTATAAGGCTAATAAAGATCATGGTAGGGCTGATATGGGTCATGAGGAATGTAAGATCCATGCCTTTGATAATAAGGACCATGGTAAACTTGATAAGGCTCATCATAGCTTTGATACAACTCTTGGTAAGGCTGATTAGGCTCATATGGATCATGAAGACCATGTTGAAACTACTGATAAGGAGGTTAATGATAGGGGTATTCACCATAGCTATTCATATCAACTTCATATGTCAAATAAGATGCACGAACTAATTAAAATCCTTAATGAAATATGCCTAGGTTACTTACAACTAGAAGCTTTGATTCATAGTCACCATTGGTGCTAACTTTCTTGCTTCTAAAAGCTAATTAGAGTAAAGACATTCCAACAATATTTTCATTCTTTTAGATCTTGTCCCACCAAGTGTAATAATACTATTGGTGGTCTAAATGTCACCCTAGTGGAGCAAAGGATTGTTCAGTTCCTCTACTCAAATCTAATCCAACATGGGAATGACCCTGTTTATGGGTCACTTAATCTTGGATCAAAACTCTAGGATTTTTAACAAGGCTAGCTCCTCTGATGTGTCACTTAGCTCATTTCCACTAAAACTTAGTAATTATTGGGGTGAAAAGGGAGAGAAAGATATCTAAAAGAGAAATCTAAGATAATGTTGGTAATACAACTAAATTATCATTCATCCACTCTTTTAAACTTATAGAAACACTAATGAGATAAAAAATGACTGAATCTATAACTCCACATGTCTATTGTGCATCAACATTTCATGCAGAGGTTCACCAAGTGATCAAAACTTGAGGGAAGTGATGGAGAGGCCTGATTTAAGATACTAACTAGTCAATATATCCAAATGCTAGCTTCAATCAAATGACATTAAACACTAAACATGACCTGTATAATAAGATAACTAGTAGCTAGGTGAGATCAAGGCTTGACAAGGGAGAGATTTCAATCACATATGTAAATAAAATTGATATTAACACACTATACTAGAATAATAGAATCTAAAATAGTCATGTATTCATCTCAAGAGGTTACAAAGCTCAATTTTAACAGAGTCTAGTCATGCCCAAGAGAGGGATCCATTTTAAGGCTTAAAAGCCTATATATATAGCAGAATTGAAATAAGAGAGATGGGGAACATGCATGAGAAAATTCATAAGGATTCATCAATAATCAAGAAATATGGTGGTAGTTTATTGATTATTTTTTGTATGCATGCCTCTTCCAATCAAGACTAATCCTTTATCAACAAGCTAACCTTCATTTGCTTTAATAATCTTCAAGTTCCTCTCATTGGCTGAGAGATCCACTAGAAGAGAAGGGTTTTTTTCATGATGAGTCATGAATAAGTTTTTTGGAGAAAAGATATTTAAGATTTGAACAAGATTGAATACTCTAACTGCTTCTCTAAACACTAGATCTCTTTGTTTTGATCTCCCATGCCACTTTCCACTTGATTTAATTTTAAGGGTAAAGTCATCACATATTTGATCCTAATATAGCCATCTCCATGTCTTCTTTAAGTGGTGGTAGGTACCTACTTGTCTAGGATGTGGCCATATTGGAAGATCAGACACTTGTTCATATCTTGTTTATATCTACACATACTCCAAACCTAAACATAGGTTTAATATTAGATGAAAACCAATCTAATTTATTGGTTTTCATATAGTCATTATTACAATGGAGATACATAGGTTGTTTGATCTCATTTTGATAACTAGTTTCCACCCTTGGATCTATATTAGTCCTAGAAAGACCTATTTTGTCTCTATTAAGCTTTAATGGTGACATTTGATCCCAAAAAATCCTCTTTGGTTCAACTTAGATCATGTTTTGAACTCCATTCAAAATCTCATAACTTTGACCTTTGATATTGATTTGGGATTTGAAATTATGACACCTTCAACCTCTATTTTTGGTCATCGATCTTGATCTAGGCTTCTCATAGTGTGCCATCTATCAACTTCGCATTCATTCCTTAGGTTCATATTGACTCTTTGACCTCTTATGCACTATTGATCTACATATTTTATGATTAAATGTGAGTCATAGATATTATTATAATTTAACATGATTGAGACATTTTTCACTCATGCATTTGTCTTTGAGATTCACTAACCTTTTAACCCATCACTCATCGTTAGATCTACTTTTAATGATGGATCATACAGTGTTGATCTACTTGGGTCCACTAGATTCAATCATCATGCATCATTAGATATCTATTTATGTACCCTAATATCTTGAAACTTGTCATTGATGCATTCAATCTTGGGTCTACTGACCTTTTGACTTGATGCTCACCATTAGATCTACCTTGTATGATTGCATGTGCACCATCGATCTACTTAGGCCCACTGGCTTTGTACTCACCCACACACCATTAGATCTACACTTGAGATCCCACAATCTTGAAACTTGTTAGATTTGAATTCAACTTGGGAAATTTTGAATTAAAATGGCTATTTTCCTCAGTTTAAACTTGATGTTCATGCGTACATTCTAGACTGTTTATTCAACTTTGAAGCTTTATATCTATAGATAACAAGCTCATCAAGATACAAAATTTGTAAGGGATGTTCAAGGAATTAATAAATTCACGTATATGTATTCCTTTGGCTCTAGTTTACCTCTTAATTATACTTAAAAAATGTACAATCAAGTGACTTATTCATTTTTGTGTGATGTATCATGATGGTTTGGTCTCTCTAGACTTGTGTAAGTCATTTCAAGGCTCAAAAATGAGTTTATAAGACCTATGAAACTTGATTCATGTCCATGAAGGTCATGATCACCATGTGAACTTGTTGATCCTTTTCACCTTGCATTCCTAGGCCTTATTCCAATCTATTTGATCACTTAGTCAAATAGGAACTCTATTCAGCTTCAAACCACATCCAATTAAAATCTTGGTATGTGGGAAAAATTTGGCCAACAGGGAAGAAACTTGAAAAAAAGTCAAAATGACAAAAATAATTCAAAGTGAAGGATGGAAAATATTTATATACATATAATAGTACCACCTAAATGTATTCAAGACCAACAATTTCAAAAATAAATAACTAATACTAATGCTCCTGCATTAGGTTTCCTGAGTACAAAAGTATTCATGATCTCTTAATTATGAGATATTCAATGGTATTTTCATATTGAAATATTTATAATGGATTCAAACAAGAATCATATTAAAGAATATCATTCTTCCACTTAACTATATATTTATTTTGATCCTTACCTATGGTTCTCATGACAATAGTTTTGTCTAAAACAACTTCTAATTCATATTTATGTGCCTTGGGTAATTGTTATTCCCAATAAATGAATTTTTCATCATCATATTTATATGTTTTTATTATGTCCTTTGATACTCTATAAGTATATAGGTCTGCTATATTGAAAATAAGTAATTTATCTTCTTACCAATATTCTTAACTTTTCTTCTCATATGTATAAACATACTAAACTGAACTACATTTATGTCTTTTCTTTTCCCTCTTCTCCATTATTGTATGTACACATAGAACAAACACTCAAGGGAACCAATATCTCTCAAAAATACTCCAACTACTTCATCATGCCTCAAATACATGTTATTCAACTCTTCTCCACTTCTAACATATTATTCATGTTATCCACTAACACCATGGGTTCTCCAATGCTCCATATCATCCATCTCCAAGGCTATATTCTCCTCATCTATATCTTTAATTTGAAGTTCTTTGCATAGCTGATCTTACACTATCATCTTCTTATATACACTATTTTGTACAACTTCTATCTTTCATGTTTCCTTTATGTAATTTGTAACACTACTTGGTTATTATTTTCATTTATTTACAACTCTTCACAATTGTCATCTTCTTTCCCCATCTATGGGATACTCACAACCTTCTTGCTCCTTTTTTTAAAAATCAACTTCGGGTTCTTCACATGAGGACCTCATTCTTTTGGTGTCCTTCAAGACAAATTTTTATCCTCATTCACATGTTCCTCTTTTTTAGTTTTTATTGAAAGAATGCATGAAATATATAAAATAATATGAAAAACATGAATCTATATGGGTGAATATAAGTAAAGCACATAGATAGATTGACATGGGAATTTATCATGGAAAAAACTCACTAAAATATTATTCATTGTCGAGAAACCAATACAACCTTAATACAAATTCCTATCGATCTTAGTTTTTCTCTATCCTTCAAAAAACTCTTGTTCACCCAAAATATTTTCAATACATCGAGATGTTTGAACAATAGGGGTAAACCCTATTTTATAGTAAAATTTGAATAGAGGTGACCTTTGTAACCAATAGGACCAACCATCTTGAGAACATTTAAAACACTAATAATAAAATAAATAAAAATGTTTTATTTTTATCAATAGGTAATTAATAATTTATATTTTATTATTTATTTACATGAGGTTGTTAACTCATGTTAATAAATAATAAATTGTTTATTGTTTAATTACCTAAAATGCACTAAGGTTCTTTATAATTACACCGCTTAGACATTAAAATTTTTAACACTCCACTTTAATTATAAGTAGGGATAAATCCATAGTCACAACAAAGGAATTATACTATGTACAAAATTTGAAAGATTTAAAAACTTTCATCATGCCAAACACCATCTTTTAAAATAAAAAATTATAATACATAAAATAATCAAAAGTAAGTTTAGGCTAGCATGATCATGAGACTACATCTCATAATTTCTTATGAATAATTAACCAAACATATTTGTAGCCTTTTATAATATAATGACCTCTATTACAAAGTATGTTTTAATGTATTTGGGTACAAAATCAAAAATTTCACAGGAAGTTTACTCAAATCATATAACTTCTACATGAAGTTTATAATGATTTACAACCATAAGAAGTATATAGAAGGATAAGAAATACATGGATATTAGGAAGTGATATTGTCATGCACACTCCCCCTTAGTGGCAACTCCAAGAGGCAAAAAATTACATAAAATGAAAAAAAACTTGGTATCACCAAGTGATTTTGTGAAGATATCTACCACTTATTCATTTCTAGGATATAAATATAGATCAATATCACTATTAAAGACTTTCTCTTGGATAAAATTCACATGAACTTCAATATGCTTAGATTATTGGTGTTGCAGACCTACACAAAACTTAAAAACATATAAAAAAATGGATTCATGATATCATAGTATGATTAGTATCACAATAACCAAATACATAAAAATATGACATGTTTTTCTATGGTAAAACACATTTAAAAACAATCAAGTTATATTTTAAGAAAATAATTTCACTACTCTGATTACAAAGTTAGTGAAAAAACATATATTATTATATGTAATTCATTATTGGACATCTTCAATATTGACAAGATGGATGTCCTCAAATTTCATATGATGTGCATATAATAATTTACTAATAATATGATACTAGGTTTAGCCAAACATTATATATCTTATTAAAAAAAATTATTTTATCATTTGAGTCTTAGTAAAAATTTTTAAGTTTAATATGCTTCAATAAAAGATTAAGGTATAACCTCACATACATCAAATATGGATAATTTTAGCATGATATACAATCATCCAATCAAATATATATGAGAGTGAAACAAATAAGTTCAGATATGTATGAATAACATGATTATTAAATTATATGATGAAGATTCAACAATACAAACTCTATTTACACTTTGTATTTCATAACATATTTTATTATCAAATGAAACATATAAGGATATTAACATAAACAATCAAATGAGAGTATCTAAGAATATTAACATGGAATTGGCCTACTAATCAAATGAAATCATCTTAATAATTGAAGCACAAAAGATCCAAACTTATTGAGCATGATCTTTTTACTAAAATATAATAACTAAACATGATTATTTTGTCAAATTAATCATGATGTTATGCATATAATGTATTTCCATGATAACTCATATTAATTGAAAATAATCGTAATATTTATATATAGTTTCTTTGATTTCTCATCTAAGACAAATATATCTATTACAATATAATTGTAATAAACATTTTTCAAGAGTCAAACTAAATCATTTTACTAACAAATACAATGTAGATGAGACACTATCAATATAATTAGTATCTTTAAAGTAAAAATAAAATAGTTTTATCAAAGAAAATGAAATTCTATGAGCATACATATATTTTTGATGTAGAAAAATGCAAATATTAAGTAAAGATTTTATTCAGAATATACACAGTAGTATTCAATGCTTCAGCCTATAAGAACTAAGAGGAACATTTTCTAGAAGGCAACATTATTTTGACCATCTCAATAATGGTGTGATTTTTCTTTTTAAGAATACCATTTTTTTAAGGAGAATAGGGAGTTGTTAATTCCCTTTGAATACCATAATTAATGTAAAAATAATCAAACTCTTTACTAACATATTCACCACTATTATCAATTCTTAATCTCTTAATAGAAAAATTAGATGCATTTTTAACAACAATTTTAAATTCCTTAAATTCAGATGATACATAATATTTCCTTTTAATGAAATATGACCAAATCATTATAGTTTAATCATAAGTAAAATTAACAATTTACAAATAATTATTAAGAGATTAAAATTCAAAATATCCAACATCATTATGAATCAATTCTAAAATATGTGAGGATTTCACATCATGATTCTTGTGAAAGGGGTTAGTATGTTGCTTACCACATAAACAAACCTTGTAAGTTTCATGATGAGAGGGGATAGAAGGAGTCAAATAAAAATAATATTTGTAGACATATCATGTAAACTTATAAAATTAACATCTACTAATATTTCATGCCATAATTGAGATTGATTCTTATTATGTGATGAAACAAGACTTGCAAAATAAGGAGAGAAAATACATAAACCATTCTTTTGAACACATTCAACAATCAAAGACCCAAATTGATTTATAATGGACTAGATATCTTTATGTAATTTTACAATGAAATTATAATTGGTAAGTTGTGAATAATATAAAAAATTCTTTTTAAGCTTTGGTACATAGAAAACATCATTTATAATAACATTTGAAAATTTAAATTTTTTCTGTTTAGTTACTTATAAGAAAGAATTATCTCCTAAGTAAATATTTTTATAGATATATCTAGAATCACATATAATATTAGATAATCAAGTCATATTGTGTAATGCACTATTATCTAAAATCTACTCATTTTCATTTGAAATAATTAAAACAGCATATAAAGTAATAACATTTTGATCATTATTGTTCTTCTGATTAAGGTTTTAATTATTCTACTTGATTTGATTTGATTTCTTGCCTTTGTTATTTTTAGAAGATTGATTGTTAACTATATCCTTATTTTTATAATAGATTTCTTTTTTATGACCAAATTTACCATAGAGATTGTAATTTCTATTAAACTTAGGTTTTTGATTCTTATGACCAAAATTTGTATTCCCATTTTTGCATTTAGAAAAAATTAGGGTTGGGTTTCTGATTTTTATTGTTACCAAAAACATTATTTAAGGTGAGAAGTGCTTGAGTGGCATTTTCTTTAGAATCAAAATTGGTCATTACTTGCTCTTCTTGAATCAAGAGAGCAGATAATGGGGTAAGTTTAGGGATATATTATTCAATTTAATATTTAGAGTTCAAAATTGAAATGAAATTTAATTTTTTTTTATGAATATTTAATTAAATGATAAAATAAATCAGTCGATATTGAATCAAATTATAGTTACAATGATCTAATTGAGATTTAATATTCTTAATTTTAGCAAGAAAATTTATCACCTTTCATAGGTATAGTTAATAAATCAAGGATTAACTTAATAATTATTGAGAGGCGAGTGCCCTTATGCATGGATTCAAGGAGTTTCCAAGCATCACTAGAAGACTCTTGATAACCAATGTAGAGAAGGAATCTATCCTTAATACTCACTAAGATAATGGACATAGCTTCTTGTAATTTCTTTTAAAATGCATTAGTAAGCGTAGGAGTCACATATCATCTAGAAGGGCCTTTTTTTAGTTTCAACAAAAATATTTCATAACTTTCAGGCCATAAATTTATATTTAACATCATTTTTTCATATATTATAGTTATTTCCATTAAGCATTTGAGATTTATTTATGAAAAAATGAGGTGAAGCCATAGTTTCCCTTTAAACTATATGGTAATCAAATGCTTAAAATGAACCCTTTTTAGTGTGAATTTTAACTTTATTTGATAGAAAAACAAATTTAAATTGTAAACACAAAATAATTGTTAAATTTAATGTTAGATAAAGTAAAAATATTATGAAAAATTACAACAAAATAAAGTGTCACAAAAATATACTAATGTAAGAATAATTTAAAAAATTAACCTTTTTTAAAAGATTTTTTGGAACTATTTTATAAAATAAAGTGAATTAAACATGCAATTATGATTAATTTCATAATTTAGATTCTAAATAATGCAAAAATTTGAAATAAAGTTGCACTAACTAGGTATCGAAAGAGTCACACTCAAAATAACCATGTAGACACTATTATTAATTTTTTTTATAAAAACATAAATAAGACATTAAAAAACATAAAATGGACCATGTAGATGTGTTTGAAATGTGCCAAAACCTATGGATTGACTAGTTACATGACTATGTTTGACAAAACATTCAATAGGTTGAAAGTCAAAACAAGTTTGACAGGTTAACTAAGGTTTTAAACACATGAAGCTTGGCACACAACCCAAGAATGAAATTAAAATTAAATTAAATTTAAATAAAATTCAAAATATAATAAATTAAGATTTTTTGAACTTGAGACCTCCTTAGTTGTAAGTTCTTTTAAAAAAAATTACTATCTCATCTAAGAGACTAATTAGAGACTAATTATATATAAGCCATTTTTTTATTTTTGTTTTAAATGTGTGTATGTGTATGTGTGTGTGTGTGTGTGTGCACATGTAAATTTCAAAAAGTAAAAAATAAATTAAATTTTTTAACACTTACTAAAATATTTTAAAGAAAGGTGGGGGCCACCAACATTGCATGCAAATTTAGGATTTAAATAAAATAAGTATTTTTTAAACAATTATTCAAACTATATAACTTTACCCTTATCTATAGAATGCTCCTATAGAGTAATGACATTCAAATAAATTTTTGAACATCATAGTAACATGTTTGGGAATCACCTTAAATTGCCCTCAAGATTAATTTTTTGAGTCAAAAAATGAAAATTTGATTTTTTCAATGCTGTTATAGCCATAAAATGGCACCCTTAGAGGATAAAAAAATCAAATAAGCCTCAGAGAGCCTTCATAGGATTTAAAATTAGACAAACAGTCTTCAATTCTTGTCACTAAGCCCAAGAAAACCTCAAAATGATTTTTTGAGCTTTCAAAATATTTTTAAAAATTTTAATGGTTATTCCAACCATAAAAGTGTTGTAATAAAACAAATAATATCATTCAAATAATATTTGGGTTCAAAAAATGATATTTGGTTGCTTGAAAGAGAGTTTGCAATGCTTGTTTGTTCAAATCTATAATCACTAGGATCTATAGGGAATAAGGATGCGAAAAATGATTTTTAAATGAATTCATATGCCTCTCATGGCTATAAAACTCCATTTCATGGCTGAAAATAAGATGATTTTATTTGAATTTAATTAAAACACTACTCTCTAGGGATCCAAGCCTCCACATGTACTTCAATACAATTCTAATCACACTTGTTAATACTCAACCCACCACATGTTCTGATTCCATGAAAGAATACATGAAATATATAAAATAATATGTAAGAACATGGATCTATATGGGTGAATATAAGCAAAGCACATAGATAGATTGAAATAGTAATTTATTATGGAAAAACCTCAAAGAGGTAAAAATGTACCAAAAGATTATTCATTATTAAGAAACCAATACAACCCCAATACAAATTCCTCTTGATCTCACTTCTTCTCTATCCTTCACAAAACTCTTTTTGACCTAAAATATTTACAATACATTGAGATGTTTAAATAATAGGGGTAAACCCTATTTTGTAATAAAACTTGAAGGGCAGAGACCATTGTAACCAATGGGTCAAACCATCCTGAAAACATTTAAAACACTGATAATAAAATAAATAATAATATTTATTTTTATTGATAGGTACTAAATAATTTATATTTTATTATTTATTTACATGAGGTTGTTAACCCTATTAATAAATAATAAATCACTTATTATTTAATTACCTAAAATGTACTAAAGGTCTTTATAATTACACCGCTTGGACATTAAATGTTCTAACATTTAAAATATATTTGAACTACTCACATAGTGATTTATTTCTCCTATTGCCTTTTATGGAAAATTCCTTTGATTGGATGATTTTATCTAGTAGTTCTTGTACTTGCCTTTTGATCTCTTCATTCTCCTTAAGTGTCATTCTATAGGTTGCTTTGTTTGACAAACTAGCTCTTGAAATCAAATCCATATGATTTATTATACTCCTCATTGGTAGAAACACATTAGGCAACTCATCAACCACTATATCCACATAATCATCCAATAAATTCTAAATTTTCAATGGTAAATCAGGCAACTTAGCAAATGATTATTTTATGCTTAGCAATAAATGTAGAACCAACTTTTTTTTAATCAATTTTTAGAATTATTTTTCACCCACTATTAGCACCTTAGTATTGTTTTCATCTACTTAATTACCATCTTTCAATGGTATCAAGGCATGATTCTTGCCATCTTTCTCCAAGGTATATGTGTTACTTTTTTCATTATGTATAGCCCATCCACAAAATTGTCAAGGTCTACCCAATAACACATGGAAAACATCCATAGTCATAATGTCATAAAGTACTTCATCCTTATAGCTATCAATCTGAAATCAACTTGACATTAATTATTAAATAGCACTTGATGTCCCTTTAAAATCCAATAAACTTTATATGGTTTAATATGTATCAATATTTTCAATCCCAAGTTTTCAACCAATTTTTAAGAAACCAAGTTATATGTACTACCATTAATAATGATAATTTTACAACACTTACCTTTGGATTTGCATGAAGTCATGAATAAGGTCTTCCTTTGGGTTGATTCCTTCACTTCTTTATTTGGCTTTAGCAATACACTTTTCATCAATAATGACTCTCCCACTTCAAGTTATTCCACATGTGATGGTGATCTTACACTTTTTTTTCAGTTGGAACAACTTGAATAACGCTTTAAGTTATTTTATGCCTTATTTGTGGATTCTCATAACATTCATGTGACCTATGGCTATCATACTTATTACATTTGAAACATTTTCCCTAAATTTTTCTTCTTCTTCCTCTTGTATATGATATTATTCCTCTATATGAATAGCCTCATCTTGTAATATTAGCTTGACCTTTAGAGATATTTATTCATTATGAACTTGTAACTAACTTATACCACTTGGTTATCCTCTAACTTTAATTTTTTTTGTCTCTTCCTCCAGATTACTGAGTTTGCTTTATAGCCAACTTCTCTTTTACCTTGAGATCAAATTGATAAGTCTTCTCCATTGATCTTTTTGATAATAAACTGATTTCATCATGAATATTAAACTTCAAACCACCATATACCTTATTATTTTCTAAACATCCTCTTCTACATGACCATATCTGATTATAAGCTTTTAGAATTTTTTTGTAGGTCTTTTACACTCATATCTTTCTATTTAAAATTTTGAAGTTTATTTAATAATATTGTTTGATAATCTATAGGCATAAATTTTGACTTAAGTTTAGCTATCATTCTATCCCATGACTTGATGTTCTCTTTACCTTTTTTCCTTCTTTCATTTTGGACATTATCCCACTAAAGAGATGCATGTCCTTTCAACCTAGTACAATCAAAATTGAGCTTCTTGGATTTAGTTATTTCTTCATAATTAAATTATTTTTTCATTACAGTTATCTAATCTATAATTTCTTCAATATTTATACTACCTCTATATATTGAAACCTCTAATTTGAGCTTGGAACTTGCTCTTATGATTAATTTTATGATTCTTTCTTTTGTTCTTTCTTCCTCTTCTTCTTATACAACATCTTCTTGTGGTTCTTATACCCCTTCATTCACATCATCTATCATTAGACCTATTCTTTGAGTAATTTCTGTTGCCTCCAAATGTGCTTTCAAATTTTTCATCTCTTTTAACAATACATCTCTTGGTTGTCTTCTTGAACCTCTTCTAGACCACCTCTAGCTAGTCTTCTAAGCACCATTTTACATTGATTTCAAGTTTTTGTTTCACAACCTTTTCTAATATTTCTAATGAAGTATATTTCTCCTTAGGTCACTTTTGAAGTACAACCAAGCCCTACACTAATACCAAAATGACATTGGGGTTCAAAGGAATATCTTCTTTTCATTAGGCTCAAAACCTTCCTTACTTAATTTTAGGAATAAACTAAGATTATTAATGATTTAAAGATGTTTTTTTTAACTCTATTTAATATTATATAATCTAATAAATTTATCTTTATCTTTTTTTTAATGCAATTCTTACAAAAAGATTGAAAACACGTTTTCTAGACCTTATTTTTAGGACTACAAACTAAATTTATTTTAATAAATTTATCTATAGGTATAATCAAACATTTAAACCAAATTTAAAGCTTCATATTTACCTTCACACCTTTCTATAAATTTATATTATATTTGGCTAGGTCATTTTGATTTATAGTGTTTTTAGTGCTCTAAATAGGCCTTGTTTTAGGTCTATAATCTAAGAATCTTGAATATCATGAATTGTAAGCATAATTTTTTTAAAACCAAATTTAAAACCTTCAAAAATATTGTAACACACCTCTCCAAAAAATTTAATGAAAATTTAATTATTCATTTTCAAGTTATGATGATTTTTCTAACTTCACACAAGGTGAGAGCTTAATTTCAATAGAAATTAAAAATTTAAGATCTATTTTGGAATGTTTTTTATTGGGGAAGACTATCCACACATATATCCTAATTTTTCACCCACTTTATCACCTTTAACAATCTCAAAACATGATGAAAACAACTTTTATTAACTATAGAAACACTTTTCTTTATTGCATAAAACTTGTACTTGATCTTCAAACCCGTAACTTGAATGAATACTATTTAAAAGTGAAAAATATGATTCCATAAAATAATAAAATATACTTCAAAATGTTATGATCTATAAATTAAATTAATTAATTCAAGAAATCTATTCTTTCATTGATTATGGTACTAATGTGCTACAACAACACTATCAAAGACCCTATTTTAAAACTTCTTCCTCTTTTTCACCATAATCTTCATGTTATTGATCTTATTTTATTATTTTCCTCTCTCCTATTTTATTCTCCACACACTCCTATCTCTCTTCTTCACTTAAATCTCCTTAACTATCTAACTAAATTTCTAAACTCAAATTGAGTCTTAACCTTGATTGAGTTTGACATAGTTAGTTATAAATTAAAATATTAAAACTATTAAAAAATATGTATAAGATATTCCTTGACCCCTCCATGAAGTATCATGATCAAAATAAGAATTAGGAGATGATAAAATATCCAAAAAAATCTTAAACATGGTTAAAATTTTAAATTTATAGTTTTGACAAAAAACTTAAAAACAAGCCAAAATGATCAAAATAAAGCAAGATGAATCATGGAAAAGCTTCATATAGACAAGCTTCATATAGACAACATTGACCACCTAAAACTATTCAAGACCAAAATTTGAAAAAATAAACAACTAATACTAATAATTCTGCATCAACATGGACATTTCTTCAATAATTTCTCTATGCCATTATTCTTCATCAGACTCACTTGTACTTGATGATACTTTTGAGCCTAAGCACCTCTCTAAAATTGATGAATATTCTTTTAGTATAGATAACTATAGTAGTGTTAGTGACACACCTACACCATCTCTTTGTCACCTTCTAGGTTGTAAGGAGTTATCTATTGATCCACCTATCTCTGATCTACTTCTGACATTATAGGGTGTAAGTATATTGATCTAGGACTCACCAGACACTGGGTAGTCTATTACATAGGTACGTGGCATTCTACAGTCTATTTTAGTTTATGATTCCATTACACCATAATTACATATATTAGTTATCCCTCTTACTATGCATGAGGATCATAGTTTATTTTATAAAAATTGTACCTTGGTTTAAGATCTATCAAGCACTTTGTAGACACATTCATTATTCCAAGGTGATTCACTCTTCATTGCACTTACTTTTGATAGGTTCACTTTAGTGGCATTACAATAATTTCTTATGCATGATCTTTTTATACCTATGTAAAACTTATATTTTGGACCCTATTTAGATATATGTGTACTTTTACCTCCTTCATCTTATATTATGAAATGGGAACACTTACAATACATCATTCATGTTCATCCTTTGGCAAAGAGAAGAAACATTATTTGATGCAGATAGAACTTCTTCAGTCTTCAGGAAAAATATCTCATTAATGACATTAATAATTCTATGAGATATATTATTTGTAGCTTCAACATATTCTATGGATACTTCTTATCTCTTCTATTTATGCTCTTTATTACTTGTGGATGCATTTTTTGTTGTGTCTGACATGCTTAAAAAATGCACAAATTCTCACTTTTCTCTCTTTTTGGATAGGAGTTTTGTCCTACACTTTTTATTCTTTTCTATGTTTTATGGGAGTTTCATTGTGCTTGGACACCTCATTAGGCCTCATTTTTGGGACCCAATTCTTCTACCTACCTAAACTATGCTTCATGAGGGTGTTAGTGTAGGATATTTCCCACTTTTGGTTTTACCTACATGGTTATTAGTCAACTTGATTAGGGTTGTTAAGGTCATTAGGGTAAATTCACTTAATGGGTTTTATAATAGTGAGTTGATTTGTTACATTTTTAATGAGCTAATATCTCACTATATGAAGTACCTCCTTTGTACTTTTTGGTTAATGAATCAACCAATGAAATATTATGAACCCCACTTTTGATTTACATTGCTCTCACCTACTCCTAGGATTTTCATACAATTTATGATGTTCAAAGATCTTAGAGTGATATTACAAAGTTTAATATAGATGCAAGTGAACCACCCCAAAATTATAGCTCTAGTGCATAGCCTGATAGGATAAAGTCAAAATAGATAGACATCAGTGCACTATACTGCTATCCATTTCCTATAGACTTGTCTCAAAAAACAACATGCCACTATTTTCTAATTTATCTGTGTTTTCAAGTTTTTATAGACTATCAAAATTCACATAAAGTTAATATAGTCTGAAATAAATCATTCGTAAGGATAATTATCTAACTCTAATTCTAGTTTCTATTTTTAAAAAATTTACAAATTATGTAAATTATACAAAAGTTTGTATTTTAATATATTATGTTGTATACATCATTCTAGATCAAATTTAAATAGTTTACATTTCCATTTAGAGTTAATTATAATTCATAATTACTTATAGTGTAAACATTTTGGTGAACTTGCTATAGTTAGAACACTACTTGTTTCTTGTTGATTTTTTTATTACGGTTTTAGTTTAATTATGTAAATTCCTGACACTAAAGTAATATATTCCTCAACCTTGGATACTATCTATACCATTGCGATTTAGAATTTTCAACTTTGGATTGATTTGACACTAAAAAATGTTACCTTATCACCTCGGATACATACCAACATAGAGGCTCTTTCTTTTGATTTTAGGTTGAATTTTATTGTTTCCCTATTCAAACATCATTCACATTTATTGTAATTTATTTTTATTTCTCTTTGCTTGTTTTAAAAACTATGTTTCAAAAGTTTAAAACTATTTAGTGAATGTCATGAAGGGCTACGTGGTGTTCTATTTACAAACATAGTGACATGAGGGGTTTTACTTTAATACTCATAGCCATAGTACAACACTAAAAATTATCTTTAGTTTCTTCATACCTCATGGTATATTGAAAATTCCTATGATCTTCTTATTTATACGAATAGGAAGATTTTTATTTTATTTATAAAATTTGTGGTGCACTTGAGAGGAGTGTATCATCTAAGGAAGTTACTCTCAACTTACACTTTAAACTCAAGTTAGTGGGCTACATGCATGGTTATACCTATGTAATTAGTGCTTTTAAACATTGGGCTACAATTAATCAAAAAATGATAAATTATATCTGAGAGCCTAAAAAGCATTCAAGACCCTTTCCTAGATTACCCATTATACCTTGATTTTTACTTGCATTGTATACCCAATCATTAGTTCCTTTATACATGATATATTACTTGTTATTTTTTAACATTATATTTAATATACTCATTATATTTAAATTCATTATATATCTCATGGATAGAGTATAGATATGTTAGTAGTATTCATCCCCTCAATGTTTTTTTATAATCATGTTGTACATTTTATTTATGACAAAGATGAATGGACAAAATTTAAAAAGTAAAAACATATTGATGATGGTGATATTGATCTTCAATTGGTGTATAATATTAAATGTGACTTTAATGACCCTTGTGAACCTCTAGATCCTCCTTTGTATTATCCCATAGAAACACCTCTGGATTCTTCTTTATAATCTCCTCTAGAAAACTCTTAAGATTCTTCTTTGCATTTAACTTTGATCATATTTCTAGATTCCTCTTTGGGTTCTTTTCTAGCTTCCTCTTTGGATTTATCTTTGATCACATCCCTAAATTCATATTTTTATTCTATTATATATTTCTCTCTAGATTCCCCTTTGCTCACACTTATATACTTCTCCTTGATTTCCCATTTATCTTCTTTGGTTGCACCTCCTAACTCTCATTTAGTTTGCTCTTTATATCCCTCTTTGGATCCCTCCCTAGATTCTTCGTTGATGACACCTCTAGTTTCTTCTTTGGAATCATTTCTAGCTTCCCATTAGTATCCACCATGGACATAGATTTTAATGCCACCTAAGATACACCCCCTTTTTTCCCTTAGCACATCTCAAGCTCTAATTGAAATCAATATGCATGTTCAATAAAAAATTCCTAAGATTTTCCACTGTGAATCCCTTCAAGATGAAATCATTTCTATAAGAAAGTCAATAGAATAATTGCTAAAAAAATTAAGTGTTTATTTACAAAGATCACATCATAGAAAAATAAAATAAATTTAGAGCATGCTAGTGTTAATCATGTATATACATCTCCTAGCTATGTTGTGCATCCAAAGATATCATCTCAATTAAAGATTCATAAGCAACATACATTTATATATAGTGATCTTCCAAGTGTGAAATTTTTTACTAAGGTTTTAAGTGATATTATTAGATAAATTATTAAAAATAATTTGATTACATTACCTTCTATACCTCCTCTAATAAGATCAAAATACTATTATGCATATCATAAAATGCATGGGCATCATACAAATAGTTGTTTAGCTTTGAATAATAAAATACAATGTATCTTTGATATTGGTGATGGTATAACAAAAAAATCAATTAAACAGACCACTCATATTAAGATTTCATATCTTGAAGCATAAGTCCAAGTAAAACAAGTGCCAAAACCAAAACTAGTACAAAAGAAGGAAAACAACAAGTATGGATACAAAAGGATAATTAAAATAAAAAATAGTTAGATAAGGAATAGTTTAAAGAATAAAAATTAAAAAAATTAATATTAAAAGAAACCAAACAATAAAGATAAGTTATTAAAATAAAAAATTGAGAGGGAATAATTGCACAAATTAAAATTAGATCAAGAAGTGTTACAATAGGATAAAGATCAATTACCCAAAGCACAATTACAAGATTGAATTCAATTTAAGAAAGAAAAACAATTTATAAAAAAGTTATCTCATATGTGTAAAGGAATAAGATAAGGTCAATATGGTCAATACTGACCCTCTCGCCATAATGATCAGTTTTTAAAATCAAACCTTTCCTTAGGATCAGTCATTTTTCCTAGTGTGTTTGTTGTGTGATAAATAACCCAATTGGACTCAAATATAAAAAAATAAAATAATCCTTTGGAATAAACATGGAACCTATATAGAACATATCTATACACTATTGTATTAATAAAATCTTCCTTATTCTTTCCAAATTGTGAATCTATCACTAGGAATAATCACAAGCCAATTTTGAAGCACTATATTGGCTCAAAAAATTGTCATGGGGACAAATTGGTGACCTTGAGTCAACAATGTGGGAACTGAGTCCTTACGTGATTCCATAAGGTAGGGATAAAGTCCCTCTTCTATTAGCAGTTAGATCTACCTTTAGATAAATTCAAAAAGGGAAAAGTAAGGAAACACTATTCACAGTAAAAATGTTTTCTTTTAGGGGTTTTATACTTTTAATTGGAAAGAATATAAAGGATATAAAAATGAAATGAGGTGACTAAAGGGAATGATGGGAAACAAAGGAATACAAAGAGAACATAATTATTATATCTAGTTTAACATAGAAGCTACCATGATAATCTTGGGAAACATGAATGATGACTCTAGGTGACTAAACATAGAGATTCACTATAATAGCCCGAGAATGAGAGACATTGTGCTCATGGAAATGTTTTTTCATTTAATGGGTGGCAAAGACATAATTACACCCTTAGGAGTGTATAACATACATTGAGATGATTCTCTGATAATGATAGCAAACCAAAGATGGCCATCCCATATTTACCCATAAAAGGTAACTAAAATATTACTTAAAATTCTATGAGATTTCAAATTTATAGAAATAACAGACATATTTAAAAAAAAATCACCTACGTAATTTCCACATTAAGACTAATTGATAATAGTTATGACAATTTTGAAATCAAAGATTTGAATACAAATGAATCATACATAGTTATAATTCATGAAGATAATTTGAATACACAATTTATAAATCTCATTTGTATTGATTGTTGTTGAGTTGTAATACAATCTTACCTTCTAAAAATGTCTCAGAGTCATATTTTTCAAATTAACTCTTCTAAGGAGGTTAACACTCATATTTATAATGTGGGAAGGTGGTTATGGTGCATAACCACCTTTTTATATTTTAGATGGTGCAAAAGTGATTTTGCAAAAATACGCCACTTGAACAGTGTAAAACTTCTTTAGTGATTTTACACCACTTCAAATGTGTAAAAAAATCAAAATTACAAGATTTGAGACTTGCAAAGGTGACACAATGTATTTGCACAAATGACATTTGCAATTTTGCACTTAAAAAATTTGCAACTAGAAATTGCAAAATAAGATTTAACATTTACATGAAAGACCTTAATATTTTGATGGAGCCTATTCATCTTTAATTTAGCTAAGGGCATTTTCAACTTTTTATAACAAATATGGTTTTCCTTCTATTGTGTCCATATCATGCAAAATATCTTTTGATGCTATTATTCCTCCTTGTATGCATGACTTGGAAACTTTTGCAAATGTTTTATTATCTTTGTTCAAGTGATGACATACCATTAACATATCAATATGTTCATCAATATTATTGTGAGTGAATGGTTTTATAGGATTTTTTGAGGATGGTATATCATTCATCAAACCATAAACTTTGATAATATTTGGAGCATGGCCACCACCTACACCTTCAGTGTGATAGGTGTGAATAGTTTTTTTACAAAATGTATCAATAAAATACTTTATGCAATTGACCTCATTTAATGTATTCATATGAATGGTCACCTATGGAGTTTAAATTGTTTTCCTTCCTAGTGAGATTGAAAATTAAGGGGTAGATCATCAGTTGCACATAACATAAGCTGCATTTGAATTGGTGTAGGTGTATAAGTTGTTACATAAGTACCAATTGCTAGCACAATTTCTCGACTAAGTAATGTTTTGATACCACTTATAATCACTTCATTTGTTAATTTTGGATATATGAAATGAAATTGATAATCTATTTCTCTAATAATGATTATCAATCCCCCACAAGCAATGACTTTTGTATCGACACCAACAATCATTCCTTTGCATAACATCAAGATTTCTTGCCTTTCCAATTCCAATAGTATTATACCTTTTAATTCTAATATCCTCTTTATAAATCCCTATGTAATCTATGATTAATGTATTTATAATCACAACATCCAGACAAGAAGTAGATGGATATCTAGGGGCCTAACCCATGCCATATTGTATTAATTTCCCATTAATACACTTATCTCCATAGACTGTGAAATCACTCTCAATTTTTCCTATGCAAATTCACTCTAGAGCCTCTTTGATATCCCATACGAATTTTATTGTCCTGCTCAATTTCCTTTATTCACCTGAAAAAATGAAAAAAAGACAAATTTCAATGGAGCTTTTTACATCACTTTTATTTTCCACTAGATAGTCGTATTGTGATGAATGAATACAAGTCAGATGAAAAAATTTCTCTCTTACTTTTCAAATTTTATTAACCTCACTCCTTTTATTAAACTATATGATCTTTCTGACATGAGCCAAAAAAAAAATCTACAATTTGCTTTTTCAAATTTCAAAACCTCCAAACTTGCATGGGTTGTACAGTCTCTTTGTAATGGTAAAAAACAATGAGAATCAAATCTATTTTCTCCTTTTTAATTTTTATTAAACCATCAATGTTTTATAAGGTATACGGCCTACCCATTAATGGATCAAAATAAATTACATCTACAATTGCCTTTTTATATTTTTAAAAAGAACCTTTTAACCCTATATAGGTCATACAACTCTTTGAAATTTCAATTCTCTCTCCTCCTCTTTACACATGGCTGTATAGTCTTTGGTTGCAACCAAAATAATTTAAAAAAAATTTTGACCTCCTTTTTTAGTTGTACAATGTTGTACAACCTTCCTTGGTAGTTGTAAATAATTAAAAATATGTTTTTTTATTTCTTTCATTTTTTTCTATTATTCCATGATAATGTCATATAATTGTATGGTCTTTGGAAACATGTAAAATAAATAAAAATATTTTTGTTAATTTTTCAATTCTCCCTCCTGATATGGGTCATACAACTCTTCTTGGTAGGAAATAACAAAAAAGAATTGATCTGGTTTCCTCTTGTTTTAGATTTTTAAAATCTTCTTGGGGCATACATCCATATGACCTCTTTTAGTGATCAGAAAAAATAATAATAATTTTGAGACCCTTTTCTTCCTCCTATTAGATTATATGGTTTCTTGCCTGATAGCTAAGATAAAACAAAATTTTAATTTTCTTTATTATTTTACTTCATTTTGTAATTTGAAATGAACGATTCACCTTTTAAAAACAACACAGAGAATGATTTTAGTCTAGTGTATGATGAGGAGAGAATAAAAGTCAAATTGCATAACATTGGGAAGGGAATAATTTATTTGCACAATCTAGGGAAGTGCCAAAATAAATTTGCATGATCTAGGGAAGCATCCGAGAAAATTGCATGGTAGTGGGATTTTAAAAAGTAAATTACAAACTTAAAAAATTCAAAAATTCAATTTATTATTTATTTTTTCATGCAATTTTAAAAATTAAATTACAAACTAAAACAATTCAAAATTATTTCAATTGATTTATTATTTTTTAAATTTGTAATTGCGTCACATGCAAAATCAAAAATATAAATTTCATGACTTGAAAAAGCGTCAAGGCACTTTAGCACAATTATGGTAAAAATAAAAATCACTTGCACATCATAAAAAAAAGTTTAATGAGCTTTTGCACAGTTATGGGAAAGTCAATGACTTTTTACATGGTGAAACTTAAAGAAGCATTTGTACGATTTGAGGGAAAAAAGTGTTTTGTTCATGATTTTGATTCTCAATTAAATTAATTAATTAATTTTTCAATTTTTTAAATTTGAAATTTTAGGCCCAAATCAATTAGATAAAAATTAGTATAATTTTTGCCAATTTTTAAATAAATAAAAATTGGGACAACAATTGGCTCTGATTGGGATTTTGAACTTCAAGAGATAAAAATAACTTAGACTCTAGTTTTATAGGCAAGTATTTTATCCATTAGATAATGGAGTCTTAAATTTGACTGAAACTTGATCAACTAAGAAGTAAACAATCTTCAATAAAATGATGGATCCTCAAACCATCACAATGTTATCACATGTCAAAGGAAAGTGTATGTGAGGGCATCAAGTACTCAACCTGATAGATGATATCACATATCCCAAAGGATAGTGTATGTGAAGAAATTTTTTATTGTGTTTTCACACAAACTAAAATGAAACAAGAGAAACCTTTCCTTCATATACTCAATAATGATGAATCTTGTTTTGCTGAAAGAGGTATAGTTGAGAGATTATCAAATATGTTCAATTTTTTTACTCAAAATCCCTGAATTAGGGTTGACCAATGTATTCTCTTCATATGCCTTTCCATCCAAAAATGTTACTCTAAAAACCACTCAATGGCTCCCCTATTTGAAAGTTTGAAATATAATACAAATTTTAGCAAGTGATCTAAGAATTGTTTATTAGACTATGAAGTTGATGTCCCATTATGCAAAAAATTTACCATCCTTGTCATTAAGGAATATCCTTGAAAACTTCTATATCTCACATTTTCACATCCTGATCTAGACAACTGATAGCTAGTTTGCCTATCTCAATCATGAGTTGTCAGGCCAGATTCCTTATTCTAAAAATTTACACATTTACCACTGTTCACTTGAAGAGATCTATGAAAAACTTACCCATTCTATCATTTGAAGAATAAACATCCATATCACCATTTTTATGACTGAAATATTTATTCTCTGAATCTACTATCAATTTTTTTCTTGTATATCCACTTAGATGAATAAATTTAATGTTTCTTTCTGAAAATATGATCTTTTCATTGACCTTGAATCAATGGCTATTCTAACATCTTTGCAAATCATATTATTTCCCATGAAATTTACTAGATAGAGATCATAGTTACAAATATGTGTAGACAAAAGGATCAATACATGGAGAAGAAGGAGAAATTAATAAATTATTATGTTTATTGAAAAATAACATGCACACCAAAATAGAAATGGGAAAAGGAAATAAGCCAAAATAAGGAAAGCATGACTATTTACAAAGTTGAGCAAAAAGAAAAGACTTTATAAAACCATTCACCATCTGGGATAAGAACTTTTCATTTTGGAACAACAGATTTGACTTATGAATTGTGAACACATTTAGTAGTAGTGACTAAGTAATCTAGAAGAGGAACTTATAGGTATCATTCACATAGGGATGATCATGAATGAACAAAAAATTACTAGTTTTATATTTTAAAAAGAAAACATTATTAAGTCTATAATCTTCTATTAACACACCTAAGAAATATTAGACTTTTTTAATGTCTTCTTGGGTGGCTTCAAATGCATATTTTCTATATATAAGAACTGCATCAGAGAGAAGTCTATTGCATGTTTCTTTTTGAGATGGAAAAATAATAGGAATATTTAATATAATGACTTGAATTCAAATATTCATTTCCAAATTATTTCCCATAATAGAGACAAACTCATTGTCAAATGAAACATCATTATATTCATCGATATCTTCTGCATTGATAGTTCCATTTCACTTGTAATGAATATTGGGCACCATTCACTTTTTTATGGTTTCACATATTTTTTTAATTTTAACCTTCACATAACTATGATTTAAAATCTTCATAGGCTTGATTGCTTTGGATTCAAATCTTGCAGAGAACTTTTCTATAGTGTGACATGAAAAAGAAGTGCCTAGGGAATCTTCACTTTTGATCTCTGATTCTTCCATTCTGACATAAGAGGAATATTTCTTTCTCAAAAAATGAATTCTGTGTTATCTTCACCTTTATAAAGTAAAACATCACACTCTACTTTATTACTCCTCTCTATTTCTGGTTTAATCATCTGTTCTTCAAAGAACTTATTTTCTCTCGAGATTGTGAGGTTCAAAAAATAATGCGAAATAGGTAAATTCTTCTCCTCTTTGACAAAGGGGAAGTCAAATTATTCATCTATTTTTTGATCAATCATTAGTTCTTCCAACTTTTCACCTTCTTCCATGATTGTGAATTTGAAACAATTATATGTGATATGGATTTTTTTTCTCTGTTCGAGTTATGACATGTTTGATCAATAATTTTCCTTTTGAATCTCTTTTTCAAATGTTGAGGGCTCTTGATTATATCAATTTCCACTACTTCATCATCATTGATGGTAGTTGTACCATATTTTGATGTTTCTTTCTTCAACATCCCAAATATAATCATGTCATCCTCAATTTCAATAGCTTCAGGTTTTGTAGATTCCAAGTCATTTACCTTGTTCCTCATCAAGATGAATTTTATATCTAGGTGTAGACAACCAATGAAGACACAAAGTTGATTTTTGGGACTTGGTTTATCCTCCTGAGGAATCAATATCAATAATTTGTTAAAATGGGATACAAACTCTCTCATCTACTCATCATATTATTTTTGGATTTGGAAGAAATCTAAAAATAATTCACACACATCCATAACTAATTGATTATATTTATGAACTTGTTCTTTAAAGAGTCCCAACTCACAATGCATCCATCTTATAGGTACCAAAACCACTCAACATCAGGTCTAATGAGAGTTTCAAAAAAAACCTTGATAGTGACATCTTCATGCATAACTCTCAAGATGCTATAGGATACTAGGAAGGCTAGGATATGGTTATCTGCATCTTGACCATTTTATATAGAAAACCTTGGAAATTTATTCTTTGAGCTTACTGTTAACTCATTGTATTAGGCCAAAGCCTCTGACTCAAAATGTTTTTCCCATGGGACACAAGGAAATTTGAGGTTGGGGTGAACCGATGCCATTTCTATCATCAAGAAGGTGTGGGCACTACATACTTATTTTTAATGGATTCTCTAACCTCCATTCCAAGTGAGGTTATTTGAAATGTTAGAAAATAATTTGTGTAAAGCACCTCAATCCCTAATTGAGTCATAAAAAATTATTGGCTCAAAAATTTGTTAGGGGGAAAAACTGTTGACTTTGAGTTAATAGTGTGGGAACTGAGTCCTTATGTTAGTTATCAATGTAGGGATAAAGTCCCTTTCCTATTAATAGGTGGATCTACCTTTATTGAAATTAAAAAAGGGAAAAGTAGGGGAAAAGATATTCACAACTATTTATAGTAAAAATGTTTTCTATTGGGGGTTTTGTACTTTTAATTGGAAAGCACAAAAAAGACATAAAAAGGAAATGAGGTGAATGAAGGGAATGATGGTAAATAAATAAATAAAATGATAATGAAATTATTATATCCAATTAAACATAGAAGTTACGATGATAATCCTAGGAAAAATGAAGGATGACTCTAGGTGATTAAACATAAATATTCACTAGAATAGCCCAAGAAGGAAATACATTATGTTCATGGAAATATCTTCTCATTCAATGGGTGGTAAGGACATAATTACACCCTTATAAGTGAAAAATATGCACTGAGATTATTCTTTGACACTAATTAAAAATTAGAGATAACCATCCCATATTTATCTGTAAAAGACAATAAATATTTTTCTTAAACTCCACTGAGACTTCAAATTTGTGGAAATAACAAACATAGATTCAAAGACAAATTCTATTGTGTAATTTCCACATTAAGGCTAATTGATAAAAATTATGACAAAGTTTTCAAATTAAATATTTGAATACAAATGAATCATAAAAATAGTTATAATTAATGAAGAGAACCTGGACATAGTTTACAGATCTCCTTATTTGTATTGATCCTTGTTGAGTTGTAATACAATCTCACCTTCCAAATATATGTCTTAGAATTCTATTTTTAAAAAAACCCTCTTCTAATGATTTTGACACTCATATTTATAATGCAAGAAGGTGGTTATGGTGTGTAACCACCTTTTTTGCATGTTAAATGGTGTAAAAGTTATTTTAAAAAAATACATGACTTGAATGGTGTAAAGTGCTTAAGTGATTTTACACCACTTGAAATGTGCAAAAAAATTAAAATTGCAAGATTTGAGACTTACAAAGATTACACAATGCATTTGCATGAATGAAATTTATGAGTTTACACTTACAAAATTTGTAATTAGAAATTACAAAACAAGATTAAGAATTTACATGAAATACCAAAAGATTTTGATGGAGCCTATTTATCTTTACTTTAGTTGAGGACATTTTCAAATTTCTCTGAAAACTATGTTTTTTCCTTCTATTACACCCATATCATGCAAAATATCTTCTATTTTTATTATTTCTCCTTGTATGCGTGACTCAAAAATAATTTACATCTACATTATTATCTTTGTTCAAGCGATGACATTCCATTAGTATGTCAAAAGGTTCATCAATAGTGTTGTGAGTGAATGGTTTTATAGGATTTGTTGAGGATGGTATATCATTCATCAAGCCACAAAATTTGATAATATTTAGAGCATGACCACCGCTTGCACCTTCAATATGATAGGTGTGAATAGATATTTTATTAAATGCATCAATGGAATTCTCTATGCAATTGAACTCATTCAATGTATCTATGTGAATGGTCACCTACAACATTTGGAGTGTTTCCATTCCTAGTGAAACTAAATTTAAGGGGAAGATCATCAGTTGGATGTAACATAAGTTGTATTTGAATTGGTGTAGGTGTACAAGTTATTGCATAAGTAACATTTGTTGTACCAGTTCCTCTACCAATTAATGATGTAACACCACTTTCAATCACTTAATTTTCTAATTTTGGATAGATGAAATGAACATGATAATCTATTTCTCCAACACTGATTATTTATCCCTCAAAAGCAATGACTTTTGTATCAATACCAATAATCATTCTTTCAAACACGCCATTCATAACATTAATATTTATTACCTTTCTGATTCCTATAGTATTATCCCATTTAATGTCAATATTTACTTTATAAATCTATATATAATTTATGATTAATGCATTTTTAATTATAACATCTAGACAAGAAGCAGGTGGATATCCAAGAGCCTAACCCATGCTATCTTGTATTACTTTCCCATTATCAAATATACATTTATCTTTGTAGACTTTGAAATCACTCTCAATTTTTATCTAGTGCATCTTCGATATCCCATACAAATTTTACCATCTTACTCAATTACTTTTCTTTACCCAAAAAAATAAAAAATATGAATTTCAATGGAGCTTTTTACATCACTTTTGTTTTCCACTAGATAGTCATATTATGATGAATGAAAACAAGTTAGAGGAAAACTTTTCTCTCTTCCTTTTCAAATTTTCTTAGCCTCACTCCTTTTATTAAACTGTATGGCCTTTTTGACATGAGCCAAAACAAATAAAAATTTCCATTTACTTTTTTGAATTTCAAAACCTCTAAACTTGCATGAGTCATACAATCTCTTTTCAATGGTAAAAAATAATGAGAATCAAAATTAAATTTTAATTTTTAATTTTTAATTTTAAAAAGACCCTCAATGTTGGATAGGCCATACCACCTCCCCACTAATGGATCAAAATAAATAACAACATATACAATTGCATTTTTTTAATTTTTTAAAACAACCTTTAACCCTATATAGGCCATATGTCTATATGACCTTTTGGCTTGAAAAAGAAAACAAAAACAAAAATTATTCTACTCTTTAAATTTTAAATTATCTCTCCTCCTCTTTGCACATGGTTGTATGGTCTTTAGATGCAGTCAAAATAATTATGTGTGTGTGTGTGTGAGATATATATATATATATATATATATATATATATATATATATATATATATATATATATATATATAGACCTCATTTTCTAGTCGTATGACCTTCCTTGATAGCTACAAATAGTAAAAAATTTGTTATTTTCTTTATTTCATTTCTTTTATGTTCTTTCATGGTAATGTCATATGGTCTCTTTTAGTAGATAAAATAAATAAAAATATGTTCTATTAATTTTTTAATTCTCCTTCTTGATATGGTTCGTACAACTCTTCTTGATAGGCAAGAACAAAAAAGAATTGATCTGGTTTCCTCTTGTTTTAAATTTGTAAACTTTTCTTGGGCCATACGATCATACAACCTCTTATGGTGAGTAAAAAATAAATAAACTTGAGACTCTTTTCTTCCTCCTTTTGGACTATACACTTTCTTGCCTGGTAACCAAAACAAAAAAAAAAACTAATTTTCTTTAGTATTTCACTTCATTTTTTAATTCACAATGAATGTTTCACCTCTTAAAAATAACACAAATAATGACTTTTGGTGTGGTGCACGGTGAGGGGAGAATAAAAGGCAAATTGCATGATATTGGGAAGGGAATATTTCATTTGAATGATCTAGGGAAGTGCCAAAATAAATTAGCATGACCCGAAGAAGCATTTGAGGAAATTGCATGGTAGTGAGATTTTAAAAAATAAATTACAAATTAAAACAATTAAAAATTATTTCAATTGATTTATTGTTTTTAAAATTTGCTATTGCATTGCATGCAACATATAAAATACAAATTGCATAACTTGAAAAAGTGTCATGGCACTTTAGCACAATTGTAGGAAAAACAAAAAACACTTACACAACTTAAAAAAATGTTTAAATGCACAGTTGCGGGAAAGTCAACATATTTTTATATGGGGGAACTTGAAGAAGCATTTGCACAGTTCAAGGGAAAAAGTGTTTTACTCATGATTCTAATTCTCAATTAAATTAACTAATTAAAATTAATTAATTAATTTTTAATTTTTTAAAATTGCAAAATTTTAGGCCCAAACTAATTAGGCAAAAATTAATTAATTTTTGCCAATTTTTTAATAGATAAAAACCATGAAAACATACTATAAATCCAAGTCAAACCAAACATTGTGAGGTATCAAATCCAAATCATTAGCTACATACTATAGCAAAGGAGCACAATTACATGATCACACTATGTGAAAGAACTATATGTGGATTAATTTTCCTCCTCAAAGTATCAGATACATATCTAGTGGTTAATCATAAAATAAGGGTGATTGGAATCAGCTCAACCCATTACACTTTTCCTATTTTTGTAGGTTTATAGCCCTTAAAAACACTTATAAGGTTTTAAGTCAAAGGAGACTGATTTCTAGAGTTGATTGCACTATTAGGTTTCAGGATCATGAATACATAAAAAAAGAGCCATACACAAGTGATCATTCCTCATTTCCTTCTAGGTCAGTTCTAACTAGTGTTAGTTAGTATCTATCGATGATACTGAACTAATTTGATATAACTGACCTTACATAGACATATAATTAACTCCACATCTAAAAAAATTATAGGCTTGATTTTATCTGATATCCACTTCTAAAATATAGTTATAGTCAAATAGTCACCAAGAAAATCTAAATACTCATCCCTTTTTTATAATTATTTTATTTAGCATATCTCATTTTTCAAATCAATACAATCAATCTCCATCATTTACATTCAAATGTATGCTTGAATTCTATATCTTAATATGTGAATTATATTTCAAGTTTCTATCTTAATTTTATTAATTAACTCATCTTAATCAAAATTAGGGTAAATCACTTCCTAAAAAAATAACCATTTTAATTTTAATTTTATTTTTTGGATCTTTATAAGTTATTTCAATTTTTTTATTTCAACACATTACAAATGATGCTCGCAAAGGTTCGTGAGTTTATCTTTACAATTAAATATGATTTTTTTATAAATCTTCTAATACTTATATATACCAATGACATTATTTGGAACACTCTTTCAAAAACTTTATGTGCCTTTTATTTACTTAAAACTTATCTTTATATGCCAATTTTAATTACTTTATCAAATAGTTAGTATGTTTGTAGTATCTATTTAATTTCAGCTTGAAAACTCAATATCTCATTTAATATCAATTAAATCTTTATCATGTATTGATAAAAAATTATAGCTTCATTTAGAATATGTGATCTGAAAATTGTAAAATCAAGGAATACAAATTATGTTTCCAATAAATACATGCTTCAAATGTTGTATCCCAAACTTCACTTGTACCTATTTGTCTTCATTAATAATTATTACATCATAATTATATATTTTAAATTCAGCTCAATCCATTCTTTACATATTTACACAATTATTTTTAATTTATATAAGGGAATTTTAAAAAAAAAAATTATTTTACTATTACAATGTAAATCAGTATAGTTATTATTAATTAAAAATGATGATATACAATTTGGTTAGTAGAAAGGTACAACCCAATTCCACTAAATGAACCAAACACCAATATAAAAAACTAAAAATGCAATAAATATTTTCTGCACTTTTCATTACCACTTATATAAACAAAAAAATAATAACTTTCTGGCATTTTAAATCTCTTATTTAATGATAAATCATAACATAATGTATATACTCTTAAATTCACAATTTTTTAGAAGTAAAACAAAAAATGTCAAACAATTAATATTGTTATTATTTGTTACCATATATTGAATTTGTTTCTTTTTTTTGTATGGTTCTTTTTAACTTTAGATTGTAAATTTTTATTCATTGAATAATTTAAAAAAGGTATATCAACAAGAATAAATTTATATTATTATTTTTAAGTTCCTAATCAATAATATTTTATAAAACTTAAAAAATTATCTTATATTGGCACAAATTCTACTTTATGTTCCTTTACAAATCTCACATTCAAAAATTCTTATTTCATAAATCACAAGGGTTTTTCAAACCATAACCATATAAATCTTAATTTATAAACCTTAATACATAAAATATTAATTTTTAAAACCTTAAATATAAATCAATTAATTTTATAAAACCTAGTTTTTAAAATTTTGATTTTAGAAACTCTAAATTTGAAAATTGATATTTTACAAATTTTAAATAAGATTCCTAATTTTGTAAATCCTTTTTACACAAACTCTAGTTTTCAAAAAAATCATTTTGTATTGCCTATATCTAAAATATTTATTTTACAAACATTAAATAATAAAACCTTAATTTTTTATATCTTATGTTAGTTAACCCTAAATAAGTAGGCATTAATTTTACAAACCCTTTATTTAAGATCCTTATTTATAAACTTCAATATATTAAATTTTAACTTTACAACCTTTTATATCTAAAATCTTAATTTTACACACTAATTTCAAAAACCATAAATTAAAAAAAAAAAAAAAAAAAAAAATTCTAAATAAAACTCCTAATTTAATAAATTCTAATTTTAAAATTTAATTCTCAAAATCGTAATAAAGAAATCTTATTTTTATAACTCATAATTATATAAACCTTAATATTTAAAAATCTAATTTTATAAACTTTATTGTCTAAAACACAAATTTTGTATTTTTGCAAACCACAAACTAAAGATTCTCTAATTAAATAAACCCTTTTTTTTAAACCTATAATGTTTTATACACCAATATCTAAAATATAACTTTTTAAAATGTGAATATTTATAATCTTAAATTTTTAAAATTATTAAATTAAAAAAAATAACACTTAAATTATCTTAAATTTATAAATCTTAAATAAAATTTTTAATTTTATTTAATTATAATTTTAAAAACCTTAGTTTTTAAAACTCTTTATGTTAAAAAACAATATTTAAATTTAAAAATATTAAATTTATAAATCCTAAATAAAACATTTAGTTTTAAAAAACTTAATTTTATAAATTTAAATATTAAAAACCCTCATTTTTAAAACTCTAAAATTGAAAAGATTCTTGTTAAATTAATCTAATAAACCCTAATTTGTAAACTATTATATTTAAACCCTTAAGTGTACATAACCTAACATCTAAAATCTAAATTTTAAAACTCTAATATCTAAAATCCTAATTATAATACATCTAATTTTTTAATATTAAATTTTAAAAATTAAAAATTTTAAACTTTTAATTTAATAAATTTTAATTTTGAAAACCTTAAATTTATAAATATTAATTTTAAAAACTCTATTTTTAGAAACCCCCATTTTTAAAATCTTAATTTTACAACCCAACTCCCAATTTTGTAATATCCTTGAATTTAAAAGTTGTAAATCTTAAATTCTAAATTTTGCAAACCATAATATTTTGTATTTTATTTTTGTAACTATGAAGAAAAAAATATTTATTTATCAAACTTTAAATTAAAAGAAATTGAAATCTTAAATAAGAAACCTAACTAATAATATTTAATATTAATAATTTTAAATTTACAAATATTAATTAAATAAATCTTAAATTTTCAAACATTTATTTTTGTAAAATATAAAATGTATAATCATAATTTTACAAAGATAATATCTAAACCCTTATTTTTTTAAACCTTAAAATCCATAATATAATAAACCTTAAGTTTAAAAATATTTAATTTTACAATCCATAATTTTATAAATTATGATATTTAATACATTAATTTTAAAAATCCTACATAATGAAAGCTTTAACTTTGTAAACCATAAATAATAAAGTTTCTATTTTTAAATTTTATATAAAAGTCTAATTTTATAATTTTTAATGTGTAAAATATTAATTTTATAAAACTTAAATTTAACCCTAATGTTACACTCTACTTTAATTGGGTAGCATGGAACTATCCATAATTTTACATATTGTTTGATCCTTTTTAGGATTAAAGTTTGGGAAAGAGTAACTTAATAAAAGGAGGAATAAACTATTTTAAAAGTAGGTAAATTAATGAGTTTAGATTTTATTGATATTTTGATAATAAATATTAAATTTAAATATATGTTAAATATAAAAATTAAAATATTCAATATTATGATTATGATAATAATACGAAGAAGAAATTGTATTTAATGTGTATATCAATGTGAAGGAAAAATTGAACAATATAAGTGTAGAAATAGATTGTATGAATATTTTGATCCAGTCATCTGAATTTAAAAATTAGCTTTATGTCAGCATGGATGTTTGCACTACTCTATGAACACTTATGTCAACATTATTATCTATACTTCAATGAATTTGTCTTTTATGGACTATTGAATGTTGACTAAAAATTCCACCTAGGACTTTGTGGGTTTTCCATCACCTTTTAGATTGTATGTTCAGATTATGCACACTGACTCTCGATATTAGAGTATAGTTCAAACTCTAGATCCTCCTCTTAAATCTTATCACCTTGTCAAAAATGGGTTAGTGGGATCATGGAGTTAAACTGACCTCAAATATCCCTCTATCAATGAGAATTTCTTACATATCAATTACTCTGAAGAGGGTCTCAGACATTTGTTGTTCTCCTTTATATGTTCGCTTGTATGTGAAAAATTATGTAGAATGTTATATTCAAGTGCATGTAGTGATCTAGATTGTAAATTAACAAATATGTCTCTTGAGTTGCTCTTTGAATGCTTCAAATCTATAATATGACTACTCTTATGATTGTTATCAAAATATGAAAGAATAGGGTAGAATATCATAGTTGTGTAATTTATTTATAGTATTATAGTATAATCCTAGGAGGTGTTTGTAAGTTGAATAATGAGTTAGCTTTACCTTGTATTTATACCACCTTTTTTCTAAAGTTACTCATAGAAAGGTTAATGAAACATAATAGGTCAACCCATACATATCGAAATATTTTCAAAATTAAGTGTTTATAAGACAAACACTTGTGTTGGAAAGTGGACAGTAACATCAATGATATTAGCCAAGTCTGAACACAACTATCTAGGAATATATATAGTTATTGGAGATCTATAACTAATAGATAAGGATATATATCATAAATTAAGCATATTGTGGGCTATATGTGATCTGGGTAATTAGAATATCTAGGTTGGACTATAAGATAAACTTTTAGGCCTAGTGAGATGGCAAACACAATCCCGCTAGCTATAAGGAAGGTCAAGAAGTAAAAGGTAGAGCCTTGAGTGATATTTGTCAAGTGTAAAATACTAGTTTAATATATAAACCTATATTTAAGCATCTACATTTCCCCCCCTTAATCTAGTAATACATAAGGATGAAATTACTAGTTTAAAAGAAATAAATACATATTATGATGTGTACAACATGTCTTGCTTTAATTCATCCTTATTTGAATTTGTTATATGTGTATGGCATACAACCAAGAGCATGTTATAGGTTTAATTAATGCATTTATTTTTTAATTAAAAATTGAAATTACTTGAAATAAAATAGAGCAAGGAAGGAGCACACATGTGTGTCAAAACAACCATGTTTCCCCTTGACAGTTTGATTTTGTAATGATGCTTCCTAATTAAAGCATTGGGAGAGGTTCATAGTTGAACCTTGGAGAGGTGAATAGGTGAATTTAAGGATGATCATGCCCCTAATCTGGTATAAAGGTGAGTTGTGCCATGTTCATCAAGATCTCAGAATCTCAATCCTATAACTCTAGTGTATCATAATCTATCCAATCTCACTCAAGTCAAATGGTATAACCATATCAACTATAAATAATATAAAATAGTGCCCAATCCATCAAGGTTGTTGAATCTCAATCATAATAATCAAATAAGACAACTTCTATAACAAATAAAATTTCAAACATGTTAGGGTGTGGAGCTAAAAGCTTCACCAAGGAGCACACTTTGACAGTTTCAGGTCTACACAGACACCGGCATCGGTCAGGAGTGACCGACGTCGGTCAGGTGCAGTTGCAGAGACGCTGGCGTCGGCAGTGGATTGGCCGGCGGCGGTCACAGGCAAGCAGCAAGAACCGACGTCGGCTACCTGTGCGTCTAGAATGCTATTTCTGAGGACAGAAGCGAGTGTTTGCATTATGAGTTTAAGTTGTAGTCTTAAGCTCGCGTCTCTATTATTAGTAATATTATTTTTAGAGCCCTTGTTCAAGAGGCTTAACTGTTTGTTGTAAGTGCATGCTCAAGTTTCCTAATTCTATATGTAGAATTAGATCTTCCTAGCTTATTGTACTAGTTGTAGAATTGGTATGTTGAAGAACAGTACAGAATTGAATCAATCCAGGTTTGTTGGAGTTGATTGTTCTTGAGAGAGAGAGCTCTTGAGGAATAGAGATATATTGAGAGATCTATACATCTAGGAGAGGTGTGGAAGAAAGAAGTTTCTTCAATTGTATTCCTTTTGTAAAGAGTTTGTTAATACAAGTTTTCAGGGTGGTTTCTTGTATCTCTTGTTCTTGCTATTATCTCATTCTAGTTACTTGTCTATCTGATTTAATTCCACATTTATTGCTTTCATAAGTGTAATCTATTGTTGGTTAATCCCCAACAAGTGGTATTAGAGCTCAGGTTCACTAACAGGTGGTTCAGATATGTGTAGTGTGTATTGATTACAAGTTCTCACAGGGGTTTTTGCAGGGATTTTTGTTTGAGTGGGAGAAGCAATGGCAGATGAAAGTAAATTGAGAATGGAGAAGTTCAATGGTAAAAATTACCAACATTGGAGAATGCAAATAGAGGATTATCTGTATCAGAAAGATCTCTACTTACTGTTAGGTGGGGTTGCAAAGAAGCCCAAAGACATGGAGGATGAAGAATGGGAAGTTCTTGACAGAAAGGCTCTGGGGTCTATAAGACTGAGTCTAGCATCCACTGTGATATCCAATTTATCACAGGCAAAGTCTACGGTAGAGTTGATGACTACGTTAGCAAATTTGTATGAAAAACCCTCAGCTTCTAATAAGGTATATCTTATGAAGTAGTTATTTAATTTGCATATGAATGAAGGTGGATCTGTTTCTACTCATCTGAATGATTTCAATGGAATTGTGAATCAATTAAGTTTAGTCAATATAGTGTTTGATGATGAAATAAAAGCTCTTTTAATATTATGTTCTTTGCCTGAAAGCTGGCATGGCTTAGTAATGGCAGTAAGTAATACTGCATCTGCATCAAATATTTTGAAAGTAGAGGATGTTGTTAGTGTTATCTTGAATGAAGAAATATGCAGGAAAAACACAGAAGAGACATCTGGGAATGCTTTAAGTTTTGAGAGCAGGGGGAGGCAGAAAGATAAGAGCAAGAGGAGATCAAGATTTAAGTCTAAGGTGAGAGGAAGATCCAAATCCAAAAACGGCAGAAAGCCACAATGCTGGAATTGTGGAAAGATTGGGCACATAAGCAGAGATTGTTGGTCAAAGCCTAAGGAGGACAATCAGCACGAAGGAAAGGAAGAAGCCAAGGTTGCAGGTATTGCACAAGATGCTTTAATTTTCTCTCTGAATAATAATATAGAATCTTGGGTGTTAGATTTTGGTGCATCTTTTCATGCTACCCCTAACAGGGAATATTTTAGTGACTATATCCATGGAGATTTTGGAATAGTGTATCTAGGGGATGATGAGCCCTGTAAAATAATTGGCAAAGGTAAAGTGCAACTGAAGATGCAGAATAGCAACACATGGGTGTTGAGAGATGTGATGCATGTTCCTAGCTTGAAAAGAAATTTGATTTCTGTAGGAAAGTTAGGGGATGAGGGTTGTACAGTAACTCTCACAGCAGAATCTTGGAAGGTGACCAAGGGTGCACTTGTTATGGCCAGAGGTAAGAGAGAAGGTACTCTCTATTTGTGTAATTGTGTTACTAACAAATCTCCTTCTGTATTATCTACTTCAAATGTGGATGCTAAATTGTGGCACTCAAGGCTTGGCCACATGAGTGAGAAGGGGATGTCAATTCTTAAGTCCAAAGGTATGCTTTCAGATTTATAAGGCATAGATCTAGAGTTTTGTGAGCACTGTGTATTTGGAAAATAGAGAAGAGTTAGTTTTCTCAAGACTGGGTCTACTAAGAAGAGGCATAAGTTGCAGCTTGTTCACACAGACGTGTGGGGACTGGCTCAGGTTGCTTCAATTGGAGGATCACATTACTATGTATCTTTCATAGATGATGCTACAAGGAAGGTATGGATCTATTGTATTAGAAGAAAATCTGATGTATTTGAGACTTTTAAGATTTGGAAAGCTTTGGTTGAGAATGAAACAGGTAAAAGATTGAAGTGCCTGAGATCTGACAATGGCGGTGAGTTCTACAGTTATAAGTTCAGAGATTATTGTTATATGCATGGAATCCGTAGGCAAAGGATGGTTCCAAGGACACCTCAGCAGAATGGAATTGCTGAAAGGATGAATAGGACAATAATGGAGCATGCAAGATGTATGAGATTGCATGCTGGTTTGCCCTTATAGTTTTGGGCACAAGTTGTTGACACTGCAGTATACCTGATTAACAGAGGACCCTCTACAGCTCTAGATGGTGGTATTCCAGAAGAGGTATGGACATGTAAAAAGGTAGATCTCTCATATCTCAAAGTTTTTGGTTGTGAAGCCTTTGTGCACATAGATAAATAAAATAGAAAGAAGCTTGATGCTAAGTCTATGAGGTGCACGTTTATTGGCTATGGCTCAGATGATTTTGGTTACAGATTGTGGAATCTAGAAACTAACAAGGTAATTAGGAGTCGTGATGTTGTTTTCAATGAAAGAGTGATGTATTGTGATCAGCTAAGGAAGTTAAATCAATCTGAGCAGAGCAATGGTGAATTGGACGAGGTGAAGGTTCAATATGAGCTCGCGGGAAAAAGAAATAATCACTTGCAGGAAAACACAGAGACCGATGTCGGCAAATTAGGAACCGGCGTTGGTAGAAAAGAAACTGAGGTCGGCCATACAGAGACTGACGTCAGCAGGATAGGCACCAGCGTCGATCAGACAGAACCGGCGTCAGCCAGTAACAGGTTTGGAGGTGACCGAGGTCGGTCACTGTCAGAGAATTTGGGTGGACAGCACGTTGTGAATGAGTCTCAGACACCCATCAAGAGGTCAGAAAGGGTGAGTAAGCCTCCAATTAGATATTATCCTTCATTATTTTATCTATTGCTAACTAATGGTGGAGAACCAGAGAGTTTTGAAGAAGCAATACAGGTGGAGTCCAAGAGTCAGTGGGAGCATGGCATGGCTGAGGAGTTGGAGTCCTTAAGAGAGAACCAAACATGGGATTTGGTTGAATTGCCAGCAGGTAAAAGAACACTCAAGAACAGATGGACCTACAGGTTGAAAGAAGGTGAGAATGGATAGATGAAATATAAGGCCAGATTGGTAGTGAAAGGATTTGCACAAAAGCCAGGTATTGACTTGGTGAGATTTTTTCTCCTGTTGTTAAAATGACTTCTATAAGGGTTGTATTGTCTTTGGTTGCTTTTGAGGATTTGCATCTTGAGTAGCTAGATGTTAAGACAACGTTTCTTCATGGAGATTTGGATGAGGAAATATATATGGAACAGCCAGAAGGATTCGAGGTCAAGGGTAAGGAGAAATTTGTGTGCAGATTGAAGAAAAGCTTGTATGGCCTCAAGCAAGCTCCTAGGCAATGGTACTTAAAATTTGAAAGGTTTATGACTGAGCATGGCTACAGTAGGTGTCAATCTGACCATTTTGTGTATTTCAAGATATTTGATAATGGTAGATATATTATTCTATTGTTGTATGTAGATGATATGATGGTTGCAGGATCACACATGCAGGATATCTCTGAGCTTAAGGTGAAATTAGCTCAAATGTTTGCTATGAAGGATTTGGGAGCAGCAAAGAAAATCCTTGGCATGAGCATTAAGAGAGACAGGAAAAATCACAGGTTGATATTGTCTCAAGAACATTATGTGGACAAGGTGTTGAAATGGTTCAATATGCAGGATGCTAAACCGGTAAGCACACCTTTGGCTGGACATTTTAAGTTGAGTAAAGAACAATGTCCTAATTCATATGATGAGGTAGAGTACATGAGTAAGGTTCCATATTCTTCCGCAGTAGGGAGTTTGATGTATGCAATGGTGTGTACTAGACCAGATATTGCCCAAGCAATGGGAGTTGTAAGTAAGTATATGGCCAATCTAGGTAAGGAACATTGGAAAGTAGTTCAGTGGATCCTTAGATATCTGAGAGGAACCAACAGTAGGCACTTGTGATATGGAGGTTCAGATACTTCTCTACATGGTTATGTAGATTCAGATATGGCAGGTGATTTGGATGGCAGGAGGAGCACTACAGGTTATGTTTTCACTGTAGGTGGAATGGCGGTTAGCTGGATATCTAAGTTGCAGAAGGTTGTTGCCTTGTCAACTATAGAAGCAGAGTATATTGCAGCCACAGAGGCTAGCAAAGAGATGATATGGATGACACGGTTCATGGATGAGCTTGGTAGAGAGCATGAGAGTTGTAGATTGTATAGTGACAGTCAGAGTGTAATCCATTTGGCTAAGAATTCAGCCTTTCATTCAAGAACAAAGCACATACAGCTAAGGTACCATTTCATATGACAGGTATTGGAAGATGGTGAGTTGAAGCTGGAGAAGATCCATACGAATAGGAATCCTGTTGATATGTTAACCAAGCCAGTTACAAAGGAGGAGTTGAATCTTCATTCAACTTCTGTTGGTCTTCATGATTGAGTTGAAGATGGAGGAGCTAGAAGATGTTGCTGTACAGGTACTGGTGCAGCTGTTTATCTCCAAGTGGGAGATTGTTAGGGTGTGGAGCTAAAAGCTTCACCAAGGAGCACACTTTGACAGTTTCGGGTCTACACAGACATTGGCATCGGTCAGGAGCGACCGACATCGGTCAGGTGCAGTTGCAGAGATGCCGACGTCGATAGTGGATTGGCCGGCGGCAGTCACAGGCAAGCAGCAGGAACCGACGTCGGTTACCTGTGCGTCCAGAATGCTATTTCTGAGGACAGAAGCGAGTGTTTGCATTATGAGTTTAAGTTGTAGTCTTAAGCTCGCGTCTCTATTATTAGTAATATTATTCTTAGAGCCCTTTTTCAAGAGGCTTAACTGTTTGTTGTAAGTGCATGCTCAAGTTTCCTAATTCTATATGTAGAATTAGATCTTCCTAGCTTATTGTACTAGTTATAGAATTGGTATGTTGAAGAACAGTACAGAATTGAATCAATCCAGGTTTTTTGGAGTTGATTGTTCTTGAGAGAGAGAGCTCTTGAGGAATAGAGATCTATTGAGAGATCTATACATCTAGGAGAGGTGTGGAAGAAAGAAGTTTCTTCAATTGTATTCCTTTTGTAAAGAGTTTGTTAATACAAGTTTTCAGGGTGGTTTCTTGTATCTCTTGTTCTTTCTATTATCTCATTCTAGTCACTTGTCTATTTGATTTAATTCCGCATTTATTGCTTTCATAAGTGTAATCTATTGTTGGTTGATCCCCAACAAAACATTAAATCTTGGTAGGGTCATTACATTAATAATTTGTATAATCTAAAGTATTTGCATTGCATATACACTTGAAAAATGTCTCAAGCTAAAGTATTTATCAAAATGTAACCTTTGATATATAAATGTTATAACATGTATCACAAATCTTAAAAAATATGTCCCAAATCTATGTTAAATGTATAAAATTTTATTCCAAGTGTGTATTTGAATCATGTAAACTAAATAAAATTATGCCAATTCTATCAATTATATGTATGTGGACTCATGTATCTATCACATGACCCCACTGATATGTCTCCCCTTTTGAGGTGAGGGGAATGAAAAAAATGATAGTATCCTTATCTCAAAAGGATAATACAACTATAGTCTATATGTGTGAATCATGTAGTAAATAAGCATAAAGTAATATCATGTCGAAGTAAATATATCAATTAAGTTCATAGTTTGCATACATAATAATAAATAAGGTGCATGATATGAATCATGACAATGTATATAATAATACAAGCTTATAAAATATTTAAGCACACACTAGAGTTCTCAAATGTCATGCAAATAAGGTCTTAAAGTGATGCAAGGGCATCTTATAAGGACCTCAAGTTTGATTCAATTTTGCATAAGTTAGTCCAATTAGATGTTTTATAGGTGATAGATGATAGTAGTAGTCCATAGGTGATGTCCAGTTGGTCTAAAGATACATAGAATCTAAATATTGGCATTTCTTACCAAAAACACTATTTGAAAATTCAAATGTTGTTGAGCCTTGTATAAGGACTTTGATGTATTATATGGAGTGTCAAGATGTATAAGTGTGTCTAAGTGTTTTATCATAATGATATATCCTTGAAATATTCTATAGCGTATAGTTAAGGTCATATAATGGTCATCATGTGTAAAAGTCACAAATCATGCCATGTAACTTAATGACCATTTAGAGGAAAACATTCAAAGATTCAGTTATGCAACTTTGTAGGAATCTAGGAGTTAGTATTGTGATAGTTAGTGTGTGATTCCATTATAATAGAGTAATGGATGAAATAAATATTATTATAATATGATATGAAGGGGATTTAAATGTTAAAAAAACCCTATTTTGAATGGATGGAAAATAGACCTTGTTTTAAGGGTCATTTTACTGTTGATGTCAGTTATATGTGTTGGTTAATGAGAGAATGAATTTGATATTTGTTTTCAAATGTGAGATAATGGATTGATGTTTATTTATGTTTTTTTAAGATAAATTTGAAGAGTTAAGTTATAGGTAAACTCATGTTTTGCAAATTCCTTATGCAGACCCTGTATATGGGTTGTTTGGTTTGTACTAGTGACTGTGATTTCAAATTTTGATAGTGAAATGGGCTTGATAATAGTTTTGTATGATTATTTAAATGTTAATTAATGTGTTATTGAGGATAATTATACATGTAATAGCTATAAAAATATCTAACACCCATCCATATTTATGAATAGACCTTGTCTGGTAAGTTATGTTAGTTGCAGACTGTGTTTGTAAAACTTGTCAAGAAAAGAGGATTGATAGACTATATACATGATAATAAAGGTGGATTTAATGTTATTAGGGCTATAATATTCATAAATAATACAATAAACCCTATATCCACAAACATCTCTAAACTAAACCTTGTTTCTTATAAGTATGTTATGGAAGAATGGTATGTATGTGTGTTCTATGGCAAGGAATTGATTGGGAATCAAATGTCATAAATTTTGTATATGATAAGGTAAGTTATTTTATGTATTTTAATCTTTACTTGATACTTTTTAATTTATAAGTGTGATAATCACTGATATAGGTATCTAAGTGGTAGACGGTCATTTTGTTTACATAATTAAGTATATTTTGAGTTGAAAAGTGGTGACAAAATATTAGAAGGAGGAATAAATTGAATGGATAAGTTTATTAAGGTCATTACAGACCTAATTAACCTATTTTTAAGTTTTTAAACTTATTCAAATGCCTATAGATAAATTTAGTCTGTTCTCAGGTAGTACAGGTTCCATTAAGCCCTAATATAGGGTTTGAAGAAATTAGACATTTTCCACCAACCAATCTACATGAAACTTGGTGTAAAGATGGATTGTGAAGTATATTAGTATATTTTGTATTTTTTGGGTGATAACATAAATATCCATACGTTTTCAAGGCACTATTTGTAGACAGTGCTTTAAAGGACCTAGGAGACCTAAAACAAGGCAACATTTAGGAAAATAGGCAAATAAAAGAGGTTTAAATGCAGAGTTAAGGTTTAAAATTATGGGTATATAAAAAATATGGAAAAATGTATCTATATAAAGAATTATATTTCAAATTAGTGAAGTTTTAGTTCATACACATCCAAAAAAGTACATAAATAGGGCTAGAAGGACTGACATAAAGCAGGTAGATTTGGGAAAGGTATATGGAATAAGGCAAAGTGTGATAGTACTTGGTATATGTTATGCATAATTTTGGTATTGAAGATAGAAAAATATTTTGTGGATTGTTGAAATATTTGACAATATGTGTTTTGAAGTGAAATGTAGGACAGGTGATCAAGGAAAATGCTCAATGGAGAGAGCTAACAAAGATGAGGATGATTTGGTTAGTATAATGACCTAGCTGATTACTCTATTGATTATATAGAGGATATTATTAGGGAGAGATAATAAAGAGAAGAAAGAGATGATGAGCATCAAGGTCAGTTAGCACCTTTGTAAGAAAGGATGGATGAGAGAGAGAATAGAGAGGTGGTTCAAGAGAGACCACCAGAGAATGCAGTAACATTGAAAAATGGTATAGGGAAGCACCATGCAAGGTAGGCTAGAATATTTATAGATGGTATAATGAAAAGAGTTAAAGGTACAATGAGATAAGGACCAAGATAAGGATTTTAGTGGTAGTGTTAGAATTGCCACATAGAAGGGCATAGGGCAGTAGGGTGTCTAAGAAAGATGAGAAATAGTATGCAAAAGTAGAGAGTAAGAGAAGAGAATGAGGAGAGAATGCATGACATGAATTAGTCACTACTTATGAGGAGAGTTTTATTGTATTAGAATCAAGTCAAAGAACCAACCCAAAGTAGAAGTCTATTCAAGAGTAGATGTAAGACAAGAGGTAAAGTGTGTAATCTAGTTATTGATAGATGTAGTACAAACAATATAGTTTCTTTGGAGATGGTAAAAAAATTATGATTGAAGATAATGACACATCCAAAACCATACAAGGTTGAATGGGTTCATAAAGGACATCAGATACTAGTAATTGAACATAGTTGGGTAGAGTTTTAGATAGGAAGGTATAAAGATCAAGTGTTATGTTACATTTTTCCAATAGATGTGTGTCATTTATTACTAGGGAGGCCATGGTAGTTTGATAAGCATGCCATACATGATGGTAAATATAGCACATATACTATTAAGTAGCATGGAAAAATATATGTACTTATTCCATTGAAGGGTGAAGAAGATATAAAGGATGAGATAATCATGATGATGATGACAAGACAATATTGGAGTCAAGTAGTGGAAAGATTGGGTTTGGTCAAAGCACCCAAGGAAGAAAGAAGGTGAGTTGTTTGGAGTTGGTTGATATGAAGAGTGAAGAATATAAGATGGCAGAAAATAGTTGTCAAATTAAGGAACGTACAACACCTAAGAGAGTGCTTAAGGGAGAAAAATTTTAAGGTAAGCATGGCAGCCAAGTCCATGAAAGAGGAGATAGCATAATAGATTTTGATATTGTAGTTGAGTTGGAAAGTAAGTGGCTTGGAATTAACACAAAGAAAGTGAAGATAAAGCTAGAGATTGAGATGTACAAAGATGTAGCTCAAGAGTGATCCATGAAGGCTCCAAGTTTTATTGCTAGTAAGTTATATTGTGATGAAAATGCAAGGTTGGAGTAGGTAGCTAAAGAAGTGGTGGAAGATGAATACAAAAGTTTTCAAAATAATCTAGAACAAAATAAGGATGTGAAAGAATGGAACCATATGTAACAAGCCCATGAATAAGGTAACCTTGAAGGAGTGACTAATAAAAGAGATGACACAATGAAAGAGAGCATGCAGTTCATAGATATGCATGAAATTGAGGGGCAGTAAAGGTGTTGAACAACAACAAATCCAAAGTGTACATAAGTATGAGGTAAGCAAAGAATGAGAAGAAGTGGTGCATGAAGTAGAATGGGTAGCACAAGGAGCATTGGTGAAGGAGGAAGAAGAATGCATACTTATAGTAGTGGGTGATGATAAATAAAAAAGAAGATAAATCAGTTTGAAGAAGAGAAAGAGTGGAATACATATACATGGAAAGAAGGAGTTGGTAGCAAACATGTTTTCATTAAAAATTATGTTTCATGTACAAGTATGAAGATGAAGTAATGAAGGCCTAAATGTGGGGCACAAGAGCATGTGCACCTCTATGAGAGGCAAGTTGAAGTGGATACCTTTTATGAGGAGGTTCATAGTATTCTAACAACAACATATACCAAGTGAAACATTCAAACACATGTGGCAAAGCTTTATCCAATTGGTAGTATGATGCAGGGGTATCCTCTAAGGACCCTAAGTTTAATTCAATTTTATCTAAGTTAGTCCAGTTAGATGTTTTATGGGTTATATAGGATATTATTAGTCCATAGGTGATGTATAGCTGGTTTAAAGATGATTATAATTTGAATATTGGCATTTCCCACCAAAAACACTATTTGAAAATTCAAATGTTGTTGAGCCTTATATAAGGACTTTGATGTATTATATAGAGGTGGAAAGATATATAAATGTGTCTAGGTTTTTTTTAATTATAAGATATCCTTGACATGTTATATAGCATATATTTAAGTTCATATAATGGTCATCACGTGTAGAAGTCACAAATCATGCCACATAACTCAATGAGCATTTAGAGGGAAAACATTCCAAGATTCAGTTATGCAAATTTGTAGGAGTTTAAGAGTCAGTATTGTGATAGTTAGTGTGTGATTCCATTAAAATAGAGTAATAGATAAAATAAATGTAATGATAATATGATATGAAGGGGAGTTGAATGTGGAAAAATACCTTATTTTGAATGGATGGAAAACATACCCTATTCTAGAGGTCATTTTATTGTTACTTTCAGTTATATGTGTTGGTTAATGAGAGAATGAATTTGATATTTGTTTTAATTTTTTTTTTGATGGATTTATGTTTAGGTATGTTTTTTTAAGATACATTTGAAGAGTTAAGTAACAAATAAATTCCTATTTTACAAATTCCTTATGCAGACCCTATATATGGGTTGTTTGGATTGTGTAATAGACTATGATTTCACATTTTGATAGTGAAATGAAATTGATAATATTTTTATATGATTATTGAAATGTTAATTAATGTGTTTTTGAGGATAATTCTACATATCATATTTATAAAAAAATCTAACACCCATCCATATTTATGAATAGACCTTGTCTGGTAAGTTGTGTTAGTTGTAGACTATGTTTGTAAAACTTGTTAAGAAAAAAAGATTGATAGAATGTATACATGATATTAAATGTGGATTTAAATTTATTGGGGATATAATATTAATAAATAAAACAATAAACCCTATATTCATAGACATATCTAAACTAACCCTTGTTTCCTGTAAGTATGCTATGGAAGATTGGTCTGTATGTGTGTTCCGTGGAAAGGAAATGATTAGTAATCAAATGTCATGAATTTTTTATATGATAAGGTAAGTTATTTTAGGTATTTTAAGCTTTAATTAAGACTTTGGTTAATTTATAAGCATTATAATCACTGATACATGTATCTTGAGTGGTAGATAGTCATTTTATTTACACAATTAAGCATATTTTGAATTGAAAAGTAGTAAAAAAAAGATTAGAAGGAGGAATCAATTGAAGGGATAAGATGATAAAGGTAATTAAAGACATAATTAACCTATTTTTAAATTTTTAAACTTATTCCAATTCCTATAGATAAATTTAGTGTGTTCTTGTGCTAGTATAGGTTCCATTAAGCCCTAATCTAGGGTTTGAAGAAATTAGACAGTTTCCACTAACTAATATCCACAAAATCTGGTGGAAAGATGGATTGTGAAGTATATTAATATATTTTGTGTTTTTTTGGTTATAAAATACATATCCATATCTTTCCAAGGCACTATGTGTAGACAGGGCTTTAAAGGACCTAGGAGACCAAAAATAAGGCAACGGTGAGCAAAATAGGCAGAGAAAAGAGGTTTAAATGTAGAGTTAAGGTTTAAAATTATGGGGATAGATATAATAGGGAACAAGGTATCTATATAAAGAATTATATTTTAAATTGGTGATATTATAGTTCATACACATCAAAAAAAGTCCATAAATAGGGCTAGAAGGACTGAGATAAAGCAGGCAGAGTTGGGAAAAGTATATGGAATAAGGCAAAGTGTGATAGTAATTGGTTTATGCTCTACATAATTTTGGTATAAGATATAGAAAAATATTTTGTGGATTATTTAAATATTTGACAATATGTGTTTTGAAGTGAAATGCAAGATAAGTTATCAAGGACAAAGCTCCATGGAGAGAGCTAGCAGAGATGAGGATGATTTAGTTAGGATAATGACCCAGCTAATTGCTCCATTAGTTATGAGAATGGAGGCTATTGAGTATGTTCTCAGGGATAAATAACAAATATCAAAATAGTAAGAGAAGAAAGAGATGATGAGTAGAAAGGTCAGTTAGCACCTTTGCAAGAAAGGATGGATGAGGGAGAGAATATAGAGGTGGTTCAAGAGAGACCACCAAAGAATGCAGTAGTAGTTCAAAATGGAATGGGGTAGAACCATGCATGGTAGGGTAGAATATTTATAGATGGTATAATGAGAAGAGTTGAAGGTCCAATGAGATAAGGACCAAGATAGAGATTTTAGGGGCAATGTTGGAATTGTCAAAGAGAAGGACACATGGCAGCAAAGTATCCAAGGAATATGAGTAACAATATACAACAACAAAGAATAAGAGAAGAGAATGAGGAAAGAAGGAATGATAGGAATGAGTCACTACTCATGAGGAGAGTTTTATTGTAGTAGAAGCAAGTTAAAGAACAAACCCAAAGGAGAAGTCTATTCAAGAGTAGATGCAAGACAAGAGGTAAAGTGTGTAATCTAGTTATTGATAGAGGTAGTAATAATAATATAGTTTCTTTAGAGATGGTACAAAATTTAGAATTGAAGAGAATGTCATATCCAAAACCATACAAGGTTTCATGGGTTCAAAAAGGACATTAGATAGTGGTAAGTGAATAGAGTTGGGTTGAGTTTCAGATAGGAAGGTATAAAGATCAAGTGTTATGTGAAATTTTGCCTATAGATGTGTGTCATTTATTGCTAAGGATGCCATGGTAGTTTGATAAAAATTCCATACATGATGGTAAAGTTAACACATATACTATTAAGAAACATGGACATACATATGTACTTGTTCCATTGAAGGGTGAAGAAGATAGAAAGGATGAGATAATCATGATGATGATGACAAGATAGTATTAGAGTTAAGTAGTGGAAAGATTAGGTTTGGTCAAAGCACCCAAAGAATAAAATAAGGTGATTTTTTTGGAGTTGGTTGATATGAGGAGTGAAGAATGTAAGGTGGAAAAAAATAGTTATCAAATGAAGGAAGGTAAAACACCTAAGAGAGTGTTTAAGGGAGAAAAAAGTCAAGGAAAGCATGGTAACCAAGTCCATAAATGAGGAGATATAAAAATATAGTTTGATATTGTAGTTGAGTTGGAAAATAAGTGGCTTGAAATGAACACCAAAAAAGTGAAGAGGAAGCTAGATATTGAGATGTATAAGGAGGAATCTCAAGAGAGAGTCATGATGGCTCCCATTTTTGTTACTACTAAATTATATTGTGATGAAAATGTAGGGTTGGAGCAGGTAGCTAAAGAAGTGGTGGAATATGAATACAAAAGTTTGAAAAAGAATCTTGAATAAAAGAAGGATGTGAAATAATTGAACCTTATACAATAGGCCCATGAACAAGGTAACCTTTAAGGAGTGAATAATCAAAGAGATGAGACAATGAAAGAGAGCATGTAGCCCATAGATATGTAGGAAATTGAGTGTAGTAAAGGTGTTGAACAACAACAAATTAAAAGTGTACATAAGTATGAGGTAAGTAAAGAATAAGAAGAAGTAGTGCATGAAGTGGAATGGGAAACACAAGGAGAATTGGTGAAGGAGGAAGAGGAATGAATAATTGAATTAGTGGGTGATGATAAAGAAAAGAATAATATAAATCAGTTTGAAGAAGAGAAACATATAATATATATGCATAAAAAGAAGGAGCTGACAACATACATGTTTTTTTAACAACTATGTTTCATGTGAAGGTATGAAGATGAAGCAATGAAGGCATACATATAGGGCCATAGAGAATTTGAACCTCTATGAGAGGCAAGTGGAAGTGTATACCTTATATGAGGAGGTTCATAGAATTCTAGCAACACCATATACCAAGTCCAACATTCAAACCCCTGTGGTAAAGCTTTCTCAGCTTGGTAGTATGATGTAGGGGCATCCTATAAGGACCCCAAGTTTGAGTGAATTTTGTCTAAGTTAGTCTAATTAGATTTTTTATAGGTTCTAAATAATATTAGTATTCCATGGGTGATGTCTATTTGGTCTAAAGATGCATAAAATTTGAATATTGGCATTTCCCACCAAAAATACTATTTGAAAATTTAAATGTTGTTGAGCCTTGTAAAAGGAGTTTGATGTATTCTATGGAGGTGAAAAGATGTATAAGTGTGTCTAAGTGTTTTGTAATTATAATATGTCCTTGAAATTTTATATATAATATAGTTAAGGTTATATAATGGTCATCATGTGTAAAAGTCACAAATCATGCGATGTAACTCAATGACCATTCGAAGGGAAAACATTGCAAGATTTAGTTATGCAAATTTTTAGGAGTCTAGGAGTCAGTATTGTGATAGTTAGTTTTTAATTAAATTAGAACATTGTAATGGAGAAAATAAATGTAATGAAAATATGATATGAAGCAGAGTTGAATGTGAAAAAAAAAACCTATTTTGAATGGATGGAAAATAGAACCTATTTTGGAGGTTATTTTGTTGTTGTTACCAGTTATATGTGTTGGTTAATGAGAGAATGAATTTGATATTTGTTTTAAAATTTGGGTTGATGGATTGATGTTCAGGTATGTTTTTTGAATAAACATTTTAAGAGTTAAATAACAAATAAAATCCTATTTCACAAACTCCTTATGCATATCCTATATATGGGTTGTTTAGTTTGTGTAGCAGATTGTGATTTCACATTTTGATAGTGAAATGAACTTGATAATAGTTATGTATGATTATTAAAATAGTAATTAATGTGTTATTTAGGATAATTCTACATGAAATAGATATAAAAACATCTAACACCCATCCATATTTGTGAATAGACCTTGTCTGGTAAGATGTGTTAGCTGTAGACTGTGTTTGTAAAACTTGTCAAGAAAAGAGGATTGATAGACTATATACGTGATCCTAAAGGTGGATTGAATTTAATTATGGATATAATATTCATAAATAAAACAAGAAACCCTATATTCATAAACATCTCTAAACTAACCCTAGTTTCCTGTAAGTATGCTATGGAAGATTGGTCTACATGCGTGTTCAATGGAAAGGAACTAATTAAGAATCAAATGTCATGCATTTTGTATATGATAAAGTATGTTATTTTAGGAATTTTAAGATTTAATTGAGACTTTGGTTGCTTTAGAGGCATGATAATCATTGATACAAGTATCTAGAGTGGTAGACAGTCATTTTGTTTACACAATTAAGCATATTTTGAATTGAAAAGTGGCGACAGAAGATTACGAGGAATCTATTAAAGGGATAAGTTGCTTAAGGTCATTACAGACCTAATGATCATATTTTAAAGTTTTTAAACTTAGTCCAATGCCCACAGATAAATTTAGTGTGTTCTTAGGCTAGTATAGATTCCATTAAGCCCTAATCTAGGGTTTGAAGAGATTAAACAATTTCCACTAACCAATCTCCATGAAACTTGGTGGAAAGATGGATTGTGAAGTATATTATTAGATTTTGTTGGTTTTTTTGGTGATAACATACATATAAATACATTTTTAGGGCACTTTGTGTAGATAGGGCTTTAAAGGACCTGTGAGACTTAAAATAAGGCAACAGTGAGCAAAATAGGCAAAGAAAAGAAGTTTAAATGTAGAGTCAAGGTTTCAAATTGTGGGGATAGATCAAATAGAGAAAAGGGTATCTATATAAAGAATTATATTTCAAATTAGTGAAGTTACAGTTTGTACACATCAAAGAAAGTCCATAAATAGGGCTATAAGGACTGAGATAAAGCAGGCAAAGTTGGGAAAAGTATATGGAATAAGGCAAAGTGTGATAGTACTTGGTATATGCTCTGTATCGTATATATACTTTAAATAAAGGGTATGTTAAAAATATGCACACCCAAGGGAGGAAATATGTAAATTTACACACACTAATGAAACAAACAAGATTCAAGACACAATGGTCAAAAATCAAGGAACATGTTCAAATGTCCCACAAGAAAGACAAATAAGTAAATAACAAGTACACTCAATTAAACCATGTCAAGATATGAAGTAAATTAAATATAATTAACTAGCATAAGTATGTCATACTAGTTCTTGCATACATATTTTAACAAATTTTCACGTAGAATAACATATCAAGTACACTATGTAAGATATAAACATGAGTATATACATGTGTAAATGTTGACATATAAGATCAATGTGATAATGGAAATTATCATATTGAATTAATATGCCCCCAATGTAGTGTGTCACATAATAAGAAGAAATGTATCATGTTTACATGCTCATGTATCATGAATCTCATGTATACCTATGAAATATACGTGTGTATAGAAAATGATATGTTATCTAGTAACATAAAGTAAACAATATGTGTAAAATCTAGTAAACATGTGAAATGCTAATTATTTTTGTATTTTTAATTTATTTAAATATTTTTTGTATTTTATTGATGTTTTTTTTTTTAATTTTGTAATTTTTTGATATGTTCAGAAAGAGAGTGATATATAATGATCCCATATAAGGTATGCTCATATGGTGCTTTATACTCTAAATATGGTATAGTAAACTAGTCATGCTACCAAGGATCATGTATATGTGTCAATTTTGGAATTAGAGAATATGTAATACTCTATATATGCCTCATAGGACTCTATTGTTTTGAAGTAATATTAGAAGGTGTAGTGTTTCATGGAACCCATTATTTAATGCTTTGTAATTTCATTGGTGTAATATTAGATTTGTGCACCTATTCTAAAGCATGATGCTCTATTGTCAATAACTTTCTAGGTCATGGAGATGTAAATGAGGACTTCATAGAATCCATTGTATATCTCTGATGTAATAGCCTCAAAAGTATTGGTTACCTAGGAAATGGGATTGCTTTTTGTTTACCCTTTCACTCATGATTAACCTTATTAGGTTTTATTAGGTTGTATATTCACATTGAATCCCTCAGACTATAATTACCATGTTGGAATGAATATACTTAATATGCCTGCATAGTGTGGAAGGTAATTCACAAATCTTATGAAACCAAGGTCATCTCAATAACATGCCAAATACTCCCATATGTGATATAATTTAAAATGTTATGGTCACATATGTTGGACCAACCTATAAAGATAAAACAATCTCATTAAATACTTGTTATGTCTTTACATCGAATGATTTGACCATTTTGATAGAAGGTAATAAATCATCATGTGTGTATCCCAAATGTGTGATTAATATCATGGTACATACATTCTCACTAGAACCATTATCAGCCATAACACTATATATGGGCTAGTAATCAATAAGTGAGCTGATAAATAAGGAATGAAGATCTGATTCATTGTCCATAATCTCATTGTCATCGAATGAAATATGAGGCTTATGAACCATATGAGGTATCTTATGTATAAGGCTGCCAATAATCCCATCAAATGGGTACCCATAATGTGGTGGAGGATGATGTGCATGCTATTCTATTTGCACTTCCATCATTTCCTTAGAATGATATTGCAATGGATTGTTCAATATCTTTTGATTTTGATGATCATTAGGTTGTGACCATAAATGCATTTGAAAATCCTCAAAGGTAAGTAGAGTAATATTAATAAGATATTTTATCTTGTGCTTAAATTTAAAACATTTATTCTTAGAATGCCCCATACATTAGTTGTAGTCACAATAAATATTGATCATATCCTTTTGGTATAGGTTGCCTCATATCAACCACCATAGGAGGATGGAGAGATATGATATGACACTCCACTAGTTTCAAAATTAGTGAAGTTGGAGACTTAGGTAATCATGTAAATTATCCCTTAGGTTTATTAGATGAGATAATCTGATTAGGTTATTGTGACATTGTATTAATTATGGTGGTTGTTTCATTTTTAGTCTCAGTAGGTTTGACCTTATAAATTGTCTTGATATGAAACTTTGTATTGGATTTAGTTAGTGTGTTTGCTACATACTTAAGCTTGTTTAATGAAATAAGTTTCATTTATCTATTTCAAAAAATATGACATAAGTCATCAATTATTTGAACTTCTTGAAAATAATAGACTCATGTAAGGGAGCAAGTAAACTTTGCTTAAATATATCTTGAAGCTCTTTATTTGCCATTTTATTTTTTAAAATTCCAAAATTATCTTATACCTCAAGAAATTCATTAATAGGCTCATTGGTTCCATGTTTTATCTTGGAAATTTATGCATATGACATATTTTTAGTAATTTTGATTTAAAAATATGCTAAAAACTCATTCACCAAAGGCTTGAATATTCTTTATAATTATAGTGGTAGATCATATAACCATCTCAAACCATAGTATTTTAGACTTTTTAGAAATAATTTGGTCAAATTTTTTTCATTAGAAGCATATTCAAGAGATTCTTCATATAAATATCAAAAATATTGTTTAGAATCACCCTTACCATCATAAAGTGTGAACTTGGGTGAAACAAAACTAGTTGGAAAGGGATGAAAATATATCTCAAGTGTTATAGGATTATGTAATACATCTTGTGAATCAATAGCATAAGTTTATTTCAAAGCATTTTGTTCAATTTTGGTAACTTTAGCTTCCAAATCTTGAATATCTTGAAGAAGAGTTTACACAATAGACCCACTAGGAGTTTGATTTTAATGTTGAGAAGTCACCAAAGGGGATGAAAATACCACTTGTGTTAATGTAGGCACTGAAACCAATAATTGAGTTTAATTATTAATTTTTTCTATGGAGGATGTAGCAAGAGCTGTACCATATAAGTGTTCACCATTATTAGATGTGGACGCACTAGCCTTAGCATGTTTATTTATTTATTCTTGTGTAACATGCAAGACTGCATTAATTAATTATTGATTTATTTTTATTTCATTGATTAAGTTTTATTTATCTTTCATTTATAAATGATCTTTGTTAACATTTTACATATTTTATAAATTCAAACAAACATGCCAAAAGTAATAAAAAATATTTGCAAATTAATGAAATTAGAAACCCTAGGAGGCTAAAAACCCTAGAGAAAGATAGGGGTTTTATGAGAAGACTCAGAGGTCAGGTTCACCAAATATTTGACCCTTTTTGGGATTAAGGTTTTGGGAAGAGTAACCTAATCAAAGGAGGAATAAACTACTTTAAAAGTAGGCCAATTAATGGAATTAGAATCTACTAATATTCTCATAATAAAAATTTAATCTAAGCATATGCTAAATATAAAAAGTATAGCATTAAATATTATGATAATATAAATATGAAATAGAAATTTTACTTAGCTTATACACTAATGCACAAACATATATGAGTAATGTGGGTGTAGAAATAAACTATATGAAGATTCTGATCTAGTCATCAGATTATGAAAATTATTTTTCTATCAACACATATGCTTGCATCACCCTATAGACACTTATGTCAATGTAAATATCTATGCTTCAATACATCTATATTTTTATAGATTATTGACGGTTGACTAAAAATTCCACTTGGAAATTTTTATGTTTTCCATCAACTTTCAGATTGTGTGTTCAGATTGCCTGCACGGGACTTCAATATCATAACATGGTTTAAACCCTAAATCCTCCTCTTAAATCACATCACTTTGCCAAAAATGGGTTAGTGGGCTAATGAATTCAAACTTAATTTAAAGACCCATCTATCAATGAGCATTTCCTACATAGCCACTACTCTGAAGAGGGCATCAGACATATGTAGTTCTCCCCTGTATTAGCTTGTATGTGAACAATGGGTATAATTATATATAAAAGTGCATGTAATGATCTATATTTTAACTTGATAAATATGGATCATGGAATAATATTTGAATACTTCAGACTTGTAATATGACTACTCCTATGATTGATATGAAAATAGGAAATAAAAGGGTAAAGTAGTTTAGTTTTAAAATTAATTTTCAATAGTTTAGTATAATCTTGAGAGGTGCTTACCATGTGAATAATGAATTGGATTTAACTTGTATTTATATCAAATATTTTAAAAATATTCTCATGGAAGGGTTAATGAAACATAATATGTTGACCCATACATGTTTAAATATAAAAAATTTGGAGTGTTTATAAGGTATAAACACTTGTATTGGATAATGGATAGTAGCTTCGATATTACTATCCAAGTTTGAATGTAGTTGTCTAGGAAGATAGAAGGTTTTTGGATATTTGTAACTAATCTTGAAGTGTGTGTGTGTGTGTGTGTGTGTGTGTGTGTGTGTGTGTGTGTGTGTGTGTATATATATATATATATATATATATATTAAGTGTAATATGAGATAGAAGTGATTTAATTAATTATAATATCTAAGTTAGGCTATAATATAATCATTTAGTCTTAGTGAGATGGTGAATGTGAGCCTATCAGCTGTAAGGAAGGTCAAGAACTGAAGGGTATATCTTTGAGTGATATTTATCAAGTATATAAGATTATTTTAACATATAAATCCATATTTGAACATCTACACATACCAAATATTTTAATCTATATGTTTTTTATAATTTTTATAAATTAAAAAAATGTTGATAAAAAAAATTGTATGGTAGTACTCATTATCAACTAATTTTTGAATTTCATGTAAACTAGTTTGTGAATTCATCCTAAACTAATTTTTGGTGAAAATATTAATTCTGCACCTTTAGTTAAGTTAAATTAGGTAGCTATATTTTTCACTAAGGCTAGTTAGTGTGTGCATATGTCGAAATATACATTTAATTCTTATCTACCAAACATGTGCCACTATCATTAGATGCCACATTTAATATGTCTAATAATAAAAGAGAAGAAAATATGTGACTTTGATATATATTCTCTTCTCCTTATTTTTATTTCACATAAAATAATGTTGAACATCAAGTGAATAATCTTTAGTAAATTGTTTCTTATTTTAGTTCTCCTCTTTTTACCTCTATCCTACAAGAACTATGGGTTTGTTCTTATTTGATCATGACTAAACTAAATATTAATACTAATTTAACTTCAAAATAACTCCATCATTCTAGTGGAACACTTAGTATTGATAATTTATCCATTAAAAAACAAATTAATATTAAATCAATTTGAATGCAAATTGAAGATTTTAAATGATTGGATTGAGTGCAAATTAGCTTTGTTTCTCTCTAAAATTGAAGCTATGTATCAACAAAATTGTCTTAGAATTACTAGTTGTCAAACTAACTATGTTGTGAGAGAAATTATTGATCAAAAAGTGTCTTGAATAGCTTCAAACTTGAAAATATATGCTTGCTAGACTAAAATACTATATACTTGCAATAATATTATAGATAAAACATTAAAAAAATCTCTTTAATTTGAATTAATGAACCACACTTAAATTATGTGAAACTTTATTAAATAAATAAAACTTAAAACAAGTCTTTTACAAGATAACTTGCATGCCAAATTATTTCAAGAAAATAATAAAATAAAAACTACATAAATAAATTTAATTAAAAACTAAGTAATCTATCATTAAGATTATAAAATTAGACTCTAATACAACTTAAAGTAACTAAATATAAAGTCAATATACAACTAAGAGTACCACTAACACTAATTATTTAACCTTAAAATGTAGATATGGGGGAATCTAGGGTTAAAGAGTCGAGATATCCTAGGGACCAAGGATGGTAGACAATTTGAAAAGTATACCAATTATTTGTAAAACTTAGATATAAGTTATACTAAATTTATTATGTTGATATGCTAAAGATATAAATTAAAATTAATGCTAGATATTATAATGATAATGAATACAAGATACTTAGCTAGTTTTGATGATAATATAACTCTAGTTCTAGAAAAAGGTAGAAAGCAGAGTAGATATATATTATAAATCAATCACCTAATTCTATAAATTTGACCTCTATGGCATTGGACACTTGCATTGATATATAATGGTTGCATCAATGCTATTGTCTGACTTGGATGCAGGTGTCTAGTACATAATACCTACTAAAATTGGATGTAACCACCTAGAGGCTTCTAATTTATACATCACATTCATTCGGGTGCATTCATATTTGGATCATTGACTGTCACTCTTTTTTAAATGATAAAACCCTAATTCTTCATCTTCATAGTGGATATGGAAAAAAATATATTAGAGGAGTATTTGGATCAGTTTGACCCACTAACCTTACCTCAAAAAGATAAAATAACCATGTAAACTATGGATATACCATGTAGCCTATATAAGGAACATGTCTAGCTAGATATATCATTAAGTAATGAAGAATGTGATCACACCAAGTCCTAAGATGCATAATATAGATCATGAAAATATATAGATAGTAATAGTACAAGCCCAACATGCAATGAAGCACACACATAAGAGCACTCAAAAGAAAAATAAAATATAATGGTCTAATGAGACATCAAACAAGGGGCATATTTAAATGTTGCACAATCAAAGGGACATGACTTAGTCCAATGTCCATAAAGTAAAAAATGAAATATTCAAATGTCAAAAATAAAGTAAATAAAGGCATGGGTGCTGTAAACAATGGATCATATCCAAATTATCAAACAATTAAGACAAGAGAAAGGTAAGACACTCAAGGAAGTGTATAAATGAAAGAATAATCAATTAGCATAAACATAACATACTACTCCATGTATCATACATGTTAGTAAAAATTTAAGTACATATCATATTAAGGACACTATGAAAGATATAATATGGATAAAAGCATCTTTAAGTATATATATGAGCTTAAACATGATAATATAAAATGACCATAAAATGATATAACCTGAATATATCATGATCATGAAGGTGTATTACTCCAATGTCCTTATGACGTGAGTAAAGGAAAAAACCAACATCTAAATGTGCATAGATCATGTATCCTTATATGCTTGTATCACATTCAAATGATGTGTGAAACACGTGAATATAAGAAATACTGATATGCCATCTACCAACATGGAACCAACAAGATATATGCCAAGGAATTAGACATGTAAATGTTGAACATAATTTTGGATTTTTGAACTTTTTTTATTTTTTTGGATTTGTGGAAAGGTGTTATGGGAAAGGTACCACTATAACCCAATGATATCATTAATGAGATTCCTTTGTGGATGCCCTATATCATGTGTGTCATATGTGTGTATAGCATAATCATAAAGTGTATCATGCTCTTTTGGTAATTTTATACTTGTTATCTTTGGTTTTCATTTATCCACATTTATTTTATCATTTTTTAGTGATGGATTCAATTGATAGGTATCAGATCCTGTAGATATGATTATATTATGTGGTAAGTTACCAAGTGGATCAAAACATTGTTTATTGAATTATTCATCTAAAAATTATTTACCATATATATATGAACAGTAAATTTAGCATAATTTCAAGAAAGGCTTGTAGTTCCCTCCTTTATATCCATATTTGGAACATTAGATTTTCCAAGTGTCTCTTACTTTTTAACCTCTTTTGTTAGAAACCTTATTTTAAATATTCAATGTGCCCAATACTCTTTTTATAATGTTACATTTTTTATTTGTGATTTATTCTTTGAATTTTTCTCATTTGTAAGTTATTGCTCTTTGATAAAATGTATTTTTGAATGATTTGTATTAGTATTACCACTATATCCCAAGCTTTTTCAATTATTATTATTGTCTATGGAGATATGATGATTTATGACTTGAAAATGTTTTCCCAATCCTTGACCATGATAACCAAAATTTTATAAATATTTATTTTCAAAACCATATTGTTTAAAAAATTGAGTATCATTATTGAGAGGTAAATTTGTATCCTTTTCTTGATCTGATATTTTTTTGAAACTTTTTTTTCTCTAGATATTTGCAACTATTTTTACTCTAAATTTTTTTTGGTAACCATATTTATTGTTTTTGTATTTGTGATTTAAAAGAAGTACTCAAAATGTGAATGGTATTATTAGTTGATGTATAAATTTTAGGACCACCACTAACTTTGTGGCTTTGGATCATGTTCTTTAATAAAAAATAATAATTTGTATGATGCCCATGCATTCTATGATATGCACAATAATATTAATATTTACTGATAGAAGGTCAATGACGTAATTTGACCACTTTATCTCGAATAATTTCTCTAAGGACTTAAATTGAACTCTTAGTGTCCTTTTGGCCACTTTTTGAATCACTTTTTAAAGATGTATGTTGTTTTATCTTTTCATTTGGATGTGAAACCTTGTTTGGCACAACATTGGTAGATGGGGATGCAAACACATGATTAACACTACCATGTGTTGGATTATATAAGTATATAATCTAATTTTTTTAATAATACGATCTTTGAATTTAAATTATTTTGACACCCTTCTATTGATTTTCTTATAAGGATGAATTGATCTATTAAGGATTGACAAGAACCAACCCTAGGTACCTCATATTGAACATGCATATATACAACATCTATTTTACCCATTGAAGGAGTGATAACATGGACATAGTTAGACGGATGGTAGATATCACCCTCTTTAGGGTTAGGAGGAAGAGGCTCAATATTATTTAAAAAAAATTGGTAAATATAATTTTGAATTTTATCTCAATTAGGATCATTATCTAATTTGGTTATTTTTAAATGATTATATTTTGAACCCCTTATAGTCTTAATTGATTGAATCATGCATGAAACATAACAAGTAAAAACTACCATTATGTATTATATAATAAAGTAAAAAATAAATGTATCCATATTTAACATGATTTTGGAAAAGTCACAAATTTTTATTTTTAAAATTTTAACTCTTTTAAATTAACAAACATTTTTTTAAAAAAGAGTAAATCATGAAACTCTAGGTCAACTAGGGTGGTCACCACAATGTAGCAAATGAATATAAATAAATATAATGTGATTAGATAATAAATTTTGGAATATTAAACAAGTTTTTAAAGAAAAATAATAAATGAGAAGAACCCAAAAAATAAGGAAATAAAAATATAATTTATGGCCTACAGGTCTAAATTTACTAAAACTAGTAAAAAGTTAAATTTAAAATATCTGTAGAATATTTTGGAAAACAAAAAGAGGTTTTTTTTTAATAAAAATAATTATGAAAAATATATAAGTAATTTTCAATCTGATCTATTATGAATCATAAATAGGACAAAAAATGTGAAAATCATTACAAGTAAAATCTTAGAATATTTCTAGTAAATAATCAACAATTTTGATAAAATAAGAATTTATTTCAGATATCTGAGATATGTTTTGAATAAAATATTATTTTTTATGAAATTTATAAATTAATTATAAAATAATTACACCATTTTCCTTGTATATCAATATTTACTGAAAATAGTAAATTAAAAAATCCATACTAATTTTTGCAAAAAAAGAATTTTTTTAGTGTATCAACCTGAACAGAAAATACATTTGAGTAATTTTAAAATGAATTTGTTTGGAGGAAAAATTTGACAAGAAAAAAAAATCCAATTGAAAGCATATGCACATGAAGCCCTTGTGACTAGAGAAGGGTAAAACCTTATGGTAAAGTTTCATATCAAAAAAACCATCACAAATTGAAACCCTAAGAGGTTGGAATCCCTATATCGAAAAAAAAATTGCTCTCACACAGGTCAAGTTCACCAAATTTTTGAACTTAAAATGTAAATATGGTTGAATCTAGGGTTAAAGGAGTAGATACAGTCTAGGGCACAAGGATGGTAGACTATCTCTAAATCAGGGCAATTATTTATGAAACTTAGATATGACATATACTAAATTTATTATATTGAGATGTTAAAGATAGAAAGTAAAAATAATGATATAAATTGTAATGATAATGATTAAAAGATACTTATTTGGTTTTGATGCTAATACATCTCTAGATTTAAATCAGGAAGAAAGTAGACTGGATCTAGATTCTAAATCAATCATTTGATTCTATAAATTCAATCTTTGTGACCTCAAACACTTGTATTAAGTTGGGATGGTTACGTCAATTCTATTATTTGACTTGGATGTAATTGTCTAGTACAAAATATCTATTAAAATTAGATGTGACCACCTAGATGCTTTTGAGTTTTGCATCCTCTTCACTCTGATGCATTCAGGTCTAGTTCATGGACTGTTACTTCTTATCAAAATAGAAAACTATAGTTCTTTATCTTCATAGCACATAGTGTCAAACTACCCTAAATACCCCTATGTCATTGAGTGTTGCCTATATATCTAATACTTTGAAGAGGGCCTCAAACTTATGTACTTCTCCCCTACATGTTGTCTTGTATGTGAATCATAAAATATGTGATAATCAAGTACAACAATGATCTAGATTGTAACTTAGAAAATATGGCTCTTGGGTTGCTCCTTTAGTACTTTATACTTTTAGATGTGTTATCTCTATGATTGATATGAAAATAGGAGAAAATAGGGAAGCTTTACTCATTTGAGTGATTGATAGAATTATTTTAGTAAGTTTTTTTTGGTCTATGTTAGGTGAGGAATGAATGAGGGTTGATCTTGTATTTATATTAATCCCTTTGGAGAATATATCACATTAAAGCACTGGGTTGACCTTTAAGATATGTTTCATTTGAAAATTATATGACTTTAAGGAAATAGACAATTGCATTGAGATAAAGAACTTATGTCAACTTAAGTTTCTAATTGAGACACAAATTTATGGGTAGTTGAAAAGAAAGAACAGATCCATAACTTACAAAAATAAAAGATAAGTCGGTTTACAACATTATGGGCAAGATAGAAGGTTTGAATTATCAAAACAAGACTAAGAGATAAGTAATTAGGCATAGGGAGATAGTGTATGTGATACTTTTGGTAGTAGAAAAAAATTACTGAAGGTACATCCTAATTTTTATTTTCCAAGTGTACAATATTGAGATGCTATATAATTTAAAAATAATGTCTACACTAATTGATAGCTTTTTGGTCATCATGCAAGAAGCCACTATTAATTGAATACCATAAACTATATTTAGAAAAAAGTGGCATCCCAAGTTACTTATAAAAAAGTAAATTACTTAAATACACTTTAATTTTACTTAACTAACACTAAAAGTGCACCCCACCACTTAGGAACTCATTTCAGTACTTTGATAGTGAACTTGAGTTAATTGACAATTAACTGATAGTTCTAGTTATTTTTTTAAAATTACTAGAAAGTATCCAAAAGTGACCAAAAAATTAATTAAGGTCATAAATAAATTAAATAACATTCCAAAACAATTAAAATATAAAATATACTAAGTTTAAAAATAAAACTCAAGTGCCCATATTAGCGTTATACTCAACATTCCCCCCTTTTATGAAAAGAGATGAGATTCCTATCATCTCCTTGAGTCTTCCATGGATATTCTTCACAAATATCCATCATATTCCTTGTGTGTAATCTGATGTAAGTGTTTTATATTCAAATTTATTATAGGATAATTCAAATATAAGCTATTTATTTGAAGATTAAAAAATCAACCCACTTTTCAATGTGAAGCAATAACCTAAAGTTGATTTCCTGTCATCAAGAGATTTTCTCCATGATTATAAAAGAAACTTATCTAAATATAAGAATACATAAGGACCTTACTTGTCTAAAATTAATTCCATGATTATATTTAATTCTTATATATCTAAAAAATCTCCTTACTTCTTGAAAATACTTGAGAAACAGTTAACCTATAAATATAGAAACTAGTGAAATCTTATAACTAATATCAGGTTTTATCATAATGAGATACATCAAACCTCACACCATGCTTATAAAATTATTTTAATTACTTCCATCCTCCCTCATAATATTTTCTCAACTTATAATTAGAGTGTTTATAGGCTTTAAATCTTGAAGATTGTACTTTTTTAGCATGTTTTATACATACTTGGCTTGATAAATGAATACCTCCTCTATATTTTGATGGAATTTCATGCCAATAAAGTAATTAATAAGTCCAATATCAGTAATATAAACCTTTTATTTTATATATTTTTTAAATCTATTTAACATCTCCATAAATCTAAGTGTAAAGATCAATTCATCTACATAGGGACAAAGATATAAAATATTAGAATTCAATGCTTGCATGTAAAGAGTTAGTTCATTTTAAATTATTAAAAATACTTGGTACAATAAATAGATATAAATTCTTAAGTACCAATCTATTTTAACTTGCTTCAACCCATAAATATCCTTTTTCAACTTATATACCTAAAATTATTTACCCTTTACCTCAAAACCTTGTAGATGCCCCACATATAGTTATTATTCAATCACTCCATTAAGGAATGAACTTTTAAAATCCACTTGATGAATTTACCATAATTTATGAGAAGTTAAAAAAATCATTAAAATTATATTATCTTCACGTGTCATAGGAGCATAAGTTTTCTCATAGTCAACCCCATATGTTTGTGCAAATCCTTTTACAACTAATCTAATTTTTAATTTGTCAACTGTACTATCACTTTTAAATTTGATATTATTGACCCAATTTATAAAAATTACATATTTATTTAACATATGTTTAAATAAAATACATATATCATTCCTCTCAATTGAACCTATTTTTAATTTCATAACATCCGACCATTCTTTCTTTTAACTAGCTTCTATATACTTTCTAGGTTCACTAATCACTAATGATAATGTAAACATAATATTTTCATTATAAGTATCATCAAATAAATTAACTTAATGATGTTTTAGTATTTTTATCCTTATATCATAATTTCTATCCAATAGTTTATTGGCTATATAAGGATTCAACAAATATTTTTTCTTTCTTGATGTTGATGTAGATGGATGACTAATCTCTTGTAAAGCATTAGTATTGTTTCTTGATGAACTAAAAACTTATGTATTAATTTTTAAGTCCTCAAAATCAATTTTAATTAAATTTTTCCCTTAATTTATAATTGTTTATATCTACATGATCGGAATAACCATATTCCTCATATATATATATATATATATATATATATATATATATATATATATATATATATATATATATATATATATAATCCCTAGAAACCATTGTAGATTTACTAGTATAATTATAATTCTTGTATGCTTTGATTTCATTATTATATCCTATGAAATTGTGATAAACACTCTTAGTATAAATTATATCACTATTATATTTAATTATGGTGATTTTAATGCTAACATTTCCTTCAAATTTTATGGGGATTTCATCTCTTGATTTTTCTTAGATCATGAAAGAATCATCTAACTTACTAAAATCATCTTTATAACTTATCACCTAATTTGAGCAATCTGAATTAAGATATAACAAATTATTATTTTTATCTATTCTTAAAAAACATATGAGACAATAATATAATCTCTCTAAAAACTCACTTTTTCAGATTGAAAGTCCTCTTCCCTTTTTTTATTAGCTTGATTCTTAGCTACTAGTATCTTTTAATATTTTATTACATGCCCTGATTTTTTGTAGTAATAAAAAATAAAGTATTTCTTTCTCTTATCTTTGAATTTTATTTCAAAAATTTCTTTTGAATTTAATTTTTGAAAAATATTTATTCTTATTTATGAATCTTGATATTTAAAACCCTTACCTTAGTTTCAAGTGCTTGTTCTAGACCATATTCCATATCTCTTGTATATAGTCTCATCTTACCTTCATGAGACAAGAGAGAACCCATTAACTCATCAACACCTATAGTGTTCATATCTTTACACTCTTCAAGAGTGATCATAATATGCAACCATATGTAGCTTAAAGATTTCAAAATATTTTTTACTATAATACTATCTAGTATAGTTTCTCCATAAATCCTCTTTTTATGTACTAAATCATTTACCCTTATGTAATAATTCCCAACTCCTTCAAAATCTAACATTCTCAAGTTCTCAAAATTAATTTTAAGGGTTTAGATTTTTGCTTCTGTTACCTTAATAGAGTCTTGATATGAATTATATAAGGTATTTTATGCCTCATGGGCATTCATATATCTTTCAATTCTTGGATAAATACCTGGGTCAATGACACTCAAAATATACAAGAAAGTTTGTGCATCTTCATTTTTTTCATCTTTTTTATTCTTTTTTATCTCATGTTAAGGTGTTTAAATATCGCCGTGGTGTGTACCTATGGATAATATTATTTCAAAATTATTTCCACAAAATAATTCTCTTCAATTGATCTCTTCAATACTTAAAATATGTATTCATGGAAGTAGAATTTATTAAAGCGATTGTATCTTCTAAAAATGATTTGAAACCCCTTTTAAACTTTGATTGAATGTGGATATGATACCAAATAAAAAAAATTAATTATTGGATTGAGTGAAAATAAGCTTTGTTTCTCTCTAAAATTGAATCTATGTATCAACAAAATTGTCCCAAATTTATTAGCTATTAAATTAGTAATGTTGTGACTAAAATTATTGATCGAAAAGTATTTTGAATAGCTTAAAACTTGAAAAAATATATTTGTCAGTATAAAATAATATATACCTACAATAATATCAGATTTAAATATACAAAAATATCCTCAATTCAAATTAATTCACCACATTTCTGTTGTGTGCAACTTTATTAAATAAATAAGGCTTAAAACAAACCTTTTCAAGACAACTTACATGACAAGTTATTTTAAGAAAAGAATAAAATAAAAACTAAATAAGTAAATTTAATTGAAAACTAAGTAATCTATAATTATACTAATAAAATTAGACTCTAATACAACTTAAATCAACTAAATACAAACTGAAGATATAACTAAGTGTACCACTAATACTAATTGATAGATTTTTGGTTATCATATAAGAAGTCACTATCAATTGATTATCACAGGTTATAATTAAATAAAATTGGCGACTCAATTTTTTTATAAAATATTAATTGACTTAAATAAACTTTAATTTCACTGAATTAATACTAAAAGTGTGTCCCACCACTTGAAAACTCATTTCAATACTCTGACAGTGAATTAGAGCTAACTGATAGTTCTAATTATTTTTAAGAAATCATAGAAAAGTATCTCAAAGTGACCAAACAATTAATTAAGGTATTAAATAAATTAAATAACCTTCTAAAATACCTAAAATAAATAATATATAAGTTTAAAAATAGAACTCAAGTACCCATATTAACATCATACTCAATATAACTTGAGACAAATGAGTGATGATTTAAATTTTGAAAAAAAATTATACGTTTTTTATTCCTTGAATCTCAATTTTAATAAAAAAATAAAAATATATATATTTATTTTTAAATAACATTTCATCATATTATGCTATCAATTTATCTAAAATATATTATTTTTTTAAATTAAAATAATAATAATAATAATATTTAATTACAAAATTATAAGATTAAACTTTAGTAATATATAAAAAATATTGGACCACTTTCTCTTCTAACCCCTCCTACCAATATCTAGATCTAACTATTTCCCAATCTCTTTGTAAATTAAATCAGATGCAACTCCCCCTTTATGTCCCTTCAAGTTTGAATTGATGGGGCTGCATGATTTGTATTTTTCCAATGAATTGGAGGATTGGTTCATAATTCATTTAAAAAGACCATAAGATGTTAATTTTGGATAGAATACTCACCCATATCAAGAAATGTATAAAATATTGGAATGATGATGTTTTCAAAAACATTAAAAAAAAAATAATGGGTGGAGTTAGAATTGAATGCACGAAATGAGGAATTATTAATGCGAACAATGGATAGAGCTTTGTTTCTTATAAAAAAAATAGATGGTAAACTTTAAATAAATCTTCTCCAAATAATAATTTTTTGAGAAGCAAAAAACTGTGGTAAACTTGGTTTAAAGAAGGTGAAAAAATATTTAATATTTTTAAAAATTTAGTTAAGGTAAAGAAAAATTCCAATCACATTTCCTCCATTAATTATAAAAATGGCTCTCTTGGAAAAGGCTTCAAATATCAATAGAAAATTTGTATTATTTTTTGAGGATGTCTTTGCATGTTGAAATGCTTCTAACTTGTATGAACAAGGATCTCTCTTAGATGTTATCTATTGGCTCATTATAGATCAATATAACACACAATTGATGGCCCCTTTTTCAAAATAATAAATTGTAGATATGCTCTTCTTGATATAAAATGACGGCTCTACACCTGGATGAATTCTCAATTGTCTTTTTATATAATACTAACATATCATTGGTCAATTGGTCAAGAGGTTTGTCTGGAATTAGAAGAATCAAGACAAGAAAAGAATTATGTATAAACTTTAACTTTACCTTTATCACTTTAACTCCCAAAAGTAAAGTAACCCTCTTTTATTGGATATTTTAGTCTTATATCTCTTTGAAATGTTATATATAAAATCATCTCAAAATTAATTTCTATGAGGAGGAATGGTTTTCTTCCCACCTTATTCTCCTTTGAACATGACAATTTTGCTCTTAACAGATTAAATTCAGATGTAATTGAGATCACCCATGAAATTATCCATTATTTGAATCACACAAATAAAAAATAGATGCTTGTCTAATTAGATATTAATAAGGTATTTGATAAGGTTAAATTTCATTTCTTCATGATAATTTTGTAGAATTTTGGTTTCTAAAAAAACTAATGTGAATGGGCTTTTAGTTGTATTTCAAAGCCCAAATTTTCCATTTTGGTAAGATCGGAGTCCAACTGGTTTTTTTGAGACCACTAAGGGGTTGAGGCAAGGGTAACTTGTCTTCCCCTTACCTTTTAATTCTCATGTTAAAATATTTATGGAGGTCCATTGCTATAGTTAACTCTTCTCTCTTAAATTAAAGAATTAAGGTAACAAAATTGATTGAAAATTTGACTTGCTAGAAATTTAAAAATGATACTCTTCTGTTCAAAATGGCTTGTAGGAGAGAATATAGGGTATTTAAAAATATTATTGATGCTTATTCCCTAGCCTTAGGAAAACTAGTTAGTAAAATGAAATACGAGATTTTTATTTTGAACACTCCTAGGCTAGTATAAGGCAGGACTACATAAATCTTAGAATTCAAGGTGGGTTCTCTTCCAAGCAAGTATCATTATATTCATTTATATTTAGGTGCTGGGAGAGATTACATTGGAAAAAATTGATTGGCTATTTTTAATTTTTTGAACTCTTGGAAATGGAAATGGATATATCTGGCTAGCTATGTTACTCTTATCAAGTCTATTATGAGTTAGATCCCCATCTATATGATGTATTATTTAAAATCTCTTGAAAATATGATTCTCAGATTGAATAATATCATGAAAGACTTCTCATGGCATGGGAAGGAGTAGAAAATTAAAAATCTTCTTTTCAAGTGGGATACAATTTTCTCTTCTAAATCTTATGGAGGAGATGGAATTAGGAATATTTTTCATCTAAAATAGATATTGGGACCAAAATTATTTGTCTCATGTACTCATAACCTTAATAAAAATAGTGTCATATCCTATAATAAATATATTTGGATTCTTTGTCATATAAATAATTTTGACTATGGAAAATCTTCCTAAAGGATCACATCTTTAGAATTTTATGATGATTTATCAACCTATCATTCTTAGCCATCTATATTTGGAAAATAGGTCAAGGGAAGAAGCAAAAAAAATTAGGACTCTTAGAATGGGAACTCAACACTAGTAGTGGATGAAACTCTTTTTTAGTAAAATGTGTTCTGATTATAATATGGGGTCATAAATTGAAGGTTTATTTAAGTATTAAATTAATCTATGGCATTTAAATTTATTAATGGAAAGATCTTAGCTCTATGAATCCACCCCCAGATTGGGATTTTGAGTTAATTGAGATATATTACTCAAAGAAAATTAATATCAATTTGGGAAGGGATAAGCTTATACGGTTGATGGAAATATATAAAATTTATGAGGTAAATATGGGTTAAAAATGGACTTTCCTTCTAGCACATGTTTATCTTTAGTAATTTACATTATGTTTATATAAGGAAACCCTCTCAAAATTAGGAGATTTTACTTAACTTAATATTCAAGGTAGGATTATTTATTTTTGGTGGTCTCTCAAGATGCATCATATGCAAGGAAGCATATGAAGATGTAAATCAATTGATAAATTTTTTTCCATTTCAAATTATTTAAAGAATAGACTAAGGTAAAAACTTACTTAGATTGGTGATGTTTTGACCTCCTCATTCTCTTCTCTAACCTCAACTCTAATACCTGTAATCAACCATGCATGCCATTAAACTTCTCAATCTTTCTTATTTACCAACTCCTCATTGGGTTTGACATCATTCTGATGTGTGATTATATTAAATTTACTTCATTGAATTCTTTAGTTCTGACTTTATATCCTCTTCACACCTTACACTCATCCATTATTTCATTATATTCATTTACTCATTCCCTCTCCTTCAATCACACTCACTAGTCTTTACTAGGCTATATGATTCTTTGACCAAATCACTTCAATTATTGATCTAGGTCTCTTGTAGACAATATTGATCTTGGATATTATATATTAGGTTTAACATACTTGATTCAACTCAATTCAAACCCTCATTCCACCTTAACTACCTTCTTGACTTCTCAGACCCTCAACCACTCTTCTCTCCCAATAGCCTTTTTTGGCCTTTTCAATTGGTACAAATAGGTAATGATTTGTCTAGGGAAACTAAACTAATTTTTGGATACCCTATATCATTTACTATCTTTATATGAAGTTTCAAAATCCAAATCACTTTACTTCACCATTTTATAGCCTCTTCCTCTCTCAATTAGCCCTTATTAGGCCTAGTTGCTTTTATCTACAACACAATCTCATTTTACCATGCGTATGGATTTCATATAGGTTTGTAACCTTAAAAATATCTTGATTAATGACAAAAAACATCAAACTATCAAATTTCATCTAATTCCACTAGTGCAAATGCTTGTTATTCCATTTTTTAGATTTTAACCCTAAATTTGGGTTTTCATAGACTAAGTGAGCCTGAGAGGCTTCAAAATGGGTTTATTACATCTATTCTAGGTTTAAAACATCAAAAATACCTGAATAAGGTCTGAATCGATTATACCCACCTTTTATAATCTTTAATCTAATATAGATAATGTCTAATCACACTCAAGTCAATAGTTCTGCTAGATTCTATTAACACACTCTGTGTGTGCAAGCCTGAGGGAAGAGATTTTGTTATTCTAAGTTTCAAAACAAGTTTTAAAATTATATGAGGATTGGGTAATATTTTTAACAACTATATAAACCTTATTAAATAATTATAATCCTCTCTTAATGCCCCATTTCATCACTTAACTCAAATGTTGGCTCTGTCTATGTATGCAAACACAGTGACCTATAGGTTTGGGCATAGTTATTCTTCAAATATGTAACAAAAAGAATATAAAACACTTAAGGAAAATTAATAATGTTAAAATAAGTCTTACCAATTCATAAAATAATCAAATTTTGATCTACAAACCATTATATAAAATGCATACTCAAGTTTGATTGATCACAGGATGTAAGTTCTACAGAGTCCTTGTCTGATATACTCAAAAAGTATTTATCAAAGAATGAAATAAAATGTATTAAATATTTAATTAACAAAACAAAAATATATTTAACATGTTTATATGGCTCAAAACCTTCCCTAGAGTCTCCCCTTGCATTTGATAGTTACACAGTCCTTAGTTTTGAATACAGAGTATGGAAACACAAGGTGTTTTACAAGTAGCTATAAAAATGAAGAAAATTTATATTAATTGTCTTTAATTTTTTTAATATTAAATATTAAATATAATTAAATACTTAATTATCTTTCAATATTCTCACCCCTTTACTCCTAAGACCTGTACTATCTATCCATATCAAGCATTATTTTTCTATTTTCTTGTTAGGTACTTGTATGAAGGTAGTTACAACCATTTGATTTATTAAATTTCATTTAATTACACACTCTATGACCTTAAAATCTCTCTTAAGACACCTTTGGACCTAAATAACCTACTAGAAACATTAGACTTCACCGAACACCACAAAACACCTCTCAAAACTAATGACATAATTCAAATTTTTAAAATGCCCATTTTGGTGGGAAAATACCAAAGGGATACCAAAACACACTAAAGGACTATTATAAAGAATAAATTATATTATAAGGGATGCTATAATACCAAAGACACTTCCCATGACTAAACTTACATAATTTGCTTGATGCTCCTATATCATACTCCCAAGTAAGAAAGAATTTTGGCTTCAAATGAACTGCTATGTTCTTCTTCCCAGTCTTCCAATTCATGCTCTTTGGATCTTCCTCCTCTATTGTTGTTCCACCATTCTTAAACTACTCATATTTTTTCTCATGCTTGCCTCTATCAAAGGCAATTTTTCCTCCTTATTTCCAATGTTTTCTTGTACTAACTAGCACCTTATGTGCACTCATTCTTTGTTATTTGATTTTATCATATGTGTTGTGTATACCCCAAAACATTGTTGATACAATTGAACTTTCATATTCATCTTTTAATATCTTCATGCTTGTAACAAAAACAATGGAAATTTTTTGCCTACCTACTTCAGTCTATTATACTATTGTCATCAATGATTTCTCTTCATGTTATTTGTCCTCTTTCATGAGGTCCTAAATTGCTGCAACCTATACTTGATATTAATTTTGATTCATTTCACCATTCAAGGCTCTTTATAAATCTACCATTTCTAACTCTAATTTCTCTTGGATTTCATAAACAAACTAATAATCAAATGTCACAATTTCTTCATTAGTTTGTACCTCTCTTTCTAAGCATTTAATGAGGCCTTCAGACTGATCTACTACTTATTTGTCTTACCCATCACCTAGTTGGATACAACTAACTTATTTATTCTCTTTCAAACTTAAGTCATCCTTCTCAAGGTACTATTAATATTCATCCACTTGTTCACTATGCTACCCACTCAACCAAGACCTTTGCATCTATTTCTTGAGTTTCTTACAAAGTAACCTCTTTTACTCTCTTTCCTCTCTCTTAGATTTATCTTTCTCCTCTTTATCTTTAGCCTTATTGGCCACTTTAGTGTCTTCTTATTCATGAACCATCCATAGTATGGGTTCTCACTTTCCTTCATTTGTTCTATTATGATTAGTAACTCATCCAACTACTACCTTACCTCTATCATCTCTTTCTCCATATCTTTCTTCTTGGTGTCTTCGTGCACCTTCTTTGATCTATGGTATCTCTTTTCATCATTACCATATTTTATATTTTATTTATCCTTATTCATTTTATCCTTCACTCAATCTCTTGGTCTCACCTAGACCTATTCTCTTTGATAATCCTCCTCTACTTATCCTCTTATGACCTCACTTTGTCTCTCTCTCTATGACCTCACTTGGGTCTATCTCAATATCTTGTCCTTTGCCTAGGAGTATTTTCTATCTATTTAATCTCTTCTTGATCTCACTCTTTATATTTACAATATATATCTCACACTATCAAGCCTCACTGGCTTCAGGGTTATTTACCACAATCTCATCTCTCACTTACACTCCAACACTATCTCATGAACATATCAAAACATAAAATGAAAACAAAATCAACATGTACCTTGTTATGATTTTTGGTTTTCCTTATAATCTTCCAAAATAAATTCCCACTCTAATATAAAAGATGCAAAGACCTCCTCATTCTCTACTCTAACCTTAACTCTGATACCTGCAATCATCAATGCATGCCATTAAACTTCTCAATCTTTCTTTTTTACCAAATCCTCACTAGGTTTGAAACCATTCTCATGTATGATACTATTTATTTTTATTATTTTAATTCTATAATTATGACTTTATATCCTCTTCACACATTACACTCATCCATTCTTTCATTCTATTCATTTACTCATATCCTCTCCTTCAATCAGACTCACTAGTCTTCACTGGGCTATAGGATTATTTGATCAAATCAATTTAATTATTGATATTGGATAGTCTATATTAGGTTTAACATAATTTTTTTAACTCAATTAAACCCCTCTTTCCACCTTAACTACCTACATGACTTCCCAAATCCTCAACTACTCTTCTCTCCTAGTAGCATTTTTTTAGGTTTTTTCAATTAGTATGGATAGGTACTGACTTTTATAGGGAAAATAAACTAATTTTTGGACACCCTCTATCATTTAATATCTTTATATGAAGTTTAAAAATCCAAATCACTTTCATTCACCATTTTATATCCTCTTCCTCTGTCAATCAACCCTTATTAGGCCTAGTTACTCTTATTTGCAACACAATCTCATTTTGCCATGTGTATGGATGTTTTATAGGTTTGTAACCTTAAAAATATATTTATTGATGCTAAAAACCATAAAAATACCAATTTTAATCTAATTCCACTAGTGAACATTCTTGTTATTCCATTTTTTAGATTTTAACCCTAAACTAGGCTTTTCATAGACTAAGTGAGCCCAAGAGGCTTCCAAATGGGTTTATTAAATATATTATTGGTTTCAAACCTCCAAAATAATAGAATAAGGTATGAATTTATTATATAAAAATTTTATATGCTTTTAAATCTCTTAGATAATGTCTAGTCACACTCAAGTCAATAGTTATGTTAGATTCTATTAACACAGTCTGCCTATGCAAGCCTAAGGGAAGAGATTTTGTTGTTCTAAGTTTCAACACAAGTTTAAAATTATGTGAGGATTGGGTAACATCTATACCATCTCTATAAACCTTCCTAAATCATTATAATCCTCTCTTAATACCCCATTTCATCACTTAACTTAAATGTTGGTTTTGTCTATGTATGCAGACATAATGACTTACAGGTCTGGGCATAGTTCTTCAAATATGTAACCAAACAAATTGAAAACACTTAAGGATAATTAATAATGTTAAAATAAATTTTAATAATTCATAAAATCATCAAAATTTATTCTATAGACCCTTTCTTATTCAAAATGCATGCTCAAGTTTGCTTGATCACAGTATGCGAGTTCTATAGAGTCCTTGTTTGATATACTCAAAAATTCTTTATCAAAGAATGAAATAAAATGTCTTGAATATTGAATTAATAAAATAAAAATATATTTAACATGTGGATATTTATCAAACTCTTTCCCTAGAGGCTTTCCTTGCATTTAAAAGTTACATAGTCCTTAGTTTTGAATACAGAGTATGGAAACACAGGGTGTTTTATAGGCAAATATCAAAATGTAAAAAAACTTTCTTTTAATTTTCTTGAAGTTTTTAAATATTAAATATTTGAGAGAATTCAATAATTCATTATATTTCAATATTTTGACTCCTCTGCTCTTAATACATGTACTATCTCTCTATATCAAGCATTCTTTTTCTATTTTCTTGTTAGTTGCTTGTATGAAGGTAGTTAAAATTATTTGATTTATGAAATTACATGCCATTTACATTTTATTACACATTTTAACACCTTAAAATCTATCTTCAGACACCTTAGGATCTAGATAACCTAAAAACATTAGACTTCACTTAACACTACAAAACACCTCCCAAATCTATTGACATAACTCAAATTTTTAAAATGTCCATTTTGGTAGGAAAATGCAAAAGGGATATCAGAACACACTAAGGGACTATTATATAGACTCAATTACCTTATAAGGGATATTATAAGACCAAATAAACTTACCCATGACCAAATTTACATAATTTTCTTGATGATCCTGCATCAATTGGGCTACTTCTTCATTTATGTTCCAAGATTGTAACATGTGGCATTATTTAAAATATAAGGATGTATTTTTCTAAAGTTGGAAAATAATTATAGAAATTTTAGTATTTAATTTGTGGTAGGAAATTAAATCTCAAATATTCAATGGAGTTGAAACTTTAGTGGCTATAGATACCAAAAAAATTTGGGGTGGATATCTCTAAAAAATTAATGTCCCATGCAACTGGTCCTCATATTGCTTTATCTCAATAGGATGTTCAAATCTAAAAATTTATAAGTTGTTCTCTCTTCCCCTATTTAATGAGTCAAGGGTAGTCTTGGGAGGGTAAAATAATTTGATAAGAAGGAATAATTAGCTTGGACTATTCTCATTATAATGTTATTTAATCTAATTTATAATCGTGCCTAACGAGGAATTCTGGGTGCTTCAAGTGCTAATTTTGTCATCAAGGATTGTGTGGGTTCTTTAATATAGGATGCCTTAATAAAAATATGTGATGGCAAAAATAAAAATGTTAAACATCATGCCTTGGTTTTTAGGATCCAAATGGTTTCTCAATATGATAATGAAAATATTAATATAGAAGGAGAATTTTTGGCTATTATAAATTCACTATGAAATTAGGGCTATGAAAATTGGAGAGAAAAAAACCTACACCAAATTTGAGTGAATCTTAGTGATTTCAATACTTAGTAGGCCCAAAATTGTTTTAGACAAGCTAATAAGGTAGCATAATTCCTATAAAATGATGTTATTGATCAACAAATATTTTTAAGATGGATAATGTTTTGGATAGTTGGCATGGTTTAAAGGACTATTGGATCTTGGATAGGCCAACTAGGTCCTCCTTAAACCTCATAATGATTGTTATTCTAGGGGCCTTAGATTCCTTAGGGAACTTTTTTGATTCAATGATATGGAGATATTTATTTATACAAATAAATTTAATTAAAAATATTTTATTTATAATTTTGATCCTCACTCCATTTACTTCCAACACACTTGGTTTGGGATAGGGTGCAACGTCATGATAATTTATAGTGACATGGCTCAAAAATCATCTCTAAACTTCCATCTGAGCAATGTAATTAATGTAAGAGGTGGTATGACATGTGGGAATTTATTTGTGTGATACTTATCATTCATGAGTTATTTATGTCTCTATGTTTCTCCTTCTAACATGTGGCATGTGTCTTTGTTATGCTTTTGGCATTTGGATTCCCCTCCCTCTACCACCATAAAACCTTCTTCATTACTCCCTAGCTTCTTCATGTATGGATTTATGTGTGAAATGGGATTTTTTTTGGCTCTCTATGATGAGTGGTTGATTACTATGTTTTTTTCTTAGATTGGGGACATTTTATAATCCCTCAAAGTAATTTTGGATGTGGATTATATTGATACTAAGATACATGATCTAGTTAATTCATAGGTAGATCAATGTTCATCACTAAACTCATGGCCCTCATTCCAAAAAAGTATAATTTTTATAGTTGTTGAATATTTTATCAAAAAAGAGCATCATATTGGGATGGACATGGGTTTGTAAATGTTTGATGTGGTATCCCATGTTGATCTTCTAATTTATAACCACAAATGTTAGGGAATTGTTACAATGGCTTAGTTCAAAGAGTTGGAGATTCCTTCAAATTGGTGAAGATACTAGAAAATTTTCAAGACTTTGTTAGAGATGGGAAAGGGTTGATAGTGTAATGGATTATCTTATGCATGTGGATTTGTACCCCCTATTATATATCCTATTCTTCCATCTCATCACATGATGTAAAATAAGGCAACAATCTTGGAAGTTAAGATGGTGAATAAATGGGTAAGGTTTTCAAGTTTGTTAAGGGATTTTTAGTTGTTGATGTGGATGTAGTATTTGGGAAAGCCTTTTATTCCTCTCGGTATAGGCAAGAGGTGGCTTCATCTACTGTTGATTTTATGGACCTAGAGTCTAAGATGAAAGTAGTTCTTTGAGGCCTTTATGCCAGGTTTTTTAGTGTCCATATTTTTTTGTCTTTTGTCTTAATATAGGTTATGGGTTCCAAGAAAGATAATGTATGTCATATTTCAAACTTGGTATTGATCTTGTTAGTATGTTTAAACTTATATTTTTTTATAAATAGTTTTTTGTTTAGTTAGTCTCTATGTCATTTAGTTGGTGTTCAACATTATATATTGTTCTAGTCACATGTGTTGACTAATTTTATAGGGGTCATGTATGGCATTAGTACTTGGATGATAAAATTTACACTATAATATTTGATTCTTATATTATAATGTAAATTTCATCATCCAAACACTAAGACCGAACATGACCCCTACAAAAACCAATCAACAAAAGCAAATAGAACTACATATAATATCGAACACCAAATAGAGGTCACATAAACTAACTAAGTGAGAAAATATTTATAAAAAAATACAAGCTTTAACACACACACATATGGGTGGGGGAACCTATACTTTCTTTATGAATTAAAAAAAATTACTTTATTCTATAAGCTTTCAAATTTAAGTTTAAGCTAACTAATTATTATAACATAATTTATTTATCAATATATTAATATTTTTAATAATATTTTATTATATTATTTTATATGCTTTCAACTTTGAATTTAAGTAATCAAATTATTTTAATTTATTTTATTTATCAATTTTATTTAATTAATTGTTTTATAGTTGAAAGATATTTCAAACATTTGATATCATGGTATTTTTATAGTAAATATTATCTTTAATTTGAGGATAATTTGATTAGTAGAAGTCTATAATAATAAATTTTGACCTTAATATTAAAATATCTAATATTTATAAAATCATAATAATATTGTAAAATATTTTAATATACTAATTATGTTTATTTTTCAAAGTGAACTCCCGATCTATTTAAATTGATTTAAAGATTCAATAAAATTCTCATATATGTGTATATATATGTGTGTGTATACATATGTATGTATATGTATATATACATATACATACATACACACACACACACACACACACATATACATATACATATACATACATATACATATACATTCATATACATATACATATATATACATATACATATACATATATATAAACATATACATATACATATACATACATAGACATATATATAAACATATACATACATACATACATATATACATACATACATATATATATATATGTATGAATATATGTATGTATGTATGTATATAATCTTTTATTTTTTTGATAGATTTCAGGGTTGGTGGGATCCCTACCTAATAAAATGTAGAATGAAAAAAAAAGATAGGCCTAGCTTGAGGAAATAAATTCCTTGAGACATCTAACTAAATATCAAAAAAATTCGCTTAATATGAACTAGTTCTATTATATTATCAGAGTGTTTATATACAAAGTTAGGCTATGATAATGCTAAAAACTACTAGAGACTAGATTGATAACTATAATAAAAACCATAAAAAAAATTATTTACCATAGACAATTAATCCAAAACAACAAGGGGCTTGCCACTCCAACTCACACTCAAAATTTCACTATCCAAGAATTGCCTATTAGCTTTCAAGGGTTGAGCCCACACCTCAGCTTTTATCGGATCCATAACCTCCTCTGAGTCACCTGATAGAACCCCTTTCCCTACACTTGATACCTCTACGTTGTAGCCATTAGCATTATGCACCACCCTTTCTGAGATGGAAGACCCTGCTGACATTGAAACCTACTTACCAAACTAATTGGGCACTATAAATTTGCCCCTACAAAAGCCATGAAGAATTTTTTTTACTACCTTGATGTGAGTAGGATTTCTCTAGGACACTCTCCACACTGTCAGCTCATCAAGAGGGGCTCTGATCTCATATAAATCTATAAACACCACCCTTTTCTTTGTTTTTGGACCTTATTATACCAAAAAAATCCCATCAAACTCCTCAACAAAACCAAGAAAGTTAATGAATCACTCCTCTAAGGCCTTAAAAATTAAGATATGGAGGAAGTTGAGCCCATATTTACTAGAGAACAATATCTCATTGAACAAACCTACTTCAATAGCTCTATCTCCATGAAGAGATTCAACCTGAATTCTGACATAACAAAAAATTACACCATCTCCATCTCCTCCCCTTTGTCAAAAACCAACATGAGGAGAATTACAAATAAATCACTATTGACTCTAAGTTAACATGTCAATTTAGGATAAAACCAATTTCATCCACCCTCACCACTTGAGTAACTACTTGTGTAACCTCAAACAATGACACTCATAATATATGTTACAGCCTACATGAAGAAACCGACCTAGAGAACCTCATTTCCCTTTTGGGAATGCAACCAAAAACTATTGGCCATGTTACTACTTTCACCAAAGCTTTCTCCATTCCCACACCAGCTAACACCTGCAAATAATCTTAGACCCTGATACTATCCAAAAATTCCATACCAAACTAAATTGCCAATAAAAAGCACTGTAATAGATATAAGAATGGGATGCCAACTCCCATGCTATATATTTATTGCATTCATCATAAAGGAAACCCCTAAAACTTTTCATTCTCCACAAACCATAATGTCATTATAAATCTATATTAGCTATCTTGGCAAAATATAGCCACATTTTTTTGAAATTATCAATGTGGTTGATCTCTACTTGATCTATCCCCATGTTAGACATGAAATCAGCTTCCCTATTTGACTTACAAAAGCAATGCAAATCTTTCCATTCTTTGAGATAGTCGAGGAACTACCATGCCTTGGCCAAAATATTTTTAATGTTCTAGGCTTTGGATTTTTGATTATTTAATATTCGAATCACTGCCTATGAATCATCTTCAATGATTAGGCATTTGATATCATAATTTATAGTCAATTTTAGGCCAATAATAAGAGCTTGAGACTCTTCTTTATTATTAAAACCATCCAAAAGTTTGACATAGGCTACTCTAATTAAAAAAACTATTGAAATCCTTTAAAACATAAGCCACCCCCAACACTCTTGGGTTTCCCCTACAAATTCCATCAAATTTGAGTTTGAACCAACCAGAGGAGAAGCTACCACATTACCTTTAATCTAGTTTTTTTATTTGAATTTATTATCAAAGACCCATTAATAGGGATATAATATTATTTTTAATAATATTAAATAAATATACCAAAATAATTAATAAAATTTATTAAAATCAATTGAATTAATAACCAAAAAATATAATTATAATTATATTAAAAAATTATAGAAAATATAACCATTTTAATATTTTTAAAAATTTAAAACTGTATAATTATTGTCATGGAATTTATATTATGAAATTTAAACAATTTATCCCATTTAGAAAAAAGCACATTTTTATTCATAAAAATGGGAAATGAAATATAAATGAGTTGTAAATTAAAAATCATTGTTCTTAAAATAATTCCATCAGTATCAATATCATAATAGTGTGTACAACCTCATATTTCATCTAGATACCTTCTTAACTTTGAAAAATATAAATGGAATATACCTTTGTAATCATTTCAAGTGTTATGCATGCAAATCACTTTTTTATTTTATATATTCACACCACATTATCCATTTGATTGAGATATCATTAAAATAGAGTAGAACACATAATTTTCATATATGTAAGATAATAACATTTTATTCCTGTATTTAGGTACTCAATTCTTATAAAAGTAAATAAAATTATAAATAATAAAAAATCTTGTAATTTTAAATATATATTAAAATTAATCTATGTAAATTTTAAATAAGATTTGTTAATTTTTTCATGAATACCTTTATTAATATATTGTTTACTGAGTTCAAGAGTATTAATAAAAAAAATTAAGAGGAGTAATTCTTTATATATCTACATTTAGTTTATATATGAGAGCCAAAAATCTTGCATACTAACAAGATTTGCATCCTTATTGGGCTAGTTTCATAAAAGATTAAAGTACCAAATATGCATATTTCTTATTTTGACCAAAGTAAGAATTTTCCATGCATTGGATCCTATGCAACATAGTGATAATGTGGAAAACCAAAGAGATAAAAATATAACATATGACAAGCTCTGAAAGAATAATTTTTCATACCCTCCAGGATGTTGAGACTAAAACTATGCCTAAAATAGGATAAATTGAGTGGTTATACACATACTTAATTTTGTTAACCAGTTGTTTGTCAAGTTATCACATGAATATACCTTGACCTAATGAGAAGAAGAATCCTTGATTTAGAACTCAAACAAAGGGGATAACTTGCATTGTATAAACTTATGTTTGTTTTCTCACCATAATGTACTAGTAGGAGGATGTGACCATCCCATAGCTGATAGGAACAACACCTTAAATCTTAATCATAACTCACTTGTTTGTACATGGTTAAATTTTTTATAAGGGCATAAAATCACAGGGTGTGATAATTTCTTGTTTAAAAAATTATGTGCATTTTTAAGGAAGTTTTTAAGCCTTTCGATAAGCTACAACCCCTGAAAGTGAAAAGATTATATTATATGTATAAGGTACTAACTATACTATGTATTAACTTGGGGTATTAGATAAGGTAATTATCATTTTTAAAGTTATTTTTTGTTATTTAAAATCTTAGTTTCTCAAATAGGGCATACTTAAACCCTAATTGGGCATTTGAATTAATTGGTACATCATAAATATCAACTAGAGAGCAAGGAGATTTGAAAATTTCAATGGAAAGAAGAAGAAATTAAACATTATTTAAGTGGTCCTTGCCTACTTTGACCAACACAATATTGGTTAATTTTTATGGAAATGACCATCATTGGCATTTCTCTAGGTATACTCATTGATGTATTGATAAAACACCTTGTGGTTTGTCAGTCTTTGGGACACCATTAGGCATTCTACACATTTATTATTGAAGTGATTGGTGGGCATTATTTTGAGGACCTTAGTCCTAGGCATGCATCTTAGGATTTTCCTTTTAATCATGGGAAGGTAAGATTATTTTAAAATTGTAATTTTTAAGATTGCATGGTGGGGCATGTAAAGTGCATGGCATATCTTAAATTATGATTACAATGACTAAATAAATTGAAACTGTCTTATTCAAACCTTAATCGAGCTATTGACCTATCAAACTGTATTGAAGGTATGACCTTATGAAGATAATGATTTATTATTATGGAGTAAGGGAAGTGTAATTCAAAGAGCATAGGATTTTGATGGTGAAGAGGAATCTATAACCTGTTATGAGGATTATAGAGTGGCTCCCATGGCAAATCCTACAAATGAATAATGGTATAATAAAACCTTGATGAATGTAATGTATCAACATTGAATGAATAATGAATTAGTAATAATCTAAATGAAAATGGAGGAGTCATGACCTACTAGGGATTTATTCTTCTTATACTTTATCTCATACTCATTGACTAAAAATTACTTACATTTATTTGATCATTTTTTCTTGATTAATGCCTTTTGATCCAAAGTATATGTCCATATTCATTTACCCTTGTGCATATATACATACAAATATGGGTTACATGCCTAAGTTTTTCTATATGGGCCCTTTTTTGTTCCTTCAATACATGTATTTAGTGATTTGTGGTTTTTTATAACTCAGACTTAAAAATGTTCAAACATTGTTAATTTATGGCTTGTATATCGCAAATTTGGTAAATGGCTATTATATTATGTATCATTTTGAGGCAAAATATGGTAGTGATCTGATTTTTTATAACCATTCAAGAAACACATGTTCAATGGCATACCCATTCCATTTTATCTAGTGGTTTTGATTGCTATCTATTTGATTAGCTATCTTTGTAATAAATTATAATGTTGGCATTAAAGGATAAACACCCTATTTTTGGGTTTATCTTAAGTATTTTATGTGTTTACTTATTTCATTATCTTAACTTGGATCAAATCATTACAGATACCCTGATATTATACTATTGATTCATGTTGCTATTATTTTGTTGTATATAAGCTTAGTCAACTTTTGAATCCTATGAAAATTTTAGGATAGTTACATTATAAGTTATGATGTCTCTTTGATTCATAAAAAAATTCCTATAGGTATAATGCTAGGAAGTAAGACAAAAATCTTCAATTTTCAAGGAGTTCATAACTTGGTTGTAAATTTATCTTGAGGCCTTGATTTAAAGTCTTATAGAATGCTATTGATTTATTAGAATATATGAAATTATACATGTTGAATGAAAATTTTGATCTATGGAATTATTTTAATCATTAAATAATTTTTTTTCATACTTTTATCATACCCCTTGGATTAACATAAAAATGGATATTTGGATGCATACCACTATTATTATAATTTCAATCTTAGACTAAAGTTTAATTTATGTTGTTAGGAATTTTGTTTGGGTAGAATACATACATGCAGGTGCTTGATGAAGTTGTATTCACATCTTAGGCTGGAAACACTTTTTCCATTCCTAGGAAACCTACTTTCAAAAGTTTTTTTAGGACTTGAATACTTTTTAAGGCTCTATAGGTTTTCTATTTTTTTATTATAATGTTTGATATAAATTTGGATTGAATCTTATCTTCGTACACCTCAATAAAACCTCCATCAAGAGGGTTAAGTTGTAATAATAAAGTACATTAAAGTAAGTATAGGGTGGTATACATATGCCAAACATGTGTATAGCATCATATGCTTCCTTGGAATTGGGTTATATTTTGAATGCATTAATTTGTTCATGAAATGTGACACTGTAAGATTTCTCTTACAAAAATGTTAAGTAGTAAGAGCTTATATGAGTTATTCCTTGAGATGTTTCATTTCTTGTTTTGGAGGTTGGTTGTGAGTTTCATGTTTATTTAATTTCTATAATATAAATAGGACCCTTTGTAGATAAAAAAATATACTTGATTTTACATGGGTTGTATTATACAGGGTTACTCCTTCATGGGTTTTGTGGATCAAAAATATTTATCTTCATTACTCTTTGATGGTTTTTGTTAATCTTAAGAAGATTAAAATGCTAGCTTTGGGTTGATGTATCTTATTTGATGTTTTAATTATAGGATGTAAGTTAATTAGAAATTGCATGAACTAAGATTTGTCTAATCTATAAATCACAATCATGTCATTATTTATTCTATCTTGTGCAAAGAACTAGTAGTTTGAATGATTACAAATTAATACTAAGCTTGGTCAAAATATGATTATTCCTTTATATAAAATGCATATTGATTTCACTGTATTGTTGACCTTATAGATACCCTTGAGTAATAGTGAATGTAACACCTTTCAAAATTTGAATTTAGTAGAATATAAGTGCATTTTGTTTTTAAATCACTTCACCTGAGATCATTGAGTTATTGTTTCTTATTTATGACAAAAAAATATCAATATCAAATGTTGTAAAATAGAAATAAACAATAAAATGATTTGTCAAATATATCTAATAAATCATTTATTTATGTACGTCTTTCACTACATTAAAAATATTATTTACTTTATGGAAAGTCTATTAGATAGAAATATATAAGTATCTATCATAGTTAAATGAGATTTATAATAAGATGTATCATGGAAACACGGAGGAATTTCTCAAGAGATTAAATCCTTTGTTAGTCTTTTTTTTTTTTTCAAAGATTAATTTTTTGGTTGTATTTGTTGTGGACTCTATAAGTAATTTAATCTACTTGGGAATAGATCCAAGAATTCTTAAGGTATAAGGTAGGGTAATAGATAATTATATTCAATTAATTGCCTTCTCAAGTATCATCTTGATCTATTCCAAAGGTTTGATTCAACCTCATTTCTTTTTGAATGATCCTGAAGGTTATTGTTCTTTTTTGTTAAAAATTTTAATCTTTAAAGAGAAATTATAGTTCGAGTTTTTATTAGAAATATGAATATATTATATACAATAGTATTTTTAGTTAATTTTGATTCTTACTATCAGAGTGGGGCATAACCAAATATCTACTAGCAAGAGTCGAATACATGAGGTTGAATCTATATGGAGTAGTGAAATCTAAAGAACAACTCACAAGAGGAAGAAGTCTGTCTTCACAATAAAAAGTTGCATTAACATTTATTAGCCAAAAATTACATAGGAAATTACAAATTAGCTCACCCAAATATATAATTAACTCAACTCAAAATTATAAAAATGACTAAAGTACATTTCACCCTAATTTCCTATTAATAACCTAAGCAAGTGTTGACCATTTTTACCACAGGCCAAAATTGGTCAACCCCCTATAATCAAAATCTTGTATATGGGATTTTTTATAATGTCATAGGGCATGATTGTAGTTCAATTGATGACATTATGTATGTCATTATAGCTTTGGTCAAAGTCTAGTTTAGTCCTTATGTTATTTGGTGTCTTCAGGGGTCATTTGGGTGTTATATATGCAATTGGAAAGTCTTCATGGTGATCAATGTAGTTAGAGCATGGAACATATTTGATTATGCCTCAAGGAATTCATTCAAGATTTCAAAGTTTAAGAAGTATCTCAAGAACAAGCTTTGTGAAGCCAGACCATCATTATGACGTCACATGAAAACTAGAATGGAACAAATTGCTTGTAAATTTTATAAATATGCTAAAAAATCCTTGTATGACCATCATACCATGCATGATCAATGTCCTCAGTGCCAAGATCATGATCTACAAGTTTCATACCTTGATGAGTCCTCTATCTTGAGATATAAGCCTTCCGAGTTTAGCTCATTGAGTTTAAGGAGCTAGGTCATCTAGGAAATCACATAGGAAAGAACGAACCAACTCATTTATGTAATTTTTATCTTCACTTAAGAAGCCCTTGTGAGCCAAAATATTGTATCCTAGGTAATTATTCATGTCAATAAAAAATTTTAAGTCTACATGAGCTTTTGTCTCAAGTTTTTGAGCTTCAAAGTTGAACCTATAGAGAAATATATCTACACAAACATCAAAATAAAGCTCAAGCAAAAAAAATCCTTTCAATCTTAAATTTGATGGTTGCATAAATGTCAATGATGGTCATGTAAAAATCATTTGATGGGAGCATGAATATTAAATTTAAGCTCATGAAATAGCCATTGGTTTTTAAATAGTGGGTCCAAGGAGATCTAATGATACCTATTGTATCATACATATTGATCTAATTGTATGAGATGAGTCAAATAGTCAAGGAGCTTGAGATATTGACATATGGTGTAAGCATGTGAGGTTGTAGACTGATAGTGGATCCTGAAATCAAATGCATGGTTTTTATATGGTGTAAGCTTGGATAGAGTTGACAAGTCAAGGGTAAGATCAATGAATCATAATCATTTGTACCAAGTAGGATAAATGGTGTGAGATGATTCAATATTTCAATAGGTTGAGTCAAATATTAGTGACTAATGAAATTAAAAATTGAGAATCTAAGGGACTTTATGGAGATCGAACATAGGACCAAGTCTAACTAGGGAAAGATTTTAGGGATCATTGATATACCATTAGAGCTTGATTGAACACCATGAATTAGACACTGATGTATTCAAGTATAAATAACATAAAGGACCACCATCAAAGCTTAATATGGACCTTTAGTTCAAAAATTTGAGGGTTACAATGTCATTTTATGACTATGTTTACTTTTTTAAAAGAAGGGTTTATGCATATATGAATCTTGGGTTCTTATAGTAGCATAATGGGCCTATTTAGACTTATTATAATCAAAGAACAAGTTATGTAGTATATAATTCCTCATCGACATAAATACTATAGGAAAACCAGTAGTCTAAGATTGGTTTTCTATCTATAGTGGACCTATGAGCATGGGGGCAAGTTTGAGCATGATCTAATTAGAAGAAGAGATAGCATTCTAAAGGATGTCATAAAGGCATAAATGTAGACCTCAATGATTCCATCTCCAAGACCAACTGTATGAAAGGGAACCTTATCTCCACTATGCATACCATAACAAACTAGTTAGGATTAGTTAACACTAGGATAAATTTCTAACAAACGGACTTGATTGTTGTAACTACATTGATGCCAAAAATTAGCTTTAAACTAATTAATCCCATTATTTCAACCATGTATAGCATGATTAAAGGAATAATGAACTATTTCAACTACTTGAGATGACTCAAATCAAACAGGAAGTTCCAAAGAAGCATATTGGCAGAGGCAGTTGTAATTATAGTTCAAATGAGGTTGAACTCATATGATTCAACTTAAGACTTATATTTTCCTACTTATCTCTCTAAAATTATATAATTATCTAATAAATTGGACTTTATAAATATACCACCACATGTATGGTGAAACCCTACTGGACTGATGTCATATTTTGCCTTTGAACATTAATGCAAATCTATTTTTGAGTTTTGAATAATTGTCTAAGTTTGAAAGTGATGTATGGTGATGAGAAGTGATAATTCTCTATCCTTCCTTCCCTTATCCTTTCATGTTTGAGCAAGATTTCCTAGTCTAATAGGTCATATAGAGTGTATTCTAGTGTGTAAGGCTTTTTCAAGTGTAAAATTATCCTTTGAGTGTGCAATCTACCCTCTAGTTCATTTACCTTGTGTTTTTGCTCACATCTCACCTCTATATTGAAATGATCATGTTAGAACACATTAAGACTTAGAGACTAGTTTGTATGCCTTGTTTCATCATGGTATAAATATGATGGTCATGTGGAAAACATTTTGGTTCATCACCTCCCTTAGAGTAGGTTCAACTTATGCATTCTCTAACTCTTTTCCCATAAGTAAGTAGTAGTTTAAGTGGTAAGCATTGAAATATATATTTAGGGATCTAGCCCTTTAAATCTAGAGGCTCATTACCAATATAGGGACACCCACATACCTAAAAATGTTCTCATGTTGCACAAATCTGGAAAAAGATTGAATAACTTCTTATAGGGCACAAGATTTGGTGACAATAGTAAAATAATTAGACCATGTAGGTAAAACCACAAGTAGGAAAACCCTACACCAATAACCCCCCTTAAGTGTAGCTTAGGTGGGTAAAATAATTAGATCCTTGCACAAAGTCTTGATGAGATACCCAAGGACATAGTGATGATCTCCCAGAGGAGTAATAAGACAAAGTTTCCTAAACCCCAAGAAGATCTTGTAAATGAAAATACTAACTCTGAGTGAAGGTTTTGGTGAATATATCAACTTTTTTTGTTTTCTATATGTAGAAAAGAGCAATGAATTTCTCATGGATGAGATCCTAAATGAAATGCATGTGAATCTCAAAATGTTTAGTCCATCGATGGAGGACTAGATTCCTACATATATAGATTGTGATTTGGTTGTCATATAAGATGATTATTGGTCATTGAAATTGGATTCCAATCTTAGTGAGAATCACTTGAATCCAAATAACCTAAATAGAAGCATTAATAGATCATATGTATTTTGACTATATAAAAGATAAAACAATAGCATTCTGCTTCTTGTTAGACCAACTAATCAGACCTAAATTGAAGGAGAAATTATAGCTTGAATTAGACTTAAAATTTTTAATATTGCCAGACCAATCTAAATTTGTATACCTCATTAAGTCAATATCTATGCCTAATACATAGTGAATCCCAAAACTATGAGTACCATAATTGTAGTGGAGAATCTGCTTAGCTACTTTCCATTGTAGCTCATGTGATTCCTACATGAATCTGGAGACCATGACCACTAAATATGAAATATTAGGTCTATTATGTGCAAGGTAGATGAGACTACCAACTAGTTGTTGATATGAGGTAAAATTAACCAAAGGAGATGCATAATTAGCCTCAAACTTCACACTAGATAGAAAAGGAGTTAAATCTATCTTATAATCAACCATGTTAAAATATGTAATCAAATAAAGAGAATAATTATATTTTGAAGTAGTGATCCTAGATTTATATTGAGAAATTTAAATCCTAAGTAAATAGTGAAATAATCCCAAGTCAGTCATCGAGAACCTATTAGACAAAGTAGTTTTCACTATTATGATGGTGGAAGAATAACTCCCTATGATCAATATCTCATCCACATAGAGAACTAGAATCAATAGTGAATTAGTAACTCATCCAAATATTACATTTCCTCTATCATCACTTTCCTTCATTTGTTCCATTATGATTAGTAACTCATCCAACTATTGCCTTACCTCTATCATCTCTTTCTCCATATATTTCCTCTTAGTATCTTCTTACACCTTCCTCAATTTGTGGTATCTCTTTTCATCCTTAACATATATTATGATTTCTTTATCCTTCTTCATCTTATCCTTCTCTCAATATCTTGGTCTCACCTAGACCTATTCTCTTTGAAAATCCTCCTCTACTTTACCTCCCATGAGCTCACTTGGTCTCTCTCTCTCTCTCTATGACCTCACCTAGGTCTATTTAAATCTCTTATCTATTGCCTAGGATTCCTTTCTCTCTTTTCAAGATATTCTTAAGCTCACTCTTGAGATTTATAATAAATTTCTCACACTATTAAGCCTCACTAGATTTAAGGCTATTTACCATAATCTCACCTCTCACTTGCACTCCAACACTATCTCATGAACATATCAAAGCATAAAATGAAAACAAAATCAACATGTACCTTGTTATTATTGTTGGTTGTCCTTATCCTCTTCCTAAATAATTTTTTTTTATAATACCAAATGATGTAGAGACCTCCTCATTCTCTACTCTAACCTCAACTCTAATACCTACAATCATCAATGCATGCTACTTAGCTTCTTAAACTTTCTTGTTTACTAACTCCTCATTGGGTTTGACATCATTCTCATGTATGATCCTATTGAGTTTTCTTCTTTTAATTATCTCATTATACCTTTATATCATATTCACACATTACACTCATTCATTCTTTCATTATATTCCTTTACTCATTCCCTCTCCTTTAATCACACTCACTGATCTTTACTAGGCTATAGGATTCTTTGACAAAATAAATTCATTTATTGATCTAGGTCTCATGTATACAATATTGATCTTGGATAGTCTCTATTAGGTTTAACATACTTTTTAAAACTCAATTCAACCCCTCTTTCCACCTTAACTACATTCTTGACTTCTCAAACCCTCAACTATTCTTCTCTCATAGTAGCCTCTTTTTAGGATTTTTTAGTTGGTACATATAGGTAATGAATTATATAGGGAAAATAAAATAATTTTTGGATACCCTCTATCATTTAATATATTTATATGAATTTTCACAATTTAACTCACTTTCCTTCACCATTTTCTAGCCTCTTCCTCTGTCAATTAGCCCTTATTAGACCTAGTTACTCATGTCTGTAACATAGTCTTATTTTGTCATGTGTATGGATGTTGTATAGGTTTTTAACCTTAAAAATATATTTATTCATTCCAAACCCCATAAAAATACCAAGTTTAATCTAATTCCACTAGTGCAAATGCTTATTATTCCATTTTTTAGATTTTAACCCTAAACTCAGTTTTTCACAGATTAAGTGAGCTTGAGAGGCTTACAAATGGGTTTATTGAATATATTATAGGTTTAAACCCTCAAAAATACATGAATAACATTTTAATTGATTATATACACCTTTTATAATCTTTTACCTTTCTTAGATAATGTCTAATCACACTCAGATCAATAGTTCTACTAGATTTTATTAACAATTTCCCTGTGTAAGCATGAGGGAAGAGATTTTGTTGTTCTAAGTTTAAAAACAAGTTTAAAATTATATGATAATTGGGTAATATATTTACCAATTCTATAAACCTTCCTCAATCATTATAATCCTCTCTTAATATCCCATTTCATCACTTAACTCAAACGTTGGCTTTGTCTGTGTATGTAAACATAATGACCTACAGGTCTGGGCATAGCTCTTCTTAAAATATGTATAAAAAATTTGAAAACACTTAAGGAAAACTAATAATGTTATAATAAGGCTTACTAGTTCATATAATAATCAGCCTTTGTTTTACATACCCTTGCTTAGCCAAAATACATGCTCAAGTTTGCTTGATCACAATATGCAAGTTCTACAGACTCCCTATTTGATATACTCAGAAAGTATTTATCAAAGAAAGAAAGAAAATGTATTAAATATTTAATTCCTAAAACAAAAATATATCTAACATGTGGATATTTCTCAAAATCTTTCCCCAGAGTCTCCCCTTACATTTGATAGTTACACAGTCCTTAATTTTGAATACAAAGTATGGAAAAAAAGGGTGTTTTACATGTAGATATCAAAATGAGGAAACTTTCTATTAATTGGCTTGATTTTTTTTCAATATTACATCTTTGAGATAATTCAAGACTTCATTATCTTTCAATATTTTGACTCCTCTACTCTTAAGACTCGTACTATCTCTCTATATTATAGACACTAGAAAATCATACACTATGGCTCTAGATGTCACATTAACCTTTTAAGCCACCCCTTGTCCCCTTTTGGGTTAGATTATTTACCAATTCTCCCATTATTTAACATTAGACCATTTCCTAGGGAATTGACTACCAATCATTAGTGGATTAGCCAATTTGGGCAATGTCCCCTCGACCATTGATGGTCAACCCTTAATCATTGGTGGTCAACCCTCGATCATCAACAATCATCCCTTAGATACCGATGGTTAACCCAAACTACTGATGGTTACTTAAACTCTTTCATTATCAAATGAATTAACTATAATTCTACTACAACTCACTCATTGATTACTAGCTATCTAATTTTAGTCTGTTGTTCACATGATCAATGTGTGATTAGATTATTGGTCAAAATATTTGATAAATCATTTGTTAAAATCTTCATTTTAACCTCCCTATCCTCTATATTAAGAGATGAAGATAAGGTTGAAATCATCATTCAAGTCCAAGATATTTTGACTCTTAAGCAAATCCAAAATCTTCCCAGTGAACTAGAAACTAGGTAAGAGGATTAAGGTGCTTTTGTAACTCACTATCTTGAGCCAAAGTATCATTACTCTACTGACATTTCTCTAGGATCCAAAACAATGTTTTTTCCAACACCAACATTCCCCAAACCAATAATACCTAAAAGATAAGTATCTATGTTTTTTTAATCAATATTCAATAATTAGCTCTATTTGTTTCATTGCTTGTGTTATTCCCCTTAATTTCCCTTTCATCCCATTTCCTTGTGTTAGAGTTTTGAAACTTTAGACATTTCATCTCCTACCCAAAACCACCCACAAACTATTCTTACTCATCTAAATACCCAATCCCTAAACTAAATACCTCTAAGCATTACTTTATGTCTCATAACCAACATCCAATCCAAACATCATTTCCAAAACCTCTCTGTAACCTCCCCAACAGACTTCTTTTTCCAAACCAAATATAATAGTAATTGTAGATATTTTTACTTAACTACCAACAAGCTTTCCTAAACTATTTATGGTTAACAACCACCAACAGTCACCTAACTATCGATGGTCATACCCAACCATCGACGGTCACTATGTGTCATTTTACAACAACAAGCTAATTTGACCCATTTACCTATACCCAAATCCCAATTTCTGAGTTTTTATTTTATCACATAACTTCAAATTATTTTCTAAATCAAGTTTGAGTGATTTACCATTAGTATTCAATCATTTATTATTATTTCTAATCAAAATCACTTATTTCATTTCAAGCATTTATTGTATTTGATTTCAGTACCTTCTATTATTTCATGTAAGCAACCATTTTTAGTTTATCATAACTTAAGTTATTTAAAAGTGTTGATTGAAAACCTCCAAGGAATCTTGTGCTTCTTGGATATAGCTCATGCTAAATAGTCCACCCTAGTATCTCACTAATCCACCATTTTCTAAATTTCTTTCTTATCTATAGTTCATCCTCCCCAAACAAAGAGGAGTATAAACAATCATCTAGATTCACACGTGCACAACATATCTAGATTCTAATAACCTCACCCTTTCAAGTTTTACATCTTTCTAAAAAATAAAATAAAGGAAAATTTTAGTGAAACATTATGGCACACCCGGTGAGACCTTTGAGATTTTTCTTGGGTTCATAGTTATAGGACATTTAGTTGCATTAGATAAGATTTATTTGTTATATTATTTTATAAAAATTAAATGTTCCTTATTTCCTTTCTTTCTTTCTAAAATGCAAGTTCTAGTTTATTTTGTTTTCTTAGAAAAGGGTATTAACTATCATCTTTCCTTTCATTTTTGAAAATTGAAAATACTCATTCTAGGCCTAGTATTTGCATCATCATCTAGGTACATCTTAGTTATTTTATATTCATTTAAAAAGACACCAAAATTTTCTTTTAGATTAAAAATTAACTTTGCATCCATGATTTTCTTGTATTGATTAGATCACATAGCCTAATTTAATCAAGTAAATTAATCATAGTCTCACTTATTATCACACACATGATACCAAACCACACATTTAATCAAAAATCAAAACATTGACATAAGGATCGACTAGGATTTCATCACCTAGTGGTCACCTTTCCTTGCCTATCCTACTTGTATTTCTCCACCAAGGGGAGAACCAACTCAATACACTAGTTGAGTATAATCTCTAGCAACTCAGTATATTATGGCTAAGAACCCGAGACTCTTATCATGATGGTGTGTGAAGTAAGGGGGTAGGCCCCAATATCAAGCCATGTACCAAGTTTTAGTATAAATCTTGAGAGACTTTAACTACCTGAAACCATCCTTAGACATCTTCTTCTAGTACCTGCTCTATAAGCCCAAGTTCATCTTCATAACTTCTTTAAAATTGAGGCATAATCCTAAAGAGAGATAAAAGTTACCTTAGGATTTTAGCACACTTTAGTGTATGCATTGTTTTCCTGAAGATATTTTTATTTTGATTGATTCTCTTTTGAGTTGTGAGATATTTCTTATCTTCATTTTCCCATTCTTTGCATGGTTCTCACTAGATATCAACTAAGAAACCAAGCAAATCAGGATCCACCTCCCAACCACCCATCTTCATCTTCTTCTTCATCCATGTAGTACATCTTAGATATAGAGGGTTCTCCCCATCCTTATTGATGTCATACTATCCCTCTAATGGTTTCCTAAGGTGATATGGATTTCATCACATTTTTGGACAACAATCCTATAGCTCTCCAACACTACCTTAACACCATATCCCATCATACCCCCACTTTAGTTCCATCTATTGATACTGTATGGTATGCCATCCCATCTTATGGGCATCACCTCTATTTCCACCATTTATACCCAACCCTTAGTCACTTAAGCATATTATTCTACCAATAATCCCTCCAATACCACCATCCAAAACCAATCCATCTAACCATCCAACACCCAAACACCTTCCACCCTAACCAATAAATCTTCTAGCATAGGAGCAACCCAACCTTTGGGTACCTATACTCAAATTACCATTAGAGTACCCTATACTGGTGTTGCCACCCTTCCTCTTATCTTCAACCCACCAACCTCCACTCCATTCCAAAGCTTGGTAGTTTCCATACCTTTTACCCTTCCACCCATTAGTACCTTGGTTATTACCCATCCTCAACTTATCAACCCAACTATACCTCCAACCCAACCCATGTCAATTCCTCAATAAGTACCCATTGCACCCAACCCAATCTATATTCCTAACACATAAGGGTATATGGATCCACCTTCTACCCAACCTCGTATATCTACTTACCCATACATGACATCTTCTCAACCACCCATGTCCACATACCAATGTTTGACGACCTCCCAACCTTCCACTATCTATCCTTATGTTGCATCTACCCAACCAAAATAGACTTTACCCTAAAACTATGGGGGTGCACAACCATACATTGATCTAGTTAAGATGTTAATGGACAACGTGACCAATTTGGAATCATCCATTTTTGATGCCCATAACCTCTTATCATACGATCAGATTTGAAACAAAATGATTCATCCATCTATGCCAATCCAATCTTATGGTCTTCAATGGGAAATTTTGAAATCTAAAAGATTTATAGGGCAAGGAATATCCTCAATAACATCTTAGATCATTTAGACACTCTTGATATTTGATTTCCTATAATGATGTTCTCCTTATTCACACCTTTCCCATACCCCTATCTGGTTTGGCATTAGATTGGTATAGTGATATTACTAGGCACTCCCTCTTTTATTTTTCCCTATTAGCTCAAACCTTCTTAGATCATTTTTCCATAAATATATCTATGAAATTTTCCATCACTAACCTCTACTCCATTCAATGATTTGAGGACAAGTCAATTGTTGATTTCATTGCTTGTTAGCGAGGTTTGATAAACCAACTCTCTTTATCTTTTCCTCAACCTGAGTTGATTTATATTTTCTCTCGAGCTTGTTCCAAACATATTTCCTCCACTCTATAGGTTAAAACTTTCAAAACCTTTGATGAGGCTTTCACCATGGCATGAAAATTAGAGTTGAGATGCATTGATGAGGGGAAGCTAAAATTGAGAAAAAAAATTCTAGTTTCAAGTCAAATGAAACTTCCTCCTCCAAAACCACCAACCAATCCAATACCAACACCAAAAACAAGGTAATCACAAATGTAATTATCCTTAAAACTATCCCTCGTCTAGTTTTTAACTAATCCAACTCTTTTAATTCTTCCAAATAAAATACCCAAAACCAAAACCATAACAATCAAAAGTAATATACTCCACTAGGGGAATCATATGCTTCTGCATTAGAAAAGTTGTCAAAATAAAATATCATAAAAATTCCTCCAATCAAACCCCTACATAAATTTGATTCCTCTCATCCTATACCCAGTTGGTATAAGGAGAAAAAATTATGTGGTTACCACCATGTCATTGGGCATAATGTTAGTAGATGCAATACTTTCAAAAGAATTATCCAGGGGTTGATTAATAAGGGGGAACTTGTGGTAGATAATCCCAATACACTTAAATCACTTGACATATTTAAACAAACATTTCCCAACCATGCCCCTTTCATGAACAATGAAAACAATAAAGTAAAATCCTTTCACAACTATGAGGTCCAAACTATCAATGTGGTTCTCAATGAGCTCATTGTTGAGGAAACCATTTCCCAAACCACTTTTTATTACCATCCACTTATTGAGGTAGTAGAGTCACATTTTATCCCTTTGGGAACTGAAACAAAGGAAGTAACTATTCCCCTTTCTCTACTTATTGAGGTAGTGAAACTACAAACCTCTTCTTTGGAAGACATACTAAAAGAGGCAATCATTACCACCATAACTTTCTCTCCCATCATAGAGTAATCTAATATTCCTTTGGAAAGAATGCGTAAGGAAGAGGTCACTTTACCTACTCCTCCCATGGAAGAATCATCTTCCAAAACCTTGGAGCCTTTGATTGAGGAAAAGGACAAGGTAGCTGATTCCCTCTTTCAACCCATGGGTTTGTCCTTTGAAACCAATACCGAAAGAACCAAACCCATCTATAAGACTTTTTATATATTGGTTCAAAACTTGAAGTACCCATCCCAACCCAACATGGATCATGCCACATTTTGGCACTATTTTAGGCTCCCCTATCCAACCAAGCAAGAGCCCTCAACCATACCATTATCAACCCAACCTTCCACTTCTACTTGTGAACCCACCATCATCCTAACCAAACCATTAGAAACCTCTACTTATCAAACCATAGTTGTAACAACCAAACCAACTCCACCAAAAGCAACCCAAACACCTTCTACCATCCCAAGAAATCCCATCAAAAACTTAGGCGTGCTCCCTACTTAGAGACTTACTCACCCTCTATTAAAATTAGATTTGACACCATCTATCCCACCAAAGAAACCCCATGTTAAGCCAAATAAAAAAGTGGAGCCACCTCGGATCTCAAAAACCAAAACCTTTCCACCCATTTCTACATTGCAATCCATTTTAGGACCACATCCTCCTTTCATCTTATGACCTCATCCTTGCATTAAGAAAAAAAGTCTCCTAAAGATAACCCAAACATAACCTCTTCTTTTAGCTACACCTCTACTTATTCTTTCCATGCCTTCTACATCTAAACCATCTTTTTCTATGAATTTTACCTCCAAACCATTAACCCCCAATAAATATACTCCAAAAACCCCTACCAAAAATACTCCACCACCCAAAACTCCCATCATGAAGCCTGCACCTAGGAAGGCTTCCTCCCCAAAAGTCAAATCCAAAACCCCGACACCCTTGCCACCTTTTCTTGAGTCTTATTTAACCATCCTACAAAAATTATTGCAAGCTTCTTTCTTGAATTTTCCTCCTATAAAACCATTTGATCCCTAGAGTCCTAAGCCATCCTCATTTTATAACAATTTGATTTTCTCATACCATAGAATGTCAGGATATGATATAGAGAACTATAAATCTCTCCAAGTCTTAGTCTATCAGCTATGTGTTGATGATGACCTATTATCAGAAGATCCTCTCCTAATCCCACCATCAATCCTAAAACCATAAGCAACCACCCAAAAAATACCTACCCTCACACTCTCATATAAGAGAGAGAGGAAGAACTGGAGTAGACTAATAGCCCAACTCCTACCCAAATCCATACCATAAATTTGGTCACATGATCACAAGCTCAATAAAAAGGATAAAAGGAAGGCAAATGTGTCCATTCCATGGATATACCCTTCCTCCACCACCTAATCACCTAACCAAACCCAAACACCTTCACCTTTACCCAAGCCCAAGGTGTCCATCTTGGGTGCCTCTAAATCTAATCCTTTCAAGTCAATCTAAAGAGTAGTTCTAAAGTAACTTTAGCAAACACTGGTGAAGATGAGTTTATATTAACTAATAAATACTTTGCCCCATCACTACGAAGCAATGATAGATGCTTTGTAGTCCATAGAGGTTCAACCAAAAAATCCATAACCTCTAGCAACCTTTGTTAGAGCACTTTGGCTTTCCACCCTTATTACCTTTAAGGATTTAGATATACCCTATGTTCATCCCTAGGATCCAAATCCTCCCCTCTTCATTATTGCATACATCAACCAAGCTCACTTCAATAGGGTTATGGTTAATGGGGGGTTCCTCCCACACATATGACTAGCTAAAATTTATAGAGAATATTATGTTATAAACCACAACAATGCTCTATTCCTTCAATGACACTATGGAAACAACTCTAGGAACTATCATCCTCCACATTTGTTTAGGACCTCACATGTTTCCTAAGCTCTTCTATGTGGTAGAAGGTGAATTCTAGTGCAATGTCCTACTTGGACGCCCTTGGATTCATTCCATGAATCATGTGCCATCCACCCTACATAGGTCCTTTAATACCATACAAGCTAACCCAAGCCATTTTAAATTATGAAACATGACATACTAGTTGAATGATGTTCTCCTCCTTCCATCTACCAAGCCTTCACCAACCAATGATGAATCTACCTCTTTCATTAACCAAGACTTGACTAGCTCATCCATCCCTTCTACTTGAATCCCTAGGAAGGACCCCTTAGAATCAACATTCCAACATCTCTCAATTGGGGAGTATTTATTCTTTACCTTAGATGCCTTCCCTACTCCCCAAGAGTATGAGAACCTTGACCAAAATATTGATTATGATTCTAATATCAGAACTATTATTCATTTTAGGCCTCCCAATCTCAAACTAATCTTGTCTATAGGGGACTTGATCAACTACTTACTGCCTCATCCACCTCCTCTTCTCCTCGACCATTCACCTTCAATTTCTCCTATCTAGATAAATTGGAGATCACCAAGACATACCTCCATAGGTGTGCTTAGAAGGGATTCAGTATAGGATGTTATGAACACAGACCACATGAGTTGTTTTCATGTAAGACATAAAATCCTTGTGAGAAATTCGGTCTCAAATTTTTTACACCTAAAGAGCTAACCAATTCACCTCCAATTACCATCATTGATGAGGATGTTTCATCCTCACTAACCCCTTCACCTTCAGAATCTAAGGATTTTGATATCATTCCCCCTAACCTTTTTTTTTCATCAACATGATTAGCCTTGGACTCCTAACTTACTAAAAGGATGGGGAAACCATATCCTTTCCTTTGATTCATCTTGAGATGGTAGAAGATGACTCTCCTACCATTAATACCATTCAGTGTCAAGATGATGATTACCTTCTTGCCTATCTAGGTGTAGAATATTCCTTTATCCATAAATCTTTCCCTCCTGAGACTTTAACCATGTTGAATAAATCCACCATGGATGTCAACTTGGGTACTCATGATAACCCATGCATTGTTAAAATAAACCAATTACTAGATCTAGATTCCTCGAAACTTCAATATTTTCCTTCCTTCATGTGAGACCATAGCATAACATTTGCATGGTCTTATAGTGACATGCTAGGAATCAACCCTTTCATCACTACCCATAATATCATTACTACTTGTGATTCCAAGCCTATCAAGTGCAAGCTTCATCAGATGTACCCTCACATAGCTCTTCTTATCAAGAAAGATTTTTAATGCCTCCTATCTATAAATTTCATCCAACTCCTTGACTATCCCCAATGGGTCTTGAATGTCATCCCTATAACCAAAGCAATAGGGGGACTTCACATTTGCATGGATTATCATGATCTTAACCTTGCTTGCCCAAAGGATGAATTCCTTTTGCCAAGCATTGACCAGCTTGTTGATATTATAACTGGCCATGAGATTTTATCTCTTATGGATGTTCTTTTAGGATATAATCAGATCTTTATTACCCCTGAAGACCAACATAAAACTAATTTTATCACCCCATGGGAAAACTTCTGCTATAAGGTCATGCTTTTTGGTCTAAATTTTTTTGGTGTAACCTACCAATGTGTTATGACTTATATCTTCCATGAACTTATTCACAAAACTATGGAAGATTACATATATAACTTTATTGGGAAATTTAAATGTCATAAAGATCATTTAGTAGTTCTCAAGGTTATTTTTGAATGCCTCATCCATTACCATGTTTGCCTTAACCTCAAGAAATGCATTTTTAGGGTCTTATCATGAAATCTCCTTGGATATATCATCTCTCTTCAAGGAATTAAATTTGATCCTACCAAAATTAAAGTGATCTTTCACATGCCTCCTCCCACCCACCTCAATCAACTCCATAGTTTGTAGGGGAAGCTCCAATCCATTCATCACTTCATCTCTCAACTATCTGATAGATGCCAACCTTTCCACCACCTTTTGAAAAAAAAAGATGTATCTTTCAAGTGGAATAAGGAATATCAAAAGGCCTTTGATTCACTTAAAGAGTACCTTCTTTCTCCACCCATCATCATTCCTCCCAAAGAGGATCAACCTTTCAACCTTTATATTTTCATCACCGACCACTCCTTAGGTTAATGCTTACACATTGAGATGAGTAGCATAAATATTAAGCTATCTATTATATAAGTCAAATGATTATAAAGTAAAAGATTTGATACACCCATACTGAAAAACTTTGCCTTGCCTTGTTCTTCATGGATTTTAAAATCTACCACTACCTTCTCAACCACAAGACATATGTCATAACCAACACTGACCTAATCATGTATATGCACTTCAAACCATACAAAAAATAGTCTATGGCTATGTGGCTCATGATCTTAGTTTAATTTAACCTTGAGTTCCTTTAGTAGAATTCAATAAAAGGGTAAGTCATCATCGACTAATTAGCTGAAGAACCTTTAACAGATAACCAACCTTCTCCTCTTGAGTTTCCCATTGAGTCTATCATGACTCATTTTGAATAGAACATCACATATCAAATGACCATGTTATTCAATGGCTCAAAGTGATAACATGGTGGGGGTGTTGGTATCATTCTCATCCCCCTTGATGGTAAACCCCTTCCTTTATCTTTTAAGCTTGATTTTTATTATACCAATAACATGGCTAAGTACGAAGCCCTAGTGATATGTCTCCAAACTACTTCAACTTTAGGAGTCAAAATGATTAGTGTTTTTGGTGACTCCCAACTCATGATAAATCAAATCAATGGCTATTGTCAATGTGAAGATGATGTCTTATAATAGTATAAATAGTTAGTCAATGTAATTTTAGCATCATTTGAACATTACCTTATCCAAACCATTCTGCAATCTATGAACAAGTTTTCTAATATAATGGTTTCCCTTGCTTCCCATATCCCATATGTACCTTCTGAATCTAAGCTATTTATCTCTATCCATAATCTTACTGAGCCTTCTTATACCAAATCAAACCTATTTTTTCTTTAGTGTGGAGGATACCCAACCCAACCTTTGGTATAAGTAGATCTTCAAATATCTGAACCTAGGCATTATTCCCACTAATCTTTCTAGGAACAATCAAAGAGAATTTATTTAGAGTACCTCTTATTATACCATACCAGGGGAAATTATTTATAGGTGTGGCTTTAATGGTCTTTTTTTCTGTTGCCTATGTAATCATGAAATTTCTCATGCTATCAGAGAAATGCATGATGAGATTTGTGGGGGAAAATTTAGTGGCCTAACTGTCGCTAAACATATCCTTCACCTTGGCTACTATTGGCCCACCATTAACCAGGATTGTTGTGATTATGTGAAGAAGTGTGTTAAATGATAACAACACACTAATTTACATAATGCGCCTAGTCATAGCCTCCAAGTATCTAAGGAATTTTGGCCCTTCTCATAATGGGGATTGGATCTTATTAGTGAAATTAACCCCCATTATTTGTAGTGACATAATTTTATCATCATTAACATAGAGTATTTCACCAAATGCATGGAGACTATTCCTCTCATCTCAACCAAATCTAAAAAGATTGTCAATTTTATTAACCATCACATTATCTATCAATTTGGTATCCCTTATAAGATAATCATCAATAATGGTAAATATTTTACAAAATTCTAATTAAAATGGTTAATACATCTAGTTTGGATTGGTACTTATAGATCCCTTTCACCTTATGGTCATATTGTACTAGAATTCAAACCCCTACGAGTGCTACCCATTTCTCTCTTATTTTTGTATCAAAGGTTGTCTTACCTATAGAAGTCCAAATTCCCTCTCTTTGCATATCCATATAGGATATGATTTATGAGGGTGATTATTATCAAAAACATTTAGCCCAACTTGAGCTACTTGATGAGTGTCATTTGGCCATGTTTAACCATCTTTGTGTCTAGCAAGAACAAAACAAGCGTACTTATAATGAACACCTAAGAGAATGAGAATTCAACATCAAATACCTCATCTTAAATGATAATCATCATGTAACCAATATGGAGAAAAGAAAGCAGGGAAAGTTTGCTTTCAATTGGCTTGGACCTTATATCATTATGCACAAGTATGGATTAGGAACTTACTAGTTATCCCCTTTTGAAGGTAAACCAAAACCTAAGCCCCTCAATGCTTCACATCTATGTCCTTTATTTTGTTAAATAAGATCAAACTCACCTTTTGTATAACTTAATCTCATCCCTTATTTTATGATATTTTCCCCTTCATCCTCTCACTTTTAGGACTACCAATTATAGAAAAAAACCATGTGATTTTCCATCACAATTGTAGCCTTAATCCTAAATATGGGTCCCATGGCTTTACCCATGGCATGATTTTTATGGGTACTTTTCGTACCTAATATTATGGAATCCCATGGTCATTATCTCTCAAAGAATCCACTCACCCACTAGTTTACCCTTCTTGTGATTTAGTTTTGCCTTCATAAAGGTAAACCTTTTAGCCTATATAAGCAAGTCTATTCCATCAAAATTAAAAACATTAACATTCATCTATCCTATGGGTCATCTCTAGCATTATCAAACTACTCCCTTGAAGGACAACTACCAAAATCAATCAAAATTGCTCAATGTAAGGTAGACTAATCCCTTGATGGAAAACTATTACAAATCCTAAAATAAGTCTCAAAAAGCTTAGACCATTCCCTTAAAGGATGGCTAAGTAAAAGAATTTGTCAAAAGAAAATAATTTCTTGGAATCTTCTCACATCGATCAGCTTCCCCAACCTCTCAAATCAATAACAAAAATATCAAAGGATCTATTATTTGGAATCCACAATTGGCTTTGATGAGTAGACTTCTTGCATCAACTAGTCTACATCATCTATGAAATAGTGTTTTTTATATTAGATATTTGGTAACCTACAAAAGAGGCATGCTCGTCTCACAAGAAGGTTACTTTAATCATCCATATCCCCTTTACACCTTCTATATAACAAGGTATTTTGAACTTACTTGAAACTATGTGATTACCAAACTTTTTAACCAATTAATGAACACATATACGAAGCATGTATCGGGCTTATGTTGATAATCCAATCTAGCTTCCTTTGGTTTTGGTCCTCACCAATGAAAGATAATTATGTCTCCTTGTTTTCTCAAACATATTTGTTGATTCACTCACTAAGACAATTATCTTTTGATTGTTTTATCTTTCCTTTCTTTTCTCACATCTAGTTTTGTTGTCCAAACCTACTCTATGTGTTTTAAGATTAATTCACCTTCATCTAATCAAATGTAATTCATTAAAAACATTTAAATAAAAAAAATGTGTTTTATTTTTTGGTTTGCTTTTTCCTTATTTGTTTAAGTTTTTTTAACTATATAAACATTTTAATAAATTAACCATCTCATACATCACACATCATTTCACCCTTCTAACCAATCACATCAACTAATCATAGCCATTTTTCACATCTATAACGTTTTAATCATTTCTTTTATAAATAAAATGAGTCATCCATATATTTTATCCATCACATGTATATTTAGATAAGGAAGCTTATATTTATTAATTCAAAATACCCACATTTCTAACATCTAGTTAAGCATGTATCTACTAATAAGAGAAATGATAATCATAACATCATGATCATATCATAAACAACATCATCACATCAAGAACATAAAATAGCTAACCATAAACATAAACAACATTTTTAACCCATAATCACATCAATAATCTCATAGTATTTGATAAATATACATCATAATAATGTCCATGTCTCTCACAACAATGTGTACATATCACCGCATCAGCACATAGGCCAATATCAAAATCATATAATAAATCAAAATAAGCATCTCATAGGAGCCTAAGATGGAGGGTAACTACTGCTCCCTAGAGCCAGTATCAAAATCATATAATACATTAAAATAAGCATGTCATAGGAGTCTAAGGTAGAGGGGAACTATTGCTCCTTAGAGCTTGTCCATCTTTGAGATATGTCTATGCACCTGTAGATGCTTCCCACTGACCTAGTGTAGCACTACTAGCTCCCCCAATAACTATTTATTTGTACTCAGAATAATAGGGCTTATTTGGAAATTTTCTAAAAACCAGTGCCTCATAGTGTTTCAAAGAAATTTTGCTTATGTTCTTGCAATAAAGAGAAAAGAAACTTGAGAAGGGTATGGTAGAAAAACTTGATATGTTATGCACACATTAATATAGATGAGTGTAAATTCTCATCTTGTCTTGGGAGGAATGACCTATAGATAAGAAATCACTCAAATAAATGGTTGATTAGCTAGATAGTAGGGTGGAATGCCTAGCAAGCTAGATCCAAGAAGCATGAGCTTCTTTGGAGGCTGTCAATCCACACTTTTAAAAAAATCAAGTTCTAAAAGATAAAGTACTTTCATAAATAATAGAAGATACCAAAATCAAATACAAGAAGTGCTTGATAAAAGAATAGAAAATTGACTAATTATAGAAATAATTGGGTTAATGTTAATGCTAAATAGGTCAAGTATGGTTCATAAAATATGTTAAGGATCTGTGATCATGCTGAAGGTCTAAAAGTTGGATTTGGTTATGGCCTGGTGGGTGAAAATAGCTTGCTCTTATTTTGTCACGCAGTGACCATTGGTAGTTGGGGTGTCTATCAATGGTTAAGGTAACCGTCAATGGTTAAGGTAACCATCAATGGTTGGGATAGACCATTGATGGTCAGGATGATTATTGATGGTTACTAGGGATTGGGTCTGGTAAAAAAAAGGCTATTTTGATGAGGTCATATAATGGAATTCTAAGAGATGGGTTTGGGATAGGTTGATTATGAAATAGGAACAAATTAATTAAATGATTAAGAATAGATATTTAGCTTGTTGGTTGTTGATATGATGAATGGTTGAGGTAGTTGGTTGATAAACTAATTTGATGGAGTCTAGGGAAATTTTAGCAAAGTAATGGTACTTGGGTATTGGTTGATGGATGACAACACTTTGAATCTTTATCACACTTACTGGAAGAACACCTACAAAATAAAATATAGATGCAAGAAGCTTTAGCTCTGGATGATGATCACATGATTCTAGACCTGGATTGACCCTCTTCTCCTCTCTCTTTATAATAAGGAAGGAGAGGTGCAACAATATGTTTTAGATTAAGGTAAAAATAGGTTTTGAAGGGACCCCAAAATCCTATACAACAAGGAAAAAGATGAACCATAAAGCGCAACCAAGTTTTTAAAGAACCAGTTTCCAAAAAAGTACCAAAACCAGGTTTTACATGGACCTTTTACCAATAGATTGACCAAATAAAATTGCTGTCAAAACACTAATCTGGATATTAACAAACTAACCACCCAGACCAGTAACCAAAAAACCAAAAAAGCAACCCTTTTACTAACCCCAAAAACTAGTTAGCAAAAGGGGCCATTAGATATTCCTTTTGAATTGAGTTTTTTTTTTACTTGACCGAAGATTCATATCTAGAGGGGGGACCAAAGGCTTAGACTTCTTCCTCTTAACTGCTGTCCATCCATCCTCTAAATTTACTGCCTCAGCAACCCATACCTCAGAAGACATTAATCCTTGGAACCCAAAGGACCCAGAAGCTGTAACAAATTTCTTATGAGAATCAGACAAATTTTGGCTCTTTGGAGGATCCTCCGATACAGGGGAAGAGACCACCACCTCCACCGCTAGCTCAGAGAGATCACTAACCCCATCCTCCATAGGAACTTCATTATAATGATTCATCAAAGATTCCTCCTCAACCACCAGATCAAAATGAATACTTTCCTTAGTATCAGAATCAGATTCATTCGGAGCTTCCATAGGTTGTTTAACAATATTAAGTTTAGAGGAACTCACAATCCACCAAAAAGGTGGTCATCTGGATTTGGATATCCTTGTTGTACAATGAGCAGCAATATGACCCGTTAGGTGGCACTTCCTGCACTAAAAAGGGATCCCCTCATAATCTAACATTTGTGTCCAGGAACCCCTTGGGGAATCCAGGTTAATCACCTCAGGAAGGCCCTTAGAAACATCCACATCTACTAGAAAGCATGCACAAGTCGAATGGTGAAAATCCGTAATACTTTCCTTCACAAATAAAAAAAACCCTATAGCATTCCCAATGGTTTTAAAAACTGACTCATGCCACAGATGTATTGGAAGATAAGGGAGCCACACCCATATAGGGATCTTGTTAAAGGATTTCGAGAGAGGATTAAAATCCTTATGCCAAGGTTTGGCCATGAGAGGATATCTGCCTTGCCAGGAAAAATTATTGTGGCACAAAATAATCTTCCTATCACCAGAGCATTGGAATAATACTATAAAAAAACCCCTGGTACATGGGATGATTTTGGCATTATTTTCAATAAGTGGCAACCAGGTCTTGGAGATCCAGTCCTGTAGTTCTGCGAGAGAGGGCCAGAAGCCACAGAAATGAAAAATAACAGCAAAAGAGGAAAACTGTTCTTCCTTTTAGAAGATTTCTTCCACTGATTCAAAATCTAGAGTTACCCTAATGGGTTTTAAAGCACTTACAGGTGAAATATGGGACAGCCCTGATGATACGTGAGGTAGAGTGCCATGTAGTCTAGCTTTGAAGGCAGCCACATCCGCAAAAGTCCTTCCCCCAGAACCAAAACCTGAACCAGGGGCCTGGGACCCATTAGCATATCTCAAGGCCAGAATAGATCCCCCACCCATAGCTTTAGGGGCACTCTGGACCCTCCCCCCACATGTGGAAGAAGCCTCACCCATAGTGGTTACCCCAACCACACCATCCTCCAGATTCTCTACATCCAGTTTCAAATTTTGAAATCGCGCATGCACAAGATCCATGAGAAGCAGAGTGACTCTTTATTTTAAAAGGTATAAATTACTATCTAAATTTAGATCTCACATGTATTAGATTGTACATGATTTAGATGATCTAAATATAGAAATCAAGTTAAAGTGATGTGGTAGTTCAGTGGTTTAGGTGGTAGAAACCTAAATGTTGATGGTCAGGCCTAATTATTGACAGTCAGGGTGACCATCAGTGGTCAAAGGTTAGGTTAGGTTAAAAGGTGGGTTAACTAGTAGGTCAATTTTGACTTGAGTTAGGTTTAGTTTATGATCAAAAGGTTAGGGTTGGACTTGAGGTGGTCTAGGAGTGTTTTGACACTTAGAACTATAGTGTGTAGTTTTCTAATGTCTATAATTTGCCCCTTTTTATTATGCAGTTTGTATTAGTAAGTGACAAAATAAAAATGGAGTAACGATTAAAGGTTTTATTTCCTTAAGCATAAGGGGAGGTGTTCCCCCTCAAAATAAGAGTCTATGAGGTGAAACATAATTGGGTACAGGTTTGATAAGTGATGAAGTTGGTGGTCGAGGTAGGTGCTAGGTTAGGCACTAAAGTACAAACATATGCATAAAGTGCAAAAAAGGTGTGATAGCCAAGACCACATAGTGATTAAGTTATCATAATTGGTAAAAATTAAGGTTATTATTAGAAAGAAAAGTAACAATTTATCCACATGACTATATGTGATGGTTGGGTTACACTCGTAAACTCAAGTCTCTTAGATAAGGTCAATGTTTTTTACATGGGTATCCAAGGTAGGAAGTACTCCCATGAAGACACAAATTGGTCAGGTGTGTAAAAGGTAGTACAAGTTCAAAAAAATGTTCAATGTGATAAGTAGTTGGTGTAGTCAAAAATAAAAAAGTAGGGTCATCATAAAGCATGTGGTAGTTGGGCCACAATGGCCAGTGGTGAGGTAATGTGGTGGTTGGCAAGGTTGGTAAAGAAATCAATCTCTGATTGATTGAGTACTAGGATTGGTTTGGTGAAAAAAAGTTGCAGGAAAAGTTGTTAGGTTTGGAGGAGAAAACTTGAAAACATTGACCATTGATGGTTAGGGTAGACCCTTGAGGTTAACCATCGGTAGTCACCCTGACTATCGATGATCAGTCATCAACCCTAAAAGGGCAAAGATAAAAAGTGATTCTATAGGTTCATTTCACTCATTTGAGAAAATTGATTTTTGTCATCTGAGTTTTGTAATTTTATGAGGGAACTCTGATGGCATTGCTAGTAGTTGATTGGTTAAGGTTGATTTAGTGGGTTGGAGGTTGGATTGATGAGGATGTAGGGTAGGAAAGGTAGGGTACGTGGCCAAGCCATGGGTCTCAAGATTATTCCTCAATGATGGTCAAGGAATAAGGTAGTTATCATGTTGAAATGGTAGAGTAGGTAAATACATTTGAATTTGATTTCAGTTGTTTGTTGAGTGATTTTTTGTTGTAGAGATGGTCTAGTTTTGGTTTGACCTAGGTTTAGGGTTTATGGTTGATTTGAGGTTGGATTTTGAATTTGGGAAGGGTAGGGTGGTTAAGAGAAGGTAAAATAGGTGTTAGATAGGAATTTTTAGGGTGATTATGATATGTGGGTGGTTGTTTTAGGAGGGTAGTGTTTGGGTATTCTACTAATGATCACTCACATTAACCATCATCAATCATACCTAACCATCTACAATTGATGACCTTAGACGGTTGGTTTCCTAACAGTCAGTGGTCACTTTGACTGTCAATGATAAGTAAATGATGATGCATTTGTTAAAGGTTAGATTGAATGGTTATTGAGTTTGAAATATTATATGTTTTAAATATGTATTTAAAAGTGATGTCAAGGGTAATGTTTTGAGGTTAATGGTTAAATAATACTTGTGGATAGGTAATAGTTTTGAGAATAGTTAAGGTGCATGCTTAATAGGTGATGTTGTAGGTAGAAGGTGGATTGTTTAAGGTGTACATAAGATATGTTTAAAGTTTAGATATGGAGATAAGCCATATGTATAGGTTTTAGTAGGTATAGGAGGTATGTGTAAGAGGTTAAATTTATAGGCAAAAATAGTATAGAGAACTAAGTTTGTTTGCTTTCAAACATTACAAGCTCAGGAGCAAATCTAGATGCAAGATCAAGTTCCTTAGATATTTACCAAGATTCACTAAGGAATGACTACACTAGACTAGGATCATATGGAGGAGGTCAGGCTTGGTGAGATGTTGCATTACCAGCACATGCCATGAGATGTGATGATGATCATGGCACTCATGGAGAGATGGGATCCTACCACAAACATATTTTTGATACCTATGGCTGAGAAGACCATCTTACCTAAGGATGTCCATAGGATTACATGGCTACCCATATGGGGTGAGATGATTTATCATATTGAGAGGGAGGAGAGAGATGATTTTATGGAGTTGTACAGAGATGACCTTAAATTTGTGAGGTGGTATATAGGAGGCTTAACCTATACTTTCCTACACCAAAAGGCCAGAGATGATAAGTGGTTGTTGTTGTTGATGATGATGGTAGTATCATGCTTTATTGTACCAGATTTGAGTAGTGAGAGGTTTCCTTATTTGTTAATAGGGGTTCTAGTTGAGATGTTGTTGGGTTGTACAATGTTCAGTTGGGTGCCTATGCTGTTAGTTCAAATATACAGAGAGCTATGGTGATTCAAATCTCATAAGAGATATGGTATTAGCATAGGATTATTTTACACTATTGGGATTACAAGCACATATAAGTGTTGAGGCTGCCATGGGAGGGGTATGCTCAAATGGACTTCTAAGTTGGATTCACATGGTAAAGCTCTAATTTTACCCTTTCAGGACTAGGTGGAGGGGTTCATGACATTGATTGATTAAGAGGTGCAATGGATGCCTTGGTTGTTGGAGACATGATCTAAAGACCCTATGTTAGGTTTCTTAAGTGGGCTCACTACAAGATATAGACACTATCACTATAGAGTTATCAATGGATCTTCAACATGAGGGATAGTGAGATAGAGCTAATTTATTTTGATAGGGTATGATGATACTTAAGCCTAGTGTAGGATGTCTTGGTCTATTCTTGAGATATAGGTGAGATTATATAGATTCCTCACTACCTAAGCCATAATGATGCAGAGCTTGCACAAGTTTCCTTTTTTAATTCTTGAACAAAGGTTCACTTTCCTAGTTTAAAGCTTAAGAAACCACTCATCAAGCCAAAGCATTGATTATTAGGATTTAAATAGAACATATAAAATATTAATCTTGATCATAAGAGAGTCTCTATAACCCTCACTAACCTCTTGACTCAATTTTTAACTCCTTACCTTGTACTCATGCAACTCTGCCAATTCTACTAGCCTTCCTTATAACCCTTTTCTACCTTCATATAGATGAGTATAAAAAAATTACACACTATTATGACTTGAAAATATTATAATCTCCTTCATCCTATTAAAACACACCTGTGGGTCAATTTTTAGGTCCTAACTCACTCCCTAAGTCCACTTTCTCTCTTCTAGCCTTCTAAATTAGGCCTTCTTTAGCCCTTTCCCAAGAAATCTTGCTATAAATACATACTACAGGTATGGTACAGTCATGAAATTACTTGAATTAGTTATGTCATTCCTAATTACACAACATTACAAAAATTGGTGATTTTTGGTTGGTTAAATCTTCCCTAAATAAATAAAACCTAGTTTAGGGCTTTCCAAACCCTGTCACAGGCCAAGGGTGGTTAAAATTTGATATCTTGGTCAAAAAACAATTTAAATTCAAAAAACGTATTTTAATAGGTCTGTCTAATGATAACACACCTTTTTTATTTGATGAGCAAGTCATCATAAGCCACCATGCATTCACAATCTCAAGGTCTCAGTCTTTTATGACTGTGTTCTATAACAGAATAGGGGAATAAACAAGGTTTTATAAATATTTTTCAACATATAAAGTACCCAAACATATTTTGGGATTCTCAACACATTAATTTACTATTCTCAACTCCTTTATGACCCTTTTTGGTTGCAACAAGATTCAATACCAATAAAATTACTAAGTACATACTAGATTTAGGGTAGTTTGCAGGTTTTAATGAACTTATTCCATAGCCAGTATGGAGTAAGATCAATATTTGGTCATATGTTTAGATTGAAACAAATTCATTTACTCTATTCCAATTTTTATTACCTCACTAAGGTCTCCATAAGACTCATTAAAGGAAAATAATCAAATAATCAAGTTGTTTCTTGAACAAGGTTATGTAACTAATTACCCTGCTGACATATTTGACTGTCTCCAAAGATCATTGTATTATTTAGAATAAATAACCTTCCCTATCTCATGTTAGTAAATATTATTTTATCACAAACCAATCAATAAACATTCTATAATACTTTTTACCATGTTGTATATTCAACAAGCAAAATGCTCAGTCACAGCGATGCAAATTTAAAATGCACTTAGAATTTCACAATATAGTCTTCTTATTATTCAACTTTCATTGATTATAAGTACATTAAATCTCACCCTCAATGCATTACATATATTAAAACAACATAACTGACTCCACCACCTTACCAAAGTTCATAATTGAGTCTTGGAGTCTATTCCCACTTTGGGTCATTGAAATTACATGCATTTTTATGTTTTTTTCCAAGATGATCAATGTATGACCATGCCCTATAAACTAAAGAAGATAATTAGGAAATTTTTCATAATCTAAATACCTATAGGACACCTACTGAACATGTTTTACACCTTGTTCAACCTCAGACAATGCATGTAAGCCTTTCACAAGGCTTAAAAATTTAAATTTTTAAATAATGTCATTTTGGAGGGAAACTCCATAATTCAAATTTTATGCAACTTGTACTAACCTGGATCACACCTAAGACAAAAATAGGCATATTACACATAAAAAACACCTAAAATACAAATTCAAGCCAAAATTGATTCCATTTTGGGATCCACAAGGATGCCCCTACATCATACTACCAAGCTGAAGAAATTTTGCCATAAGAATCAACTTGGTGTATGTTCCTCTTTAGTTGATTTGTACCTCCAACTTGAAGGTTTCTGATTATACCTACCTCTCATAGAGGTGAACATGTTCCTAGGCCTCAGAATTTGGCCTCCTCTGGTTCTTTCTCTTTAATGGTGTACCTACACATGCAAAAGAAAACACTGTTGTTGTCTTCTACTGCTTACTTGGGATGTGAAAACCATGCTTCCATTCCTTCAAATTGATCAATTACATTCTTCCTTCCATAATACACCACTACTAAAAATGTATCTTCTTCATTCTTCACCCATTCTCCTTGTTTGGTACACTCAATCTCATATATATCAACTATTTGGTCCTTGTGAGCCATTTACTTGCATAAATACTTGGTTTGTTGCTACATTTCATCTTTATAACTTCCCTTAACCTCCTCTATACATAATTAATACATGTTATAATCTATAGTCTCATGATCTTGACTCAAAGCTTTCATACCATTGCCTTCACTACGTTGTCTTTCTTGAACTTGTTATATACTACTACACTCGTTTCTATGTCTTTCCTTTTCAAGGCTTTCTCTCATGCATTAGAGCTTACCTATCATGCCTTCCATGAATTCAAAACTAAAAATATTCACCAAATTTTGATATAAAATTACAAATAACTCATTCACAAACTTACTTAAATTTTTTTTACTTGGCATAGGTTCACATTCTTCAACTTGAGCTACCTCAATCTCCTTGGGTTGTTCTTCTATCTTCACTTCTTCATCCTGATGCTACACCAACTCCTTATAACCTACAAATAATACCCTAGAATAGACACTAAAAAATTTATCATTGTTATTCAAAGGAAATAATGTATACTTGACTCCTTTGTGCTCCAAATAATAGGTGTTTTTCACCCATCATGATTACTTGACCTATCAAAATTTCAAGGCCTTCCTAGTAGTACATGGAAAACATTCATGGGGATGATATCACACATGACTTGATCCTTATATGTTCCAATATAAAAATCTAATAAGTATTGTTCATTAACAAGCACACTATACCCCTTTTGAAGCCAAGAAACTTTATAAGGTATGGGATGAGGTAATATTTTGAGACCAAATTTGCTTACCATCTCATTTGAAACCAAATTATTCATGATTCATGAGTCTATTATCATCTTGCAACATTTACCATGTGACTTACATGTTGTCTTGAAGAGTGCTCTCCATTGGTAGGTTATTTCTCCTTTGGTGGCTTCAATAATGTCCTTCTTATCAAGAGTGACTCTCCTTTGTTAGGTGCCACTATATGTGAATCTGATCCAACACTCTTTTCCTCTATATGTTGCACCATTTGATTTATGCTATCATTCCTATAACTCCTTTCTTATTTCTCCTCTAGACACTCCTAATACTTATGACCTACATACATATTACATTTGAAGCATTTTCTTGTGAAACCAGTAGTCCCTCTTCCTCTAACATCTACACCTCTATAATAGTGCCTCCTACCTCTATATCCACCTCTTGGTTGTGCTTCATACCTTTGTCCATTGCTTTCACCTTCTTCATATGCATTCTTTTGTCTCACTTGTTTGCCTCTTCTTCTTGCTTGTTATGTATGCCTTCTTGCCAACTTATCCTCAACTTTTAATGATCCTTGGTATTCTTATTCAACTATTCTTAGATTCAATATACTAATCTCATCTTGTATGGAGAACTTGAGACCATTAAGGTACCTTATTACCTTCTCATCATTTTTTTACAAGTATCTTGTTTTGATTATCAACCTATGAAAATATTCTATGTATTCCTTCACTAAATTATCCTTTTATCTAATATTGTATAATATCCTAAACAAATGTGTGTGGTAGTCCTTGTGCATGAACTTTACCTTCATCTTCATCACCATCCTATCCCATGACTGGATTTTGGCTTGACCTCTTCTCCTTCTCTCTTCCTAGATTCCATCCCACCATAAAGAAGCATGTTATTTTAATATTATGACTTAAAATTTAACCTTATTGGTGTCATCCACCTCCTCATACTTTAAATACTTGTCCATGTCTGATAACCAATCCACCAACTCATCCACATTGAGATTGCCTTCATATATTAACACATCTAGCTTTGGTTTTGAACCCATGTTCATCATGACTTTGATCAATATTTCCTCTAATATATCTTCAATTTATTCATAATATTATTCTCTAGTATATTACTCTTCTCTAACACAATCATCTTCAGTAATGACCCTTCTTCTTTGAGCTATCTCCATAGCTTCCATTCTAGCCTGCATGTTCCTCATTTCAATGAGCAAATTTGCCATATTATGTTGCATTATTTGAGATGTTGTATGTTGAATTTTTATTGATTACATTTTTTCATTTTCATCTCATCCTCTGACCCTCCTTATTATTTGATACCAATTGATGCAAAGCTTGCACAAGTTTCCTTTTCTTATTCTTGAACAAAGGTTCACTTTCTGAGTTTTAGGCTTAAGAAACCACTCATCAAGCCAAAATAATGATTATTAGGATTTAATTAGAACATATAAAATATTAAAATTTATCATAATAGATTATATATAACCCTCAATTACCTTTTGACTTAATTTTCAACTCCTTACCTTACACGTATGCAACTCTGCCAATTCCACTAGCCTTGTTTGTAACCCTTTTATGATTGTATATAGATTAGTAAGAAAAAATTACATACTATTATGAATTTAAAATATTATAATATCATTTATCTTGTTGAAACACACTTATGGGTCAATTTTTAGGTCCTAAGTCACTCCCTAAGTCCACTTTCTCTCTTCTAGCCTTCCAAATTAGGCCTTCTTTAGCCCTTTCCCAAGACCTATTTCTAGAAATACATACTATGGGTATGTTATGGTCATGAAATTTCTTAAATAAATTATTTCATGAATAATTACACAATATTACAAAAATTAGTGAGTTTTGGTTGGTTAAATCTTCCCCAAATGAACAAAGCCTAGTTTAGGGCTTTCCAAACCCTGCCACAGGCTGAGGGTGGTTAAAATTTGATATCTTGGTCAAAAAATAATTTAAAGTCATAAATTTTATTTTAATGTGTATAAATAATGATAACACACCTTTTTAATTTGATTATCAAGTCACCATAATCCACTAAGCATTCACAATCTCAAGGTCTAAGTATTTTATGACTGTGTTCTATAACATAACAAGGGAATACACTGGGTTTTATTAATATTTTTCAACATATAAACTCCCCAAACCTCCTATGGGATTATAAAAAAATTAATTGACTATTATAAACTCCTATATGACCCTTTTTTTCAAAAATATTAAATACCAACAAAATTATTGAGTACATACCAGATTTGGGGTAGTTTGTAGGTTTTAATGAACTTGTTCCATAACTAGTATGGAGTAAGATAAATCTTTGGTAATGTATGTAGATTTAAATAGAGTAATTTTATATATTCAAATTTTTATTACCTCACTAATTTCTCCATAATACCCATTGAAGTAAAAGAATCAAACAATCAGGATGTTTCTTGAATAAGGTTACATAACTAATTACCCTGCTATTAGACTTGACTATCTCCAAAGACCATTGTCTTATTCAAAATAATTAACCTTCCCTATATAACATTAGGAAATATGATTTGATAAAAAAACCAATAAAAAAACATTAAATAATACTTCTTACCATGTCATAGATTCAACAATCAAAATGCTCAGTCACACGATGCAAATTTAAAATGCACCCAAAATTTCACGATACAGTTTTCTTATTCTTCAACTTTCATTGCTTAAAAGTCCATTATTTATCACCCTCAAATGTATTACACAAATTAAAACAACATAAATGACTCCAAAACCTTACCAAAATTCATAAATGAATCTTGGAGGCTATTCCCACATTGGGTTATTGAAATTACATGAATTTTTATGTTTTTTCCAAAATGATCAATGCATGACCATGCCCTATAGACTAAAGAAGATAATTATGACATTTTCCATAATATTAAGACCTATAGGACACCTAATTAAAATGTTTTACACCTTTCTCAACCTCAAACAATGCATGTAAGCCTTTCATAAGGCTTAATAATTTAAATTTTCAAATAATGTCATTTTGGAGGGAAACTCCATAATTCAAATTTTATCCAACTTGTACTAACCTAGATCACAACTAAGACACAATTAGGACATATTACACCTATAAGACACCTAAAAATAATTTAAATACAAAAATGAGTCCATTTTGGGATCTACAAGGATACCCCTGCATCACACAACTAGTTCAGGTCTTCATTGATCATAAGGAATTGTCGGCTAGGGCCAAGATAGATGATGTAGGTTTTGTAGATGGGTACACTTAATGGTACTAGGAACTATATGTTTTAGTTGATATTGGTGGTAATGAAGGTGGTAAATTACTATGGATGTTAACCTAGATGGTGGAGGTGGTCAGTAGGCATAGGTACAAGGGGTTGCCCTAGATATGTAGGCAATGATTGGTCAGAAGGACTAGGCACGATCGGCATTAGACATAACATAAGCTTCCATGATAGCATTACAAGGTTTTTTAGTAGTAGCACAGGGTCAATTGGTGACTTCTATAGGTAAGAGAGACCAAAATAGGTCTCATCTAGGTTTATTGACATAGGAGAGAGATTCTACCTAATAGGTAGGAGGTAGAGTATTGGCAAAAGTAGTGATAACACTAATAAGGACTATCCCTGTTTAGAGATATGTAATGACTATGGAGGAGCTATGATAATATGAGGCTATAGTCTTTAGGAATTGTCTAAATGACCTCTAATTGGGAGAGTATAGGCCTAATATTTTATGTGGTGTAGGTATAGTGACACCAAGTCAATGGCCCACATCTATAGGTGGCCAGGTAGGTATAGGGGGATAGGCTCCAGAGGGTAGTGGTACACCAAGAGGTAGTGGCACCTCAGGTTCTTAGTTTGTTTATGAGACAACATACTTATTATATATATATATATATATATATATATATATATATATATATATATATATATATATATATATATATATATGAGTTTTGATACTAACCTATGCCCTGGTGCAGTGAGATGTATATTTTTGAAATAGATATGTATATTTTCTGTAGACATGATGATGATGATATGATTATGGACTCAAGATTTATAAATATAATATTTGCATATGGATTGTGTTTGATATTTATGATGTTCATATTGAGTATTTTTTAGTATGGTTATGTTCATGGTGATGTGAATGTGGATGCACCTAGTTAGGCATGTCATGATATGTCTCTTTATTCATGTTTGTGATGATGTTTGGTTATGGATCAATGATAACTCATGTGATTATGATGAGAATGTGATGTTGTTGATGAATACGATGGTCATTATGAAAGATAGAATTATGGTTTCTTGATGATGTTGTGTATGGATGTGATTATTTAATTTCATGTTTGAGATGATCATGTTTATGATATTGATATGATTATTATGTTTATACCAAAATTTATTGAGTATAGGCTTCCTTATTTAGATTTATGTGTGTGGTGAAAAATGGTTTATTATTGTTTTTTCATGGACTTTAATATGATGTTGATGGTTATGATCATGTTCATGTATATGGTTTATGCTACCGATGTCTATTTTTATTCATGATATAATGAATATGTTGTGATGTTGACATTATGATTTTGTTGTGGATTTTGATGATGATAGTATGTGATGTGGTTATGATTATGGTCATTTTTTTAAAAGTGGAGCACATAAAGTAAGTTAAAGAACAAAACCATATGTGAGTAAGAGAAGATAATCAAGAGACAAATGTCTAGGTGCATATATCAACCAATATGAGAGGATAAGAAGAGGGCAAGTTGCTTCTTATTCGGAAAGGACTAATGAAAAATGAAGTTAGATTTGGCTTAAGGAATGTAAGAACTTCGAATGCTTCGCATTAGCGTTCGTTGGTTAGTTAAAAAATTGTCTTGATCACATAATGTCAAGTAAACTCAAAATCCCTTGATTATAGTACATAAAGGGAAGATAGATGAATATGAAACATTTATGTGAGACTAGCATGCCTCTTCTAGAGATTACCAAAGAGTTAATATAAACAAATCTATGTCATATAAGTTGTAGATTGATTGATGTGGGAAGTCTACCTATGAGAGTTGATTACAGCTTTCAAAATTATTTTGTTTATGAGAGTCAATTGTGGCTTTTTTCTTTTTTTGATGCTTGATAATGAATCTTTTATTTATTTTGTTGTTGCTCGAGAGGGTTGGAGAAGTTGATCGATGCCGAAAGATTCCAAGAAATTACTATTCTTTGAAAAATTCTTTACTCAACCATATTTTAAGGGAGTGGTCTAAGCTTATGTGCTTTATTTAATGATTTTGATATATGTCCTTCAAGGGAGTAGTCTACCTTATTTTTAGCAAATTTTATATGTTTGTGGCAATTGTCCTTCAAGGAAGCAATCTATGATGCTAGGAATAACCCATGATTATTTTTGGTTATGAATTTCTTTTGATTTTATTTTACATAGACTTCTTGATATAGGATCAAAGGGTCTCCTTTTATGAAATAAAAGCTAAAAGCACAAGAAGATTGAGTAGGTGTGAAATAGGTTTAGGTGATAATGACAATGGTAATCTATCCTAGGAAAGGGGTGGAAAGTACCATAAGAATCATGCCATGGGTAGAGTCATGGTACCCATTGTTTAATATTAGGTTATGATTGTGTTGGATAATCAAAAGATTTAGTTTTAATCAATTCCCATAAAATAGGAATATGAATGTGGTTTGAAAGCAAGGGATTAGCTTAAGTTAGACAAAAGGTGAGTTTTGGTAATTTTTTTAAAAAGAAAGGACATAAATATGAAGCATTGAGGGGTTTAAGCTCTAGGTTTCCCTCAAGAGACGATAATGGGTAAGCTCCTAATTTATACTTATACGTTATGATATAAGGTCCAAATCAATTGAAAGCAAATTTGCCTCACTTACTTTTCTCCATAATGGTGACATGTTGGTTTTAATTTAGGATGTGGTCTCTAATAATGAATTCTCAAACTTTAAGATGTTTTTTATAAGCTCATTTGATGTGCTCTTGATAGACATGAAGATGGATGAGTGCCACTAAACAATGTTCATCAAGTAGCTAAAGTTGGGCTAAACATTCTTGATGATAATCACTTTCAGAGACAAGATTGTGCAAAGATATGAGAAAAGAGGGAATTTCGAATTTGAGAGGTAAGACAACCTTTGCTCTAAAGACTAGAGAGAAAGGACTAGCACCTGTATGGGTTTAAATGAGATTATGATATGCCCATAAGGTGAATGGGATATATAAGTGCCAATCCCAACCATATGTATTAACCATTTTGGTGAATATGTTGTTGAGAGTTTTGTTAGAGGCTTTCACCTTTCCATTTGCTTGAGGATGATAGGGTGAAGATAAACTCAACTTGATACCAAACACATCACAAAGACCTTGAACTTGCTTGTTTTTAAAAGATTTTCCATTATCAGTGATGATTTTTTGAGGAATACCAAAATAATAGCTAATGTGATGATTGATAAAGTCGATAATATTTTTGGATTTGTTTGAGATAAGAGGAATGTACTCTACCCTTTTGGTAAAATATTCAGTCAGATTGATGATAGAATGTTGTCATTGTGAATAGTGGAGGTTAATTTCACCAATGAGGTCCAAACTCCATTGTGAGAAGGGCCAAAAATATATAGATACATGAAAACTATGGCTAGGTGCATGATGTAAATTAGCGTGTTGTTGACATTTGACATAGTTTTTCATATAATCATAATAGTCTTGGTTAAGGGTAGGATAGTAGTAACCAAGGTGAAAGATGCATTTAGCAATGGCTAGGCCACTAAAGTGTCACCCATAAATCCCATCATGTGTTTTCCTAATAGCATGATAGGCTTCGTGACCACATAGGTAACTGAAGAGGAGACCATCAAATACACGTTTATAAAGAATTCCACCTAGTATGGTATAATGTGAGGTACTCTGGATAAATGCTCTATGAACATTCCTGGAAAGTTTGAAAGGAATGATGGTGATTTAGTAATTTTGGGAATATTGGTGTATTATTTAAAATTTAGTTAAAGGGTCTAAGTAGTAAAATTAGTAAATAAATATGTAATAATCAAGCTACTAATTTATGTAAATTAGATTGCAATTTTTATCTTTTTAAAAATAATAATAAGAGATGGAAAAGAAGACTTAGCTAAAAGTTGACTATATGGCTGAGATAGGGTCTGGTATTCACTATGTAAGAATGGGACACTATCGCAAACTAAGATCTAACCTTAATTTTATGATTGGAAAAGAGTGATAGAAATAGATAGGAGTGGCACTAACACTGTAGTCCACCTCTACCACTATTGTCTTGAAGATCTAAACTTTATTGGTTTTGTTCACTATGTCTGTGTGACCCTATCTATGAAGTTTTAGTAGCTAAAACTCTATAGATATCCCTATAGATTAGATTTTCTCTTCAAACCCTATATTCCATTTTTCTTTGATCAATTTTGAGAAATATGGGGGGTTAGTGTTTGTAAGATTCATTGAACATGTATCTACCCCCCTTATGTGGGCATGATGCCTACATACCAATACTCTGAAAATGGATCAAGCCATATGTAATTCTCCCACTTGATGTGCTTTGTGCAATAGAGTGTATGAATATGCAAAAGGATAAACTAGATGTGCTTGAGGTGGTTAGGGACTAGTATAAATATTTGAATAAGTTTGTAAGTGTATTTGTTATCTATATGTAGAGAATAACAAATATTACTTGAATAGTCTTGCTTATATTCTTGTTTTCTTAGTGATATTTGCCAACCCTTTCCAGATTATATTTGAATGGGATTTTATAGGGATTTATTGGTCATGGGTTAAATGTAATTGTATTAGCCCGATAAGGATAAGGATGGGGAACTTGAATAAACTAACCATTGGGGCCAAAAATTCACTTAGACAAGAGCATCAAAAGTGGATAAGAGTGGTACTAGTGCTATAGTCCAAGTGTGGCATTATTATCTTGAGTTGAAGGGCCTTGGGGGGATGGATTAGTCATGGAAAAATAGGTCTAGATTAGTTGGGATAAGTTTGGAAGGCTACAAATGACTGGGAATTAGTGAAAAGATTCCTATGAGGGTTATGAGAGTAAAAAAGGACCTATGGGTTGGGTGTCACAAGCCACACTCAAGGTACCAATTTTTGAATTTTATATGACTACATTTGCCCCCCCCTTTATTCTAGTGATGCAACAACATGAAATACTATGATAAAGGAAAAAGAGAAAGCATACCTAAACTTACCTATAAGGGTGAATCTCATGAAGCTATGTGATGTTGGATGTGTGTAGAGAGCACACTATGAAGTATGAATCTGTAAGAAAGATAAAGAGTAGATCAATTCTTAATAGATATGCTATATCTAAAATAAAAATATACAAATCTAGGTAAAAGAGAAAGAGAAAGAGGAAAGAATGAATACACCTCACTGGGTATGTGAACCAATATAAAATATGTTATGATGCTAAGCAATGTTGGATGATACTGAGTAATGTTGGATGATGTTTTACCAAGAGTAATAACATGAATGGAGTTGAGCTCTCAATTCCCTAAAAGTGGCTCAAAAATGTAAAGGCTAGCCCTTTAGCTCCATCATCACCCACTAAGTAAATCTATGTGAACATGTGTGTGCTAATTGATGTTTGGACTATGTGTCCAATCCCTCTAAATAGGTGATTCAAGATTACAAAGGCTAGTTAATCCTTTGTTTCCATCATTTCCCTATGAAGTGAAGCTATAAAATGATATTGGTATGAAATGTGTGTCAAATGAGATGTATCCTAAAGCCCATTAATTCTCTATAATCTAAAAATATCAATATGGATAGCCAAATGTATGCTGAAAACTAGACCACTCTTGGCCACTCCAAAAGATGGAGATTAGGCTTGTATGAAAGCCACTCCAAAATTAGTGCACTAGACTTATATGAAAGCCACTCCAAAATGTGGAAGTTAGGATTGTATGAAAGCCACTCTAGAATTATGCCAACCACCTATAGATGGAATAAGACCTTGCAATGATTGGCCTTAGAAGAAATAGCCCTACATATTTGTTATGCTACAAAGATACATGATATAATAATGATAATTGACAAGATATCTCAAGATATAACATGGTTTATATTGAGAGATTGTTAAATCAGCTGGGGTATACCTAGATAGATATAAGAATGTAATAACATGTGTAAAGTAATAAACTAGAATTGGAAGTCTAGTTAATTTTCAATTGTCATGGAGGGATGGAGCATGATGTCCACCATGGCATCTAAGAAAGCAAGATAATTCATGATGTCGATCATGGAATTGTAAATAATTGAGAAGCAAACAAATAAAAAGCACACAAGGCAAGAAGAAAGAAGCATACATGAGTGGCCAAGGGGACAATCAAATAAGGGACATGGGCATAGGTAACTCAAACTAGAAATCAAGCATACAAGGCATGTTCAAAAGCCACATACACTCACACTTTGAAACAAGCAAGGTTAGCATGAAATCCACAATCACACATAAGAGTATAGGTAAAGGACATTGGAAAGTATCCTAAGGCACATACATAAGATAAAGTAGGAAATAAGAAATGCAAACATATCTATATACACAAATCAAGAAAGGAAATCATGTAAATACTAGAAATATAATCGCATCTAACCAATCAAATCAAGAAGTGAAAGTACGCAAGACATAGAGTACAAGACTATGTAGATGCTAAGAAATACATGAGTGTTATATATTAGTGAGTATTGATAGAATAATCTATGTAAGCTAGTAATTAATTTACATCAACATGATAGCTAGAGTGTGTAGTGTAGGAATGACATAACTTGGATGGTGTAGTCATGTAGAAGATGCCCCCAATGGGTATGTATATTGATATGTGTCTTCAATGTAGAAGTAGGATTCCCCATCAATGGATAGAGTGAAGCAATCAAGGATCTTGATGTCACTTCACACACTCAAATAAGATCAAGTGAATCATGGTAATGTAGATAAATTGACAAATAATAGTATAGAATAACAAATGTAAGTCTAGCATAATATTAGAAATGTAAAGCATGTATAATGCATACAATTAAAATATTTTTAATGTTTTGAATTATTTTAATGTTTTTCAAATTTGAAATTTTTTATTATTTTTATATTTTTGATATATTTGAATGTTTTTGGTATTTTGATGATAAGCTATGTATAATCGATCATGAGGAGACTATGTACAAGAAATTGAAAAGAAGTTATGTACAAGTAAGGTTGAGAAGAGATGATACTAACCGATGAGTCTCATGGGAGAATCCCTATCATGGTGCCCTATATCAAACAAGGAATCATTCATGATTGTGAAGAATGAAGAAATGGTTGTGAATATGATGTTGAATTGTTGGTATCTTGGAAATCATAATAACTTGTATTGTTCCAATCATCATTATCATCTTGATTTTGAACCAATAGAATGCTAGTGTTGACCTTTGTTGTATCTATATCTTTTCCTTTGATAAATTATGTATTTGAATGATTTTCCTTAGGATGTTCAATAAATCCTAAACATTGGTGACAAATACTATCAACTGCTAGAATAGGATTAGTGATGCCTTGGGCATGCTTGCCTAACCCTTGACCTTGATAATCAAACTATTGTAGATATTTTTGACCAAACACATACTACTTTGAAAGTTGAGCCTCATTTTAGAGAGATAGATTTGCATATTTTTCATGCTTTACCTATGCTTGTGGTACTATTTATTTCTTTGATTTTGATTTTTGATCCTTTTGTTGTTCTGAGTTATGTTTTGGTAACTACTTTCATACTATTTCTGAATTTGACCCTTTATGAATGTGTTCCTGTGTCACTATGGATTTCTTAAATAATTTACCTTATATATGGTCCTCATTAACAATTATCTATTGTATATGTTTTTTCAATGCTAAACATGAATCTATGTGATGCCCATGCATTCTATGATATGCACAATAATATTAAGATCTTCTCACTGGATGTAGAGGAGGTAGTTTGATCGACATAGATTTAATCATTTCCCTTAGTACCTCACTTCAAATATTATTTGATATTTTAATGCTTTTTGAATCACTAGTTGTAGAGTTAATTTTTTGTGATTTCTTGTTTTGATATGTAACATTACTTGCAACCAATTGACTAGGTGAAGGTGCAAATAAATGATTGACACTAGGGTGCCTTTGAGGCTTTTGTATTATAATCTAATTTTCCAATGTTGTGATCTTTTCATGTAATAGTTGATTCTACATTTGTAAATCTAAAATTAATCTTTTGATACTAGTGATTTTATCTCTTAGAGGCTTACAAGTGCAAATCGTAGTTGCTTTTGATTAAACATGCAAACACATATGTTGAAGAGGTTTTGAAGAAGCTATAGGCTGAATGTATGCATTAGGAACAATAGTATAGGCTACCTCACATTTTGGAGGGGTGATAGTATGGACCTAGTTAGATGAAAATTAGATATCACCCTCTTGGGGGAGAAGAGGATAAGGAAATTCTTTCCCAATATGCAATAAATTATCATGTGAAATTAGAATATTATCTGCATCTATGTTATCCTTGAATGGAGTGCATGCATTATTTTCATTTACAATATGAGAAGTAAGAGTAAGAGAGTTATCATTTATAAATTCTTTTATCATTGTTTGAGATGAAAGAGTAGAGTTAAAAAAATGAGATTAATCATTTGAACTATGCATTGGGAATTTGATTCTATTTCATTTATATTGTTGTAATTTGCACATAGAAGTAGCAAGAGAGTTATATGCATCAGGCAAAATTCATGAATTTGAAATGAAATTCATGAAATATTAGTTATAAGTTGTATAAAAATATGTTTATAAATAAAATTCCACATAAGAGATAGAAAACAAGGGATAGAGAGCATGGATTTGTGCAAGAATGCATAAAAAGCTTTGACATGTGCTATGGCATTACTAATGTGTTTAGAATGATAAAATTTAAGATTTTTACACATGAGAGATATAAAGTAAGGTATAGAGAGCATGAATTTGTGAAAGAATGCATAAAAATCTTTGACATGTGCTATAACATTTCTAATGTGTTTAGCATGATAAACTTGATGATTTTTCCTCATGAGAGATAGAAAGTAAGTAATGAAACCTTGTATTAAAGATAAGTAAACTTTGATTTAAAGGAGAGTGATATTACTATGTTTAATAATAAATTTTATAATATAATTTCATATTACAAAAATTAAGCAATAATTACAAAGAATGAAGCTTTGTATCAACATATGGTAAACTTCATCATTCATGTACATGATAGGACAAAGTATGGTCTCCTTATTTTTTTGTAAGAAATGTAAGAAAAATTTGTAAATAAGTGAGATCCATTTTTGAAATCTGATTTTAGATGTAAGGTGATACCTCAAAAGCAATATGAGCTAGTACATGTAACTAGGGTTTTGAATGAAATTATTTTTAAAATTACTATAAAATTTTGAAATTTAAATTGAATTATGAGATAAATATGTAAGTAAGAAATCATAAATTTATTGAAAATTTTGTGATTTAAAGAGACATAGTATATGCTACTAGGGTTTTGAAAAATAATAATTTTTGGAAATTACTATTGAATTTTTACTTTAAATATGCTAGTAAAAAATTAGAAAATTATATGAAAAATACTAGGAAAATACCAGGACCTAGTATGGGCAACTAGGGTTTGAAAGAAAATTATTTTAAAATTACTATGAAATTTTAAAATTTATTGATAATTTTTTTATTTTATTATCTAGGTAAAAAATTAGAAAAATATAGGAAAAATTAGTAATAAATTTACCTTAGGGTTTCTAGGGGTTTTATGCACAAATGAAGTAAGTCAAGTTCACCAAATGATTTAACAATTTTGAGAATATTGGTGTATTATTCCTAATTTAGTTCAAGGGTCTGATTAGTACAATCAATAAATAAATATGCAATAACTAAGCTACTAATTTATGTAAATTAGATTATAATTTTGATCTTTTTAAAAATAGTAATAAGATATGGAAAAGAAGACTTACCTAAAAACTAACTAATATGACTGAGATAGGGCCTGATATTCACTGTGCAAGGCTGCAACATTATCACAAACTAAGATTTAACCTTCATGTTATGATTAGATAGGATCACTAGAAATGGGTAGAAGTGGCATTGACAATGTACTCTACCTCTGTCACTATTATCCTGAGGATCTAAGCTTTTGGGTTTTATTCATTATGTCTGTGTGACCCTATCTATGAGGTTTCAATAGTTAGAAGTCTATAAAGCTCCATGTAGAGTAGATTTTATCTTCAAACCCTATACCCCATTGTGCTTTGATGAATTTTGAGAAAGAGGGGGGGTTAGTGTGTGTAAGATTCACTGAATGTGTATCCACACCTCTTATTTGGGCATGTTGCCTACATACCAATACTCTGAAGAAAGATCAAAGCCATATGTAGTTCTCCCACTTGATGTGCTTCATGAAATAGAGTGTATGAATATGAAAAATGTTAAACTAGATGTGTTTGAGGTGTCTAGGGATTGGTATAAGGATTTGAATAAGCTTGTAAGTGTATTAGCTAGCTATATGTAGAGAATAGGGAAGATTAATTGAATAGTCTTGCTTGTATTCTTGCTTGATTAGTAATATTTTCCAATCCTTTCCAAATGATCTTTGAATATGATTTTATAGGGATCTATTGGTCATGGGTTGAATGTACTCATGTTAAGATGACAAAGAGAAGGATGGGGAACTAGATGGAACTAACCAATGGGGCCAAAATGGACTTGGATAGGAGCATCAAAAGTGGATAGGAATGGCACCGATGCTATAGTCCAAGTGTGGCACTATTGTCCTGAGCTGATGGGGCCTAGGGGGATGGATTAGTCATGAAAAAAGAGTTATGGATCAGTTGGGATCAAGTCTAGAAGGCTATAGATGACTGAGAATTAGTGAAAAGATGCTTATGAGGGTCATGAGAGAAAACAAGAGGGACATATGGGTTGGGAGTCATAAGCCACACTCAAGTTACCAATTTTTGCATTTTATATGACTATAGATGGCAAGGTTAAGATAGTTGAAGGTCTGATGATACTAAAGATCAAGTTGGACTTCTTCCACATTAAAGATGGTGGGAAAGTTTGATTTGATGTAGGAAGGCTTGATAAGTTGATGGATGACAACAGATAGCTTACAGTCAGAGGGTGTAGATGATATTTGAGAGGCAAGGGAAGCCATCGTATCAACAAACTTGTTCATAGATCATGGGGTGATTTGGATACAATAGTGATCAAATGAGGCTAAGAGTATGTTAGCTAATTATTTGTACTATTAAAAAACATCATTATTACAGTGGTAAGAGCCATTGATTTAATTGACCAATATTTGAGAGTCACCAAAGATGTTGATCATTTTGACTCCCAAGGCTAACGCAGTCTGAAGGCGTATTACTATGGATTTGTACTCAATGATATTATTGGTACATTCAAAATCTAGCTTGAAGAATAAATGAAGAGTTTTATCATGAAGGGAGATAAGGATAATACTAACTCCCCCACCATATTGACACTTTGATCCATTGAATAACGTGGTTACTTGATAGGTGAATTTTTCTTGAGAGAGGGTTATAATGGACTCATCGGGAAACTCAAGAGGATGAGAGTGGTCATCTATTAGGGGTGCATCAACTAATTGGTAGGGAATTACTTGCCCTTTAATTAATTTTTTTGAAGAAACTCAAGGTCAAACTCAGCTAAAAGCATGAGCCACTTGGCCATACATTGGTTATTGGTATGGATTGGAGTGTATATACTTGAGTGGGCTGGTATTGGTTATGACATAGTTCTTGTGGTTGAGAAGGTAGTGGTGAAGCTTGGTGGCCACAAAGACTAAAGCTAAGAAAATATTTTTGGTATTGGTTTATTGAGTCTTGTACTCTACAAGTTTGTAATGAATGTAGTAGATGGCTTGCTCTCTGTTTTGTTCATCTTGATGAGAAAACATTGCCCCTAAGGAGTGGTCAGTGGCAGAGATATAAAAGTAGAAAGGTTGATCATATTTAGGAGAAATGAGGATAGGTGGAGATAAAAGTTATTATTTAAGTGAATCAAAGGCCTTTTGACAATCATTATTCCACTTAAAAGATACATCCTTCTTCAAAAGGTGGTGAAAGGGTTAGAATTGATTTGAGAGTTGAGAGATAAAGTGACGAATGGATTGGAGCTTCCCCTGTAAGATACATAGCTTCTTAAGGTGGGTCAGAGGTGGTATGTCAAGGATTGATTTGATTTTGGTTGGATCAACTTTAATTCCTTGAAGGGAGATGATAAAATCAAGGAGATTTCCTAACAAGACCCAAGAAATTCACTTCTTGGGGTTAAGGTAGACATGGTAATGAATAATTCACTCAAAGATAATCTTTAGGATAGTCAAATGATCTTTATGATATTTTAATTTCCTAAGAAATTCATCAATATAGTCTTCGATGATTTTATGGATTAGGTCATGGAAGATGTAGGTCATGGTGCATTGGTAGGTCACACTAGGATTTTTCAATTTCAAAGGCATGACCCTGTAGCAAAAGGTTCCCAATGGGGTGATAAATGTATTTTTATGTTGATCTTCAGGGTTAATTAGGATCTGATTGTAACCCAAGAATCCATCCATAAGATAAATCATTTCATGGTCAACTATAGGATCAACTAGTTGGTCAATGTTTGGTATGGAAAAGTCATATTTTTGGCAAGCAAGGTTGAGGTCATGAAATTCCACATAAATGCATAGTCCCCCAATGGATTTGGTGATAGGCATGATGTTTGAGACCCATTGGGGGTATTAAATGGGTGAAATGAAGTTGATAGATAGGAGATGTTGGAGCTCTTCTTTGATGAGAAGGGCTATGGAAGGGTGTATTCATCAAAGTTTTTTCCTTGTGAGATTAGCAACATAGTTGGTGACTATGTTATGGGTAGCAATGGAGGGGTCAATTTTGGGAATATTACTATAGAACCAAGCAAGTGCTATGCCATGATCTTGCAAGAAGGAGGGAAGGTCCTGAAGCTCTTTATAATTAAACAATTGGCTAATTTTGACAATGTGGGGTTTGTACAGAGTGCCCAAGTTGATATCCATGGTGGATTCATTCAACATGGTCAAAGTCTTAGGAGGTCGAGATTTGTGGATGGAGGAATCTAGTGCACCAAAATAGGTGAGAGTAGAATCATCATCTTGACACTAAATGATATTAATAACAAGAGAGTCAAATCTTATCATCTCAAGATGGGCCATATGAATGGTTATGATCACCCCATCCTTTTGATAATTTAGGGGTCCAAGGATGATCATGTTGATGAAAAAAAAAGTTAATGGGGATTATGTGAAATTCTCAGTTGTCGATGGTGGAGTGAAAGGTGAGGATGAGATTTCCTCATCAATGATGGTAATGGGAGGTGGGTTAGTTTATTGTTTAGGTGGTGTGAAATTGAGGCCATGTTTTTGTGAGGTTTTCATGTTTTGATTGGAAGAAATTAATATGGACCATGTACATATTAACCTAAATTGAATCCTTTCCAAGCATACTTGTAGAGGTATGTTTTTTAAAATTCTAGTTTATCTAGATAGGAGAAGCTGGAGGTGAATGGTCGAGGTGAAAAATAGGTGGTGAAAGTGTCAAGGGGTTTATCAAGTCCCCCATAGATAAAATTATTTTGACAAGTTTAGGGTCTAAAAGGAATAATGGTGCCAATATTGGGGTCATAACCAGGTTGACGGTCAAGTTTTGCTTACTCTTAGGGAGTAGGGAAAGCATCAAGGGTGAGGAGGTGATACTCCCATAACAAAAGATGTTAGAAGGTTGATTCCAAAGGATCCATTATGGGGATTTGGGTGGAAGGGATGGAATAAATGGTGGATGCTTCATTGGGATAGATGCTTCATTGGGATAAGGAGATGGGATCTCATCTATCATTGGAGAAGGTTTTTTATATGGAGAAAGAGAATGTCATTAGGTCTGTACATCATGTTGCATGATGTGAAAGGGATCCAGTCAACTTCTATGGTAACAACTCGACCTTCATGCTCAAATTTGATGAAAAAATTGTAGAGTTGATGGAACATAACCCATGAAATGAATCCAAGGGTGCCTTAATAGGATATTTTACTAAAAATCTACTTCTACTACATAGAATATTTCAAGAAGTGTGTGGGGTCCTAGGTGAATATGGAGGATGATAGTTCCTAAAGTCATGGTTATGATATCATTGAATGATTAGAGTGCTACTAAGGGTTTTGACATGATTTTATTGAGTAATTTGAGTTGTTTTTAGGCATGGAAGGAGATGATGTTGATATTATCTCTTCCATTAATCATAACCCTCTTGATGTGGGTCTGATTGGTGTAGGTGATAATGAAGAGGGGAGGATCTGGATCATCTAGGTGGATGGAGGGTATTTTTGAATCCTTAAAGGTAAATAGGTTAGAAATATGAAGAGCTCTAATGAAGGTTACTAAAGGGTGAGGGTCTTCCCACCTTGCCTTTATATATTTCAATACTTTTATCATTGCTTGTCAATGATGGGGTGAGGTATTGATCAGTTCATACAAACTCATATTTATCGAGGTTTGGTGAAGCTCTTTCAAAACTATTCATTAGATTGATTCAGATGGATTGGATTGAGATGGACCCAAGATGGATACATTGGGGTTGGTTGAAGGTGATTGGAGTTGGATGGGTGGTTGGGTGGTAGAGAGGGATATATCTATGGAATGGACACCTTTGCCTTTCCCTTATCTTTTGGTTGATCCGGTGATCACATGACCACATAGATGGTATGGATTGGGGGAAGAGTTAGGATAGGTGATTACTTTGATTTAACTTCACTCTAAGGTGAGATTAGAGGTGTAGGTAGGTGTTGGTCGATGATTTATGGTTCTTGGATTAGTGGTGCGATTATAAGAGGCTCTTCAAATAATAATTCATCCTCCTGATATATCTTATCGACTAAGACTTGAAGAGCCTTACATTTCTCCATATCATGCCTAGGTGTCCTATGGTATGAACATAAAACTTTGTCATTATACTAAGATAGTTGAGGAATATGTGGGTCAAATGGTCTAATAGGTGGTAAGGTTAAGCAATATTATTGTAATAGCCTCTATAGGATGGTATAGTAAGACTTAGACAATAGTGGAAAAGGCATGAAGGGATTAGGCCTAGTAGTGTGGGTGGAAGCCTTTTTAGGAGTGGTCTTGATGGTCAAATACTTGGGTGAAGGGGTGCCCTTGGTAGATAGTTGGGTTTTGGGAGAGAATTTGAGGGTTTGTGGTTAAAAAGTGTTGGGTTAGACATTGTGGTTTGGTTATAGTTGGTTGGGAGATAAGAGGTATGTTCATGGGTGGTTTGGTAAAAATAGGTGTAGATGAAAGGAGGATTGATGCCATAAATAAAATTTATGGTTGGATTTTGATTGGGATGGTTGGTTTCCTTATCAATGTAGAGGGATGGGGTCCAAAAATAGAAATCAAAGTGGAAAAGGGAGGTGAAGTTTTGGTTTGTGGGATCTTCGAAGGTTTTTCGCTTTTGGTTGATTTGGTTAGGGGTTTATTTTATGGGCTTGGTGGGTTTAAATCCACTTTTACCGATGGGTGAGTAAGGTTTTGAGAAGGAAACATGCCAAGATTCATGGTAGGCTTGGTTGGAATGATGAGAGGTTACTTGGTTACTTTAGGTAGGGTAGATCAAGATGATTTGGCAATGGTTTGGTTAGTAGAGGTGTCTAATGGTTTAGGTGTGATGGAGGCATTTTTGTTAGTAGAGGTGATATGTTAGGTTGATAATAGTGTGTTTAGGGGTTCTTACCTAGTCGAGTAAGGAAGTCTGAGATAGTACCAAATAATGGCATGGTCCATATCAAGTTAGGATAAGTATCCTAAGTTTTGGACCAATCAAGAAAAAGGTTTGTATATAGGTTTTATCCCCTCAACATTGGTCGTAAAGGATAAGCCCATGAGTAGAGAAAAGGGAGTGGATAGCTCATCCTTCACCTCTATCAAAGGTTCTGAGGCTTGGGAAGATAGTTCCTTGATGAGAGGAGTAAGTAGAATGATCTTTTCTATAGGGATGTTTTCCATAGGGAGAGTAAATTGTTGTAGGATAAAAGAGAAAGGTGTGTTGGGTATAGTGGCCTCCTCTGATATGTCTTCCAAAGGGGTTGGTTTGTCTAATATCTTGACAAATGGAGGAGGGTAAAAATTTATCTCCTTTATTTTAAATTTAAAAGGTGAGGTTGGTGACTCCAATACCTCAATAAGTGGAGGGGATGGTAGGGTAGATTGGGTAGTTGTCTCCTTAGCATTGAGTTCACTAAGCACCACATTAAATGTGTGTACCTCATGGGAGGGTTCCACTTTTTTTTTATTGTTGGAAGATGGAACATGGTTGGGAAATGGTTATTTGAATATCTTAAGTGATTATTTTAGAGGTACATTTGGGTTATCCAGTATAAACTCTCCCTTGTTAATGGGATTTTGGATGACGCTCTTGAAGGTGTTACACCTACTAACATCATTTCCAATGACATGATGGAAGGCACACAATTTATTCCCTTTATACCAAGTAGGTGCAAAATGAGAAGAGTCAAATTATTATAGAGGTTTGATAGTAGGAAGTTAGATAATGTTGGATTTTAATAGTTTCTCCAAGATCGATGTGTATGACTCCCCTAGCAGAGTAAATTATCTTTGGTTGTTACAGTTTGGATTCTTGGTATTTTGATTGGAGGAGTTAGATTGCATGACAATGGGAGGAGGGGTGGTCTAAGGACAATTGCATTATTGGTTCCTTTATTCTTGAAATTAGTGTTGGTTTGGTTGTTGGGTTTGAAGGATGAGGTCTCACTTGATTTGAAGGTGTAGTTCTTGTTTTTAACTTTAATTTTCCCTCATCAATGACTCTATTTTCTAGTTTGTGGACCATGGTAAAAGCCTCATCAAAGGTCTTGAAGATTTTAACCTTTAAGTTAGAGGAGATGTGTTTGGCACAAGCATGAGAAAAAATTTCTTTCAACTTTGGTTGGGGTAGAGAGAAGGAGAGTTGGTTTATGATACTTCGCCAACGGGCCACGAAGTCAGAAATGGATTCATCATCAAATTGTCAAATAAAATAAAGATTAGTGATGGAGAATATCTTAGAGATGTTTATGGAAAAGTGGTCTAATAAAACCTGATCTAGTTGGGCAAAAGAAAAGATGGAGTGCTTTGTGATAACATTGTACCAATCTAGTGTTGGACCTAGTAGAGACATGGGCAATTTATGGAGAAAGAGAGAATAATCAAAGGAAATCATATAGCACAAATTCTTAAATGATCTCAAGTGTTATTGAGGGTCCTCCTTACTTTGAAACTTTAAAAACTTTAGAAGTTCTCATTGAGGATTTTATGGTCGAATGGGATGGATGGGTGAATTGGTTCATTACATATTTGGTCATATGACAAAATATTATGGGCTCAAAAAATGGATGACTCCAAAGTAGTCATTTTGTCCATTAATATTTTGACAAGGTTGGTTTGGGGTTGTGCACTCCTATAGTTGTAAGGTAGGATATGTTGGGTCTGGGTAGGTGAAACATATGGGTAGCTGGTAGGGGTTTCAGAAGCTACCACATACTAGTATATGGTCATGGGTGGTTGAGATGATGCCATATATGAATATGTGGATATAGATGGTTGGGTGGAAGGTAGAGGTACATACCCTTGTGGGTTAGGGACGTAGCTCTTTGGTGTGAAAGGTGTTTATTGATAGATTTACACAAGTTGGGTAGGAGGTATAGTTGGGTTAGTAGATGGATGGTAAATGGTTACTCTTTTATTTATGGGTGGAAGGGTGAAAGGTGTAGGAATCACCAAATTCTGCAATGGAGTGAAGGTAGGTAGGTTATAATCAAGAGGAATGGTGGTGACACTAGTATAGGGTAATCCTATAGTAAGGGAAGTATCAGTGCGTAAATGTTGGGTTGATTCTATGTTAGGAGGGTTATTAGTTGGGGAAGAAGGTGTTTGGGTATTGCTTAGTTGAGTGAGTTGGTTCTAAATGGTGGTATCGGTGGGGTTATTAGTAGAGGATGATTCCTAGGTGATTAGAGGTTAGGTAGAAATAATGGCAACAAAAGTGTCACCCATAAGGTGGGGTGGCATGCCATATGGTGAGTCAATAGGTGTAATCAAAGTAGGGGTATGGTGTTAAGGTAATGCTAAAGGGTTATGGGGTTGTTGTCCAAAAATTTGGCAAATTTTACATCATCTTAGGTAACTACTTTAGGAATGATAGGGATCTCAGAAGGATGAGGATAACTCTCTACGTCTGAGATATATGCCATGGATGAGGGAGAAGAGGAAGATGGATGATTAGGATGTGGATCTTGATTTGCTTAGTTTCTTAGTTTTTGCCTAGTCAAAACCATGTAGATGAAGAGAGGAGGAAGATACAAAAAATATCACAACTCAAACAAAGAGAAGATAAGAAAAGTCAACGAAACAAAATCACACACTAGAGAACATTAAGTCCTAAGATTCTTTTTTAGTCTCTCTTGTGGCTTATGCCTTAATCTTTAAGAATTGTGTGACTGAACTTGGATTGTAGAGTGGGTACTAGAAAATAAGTCTATGATTGGTTACAAGTTGTTTTTTAGGCTCTCAAAGGGATCTATTTTAGAAATTAGTATGTAGATTGATATTGGGGCTTACCCCTCACTTCACACATTGTATCAATAATGGTTTTAGGTTCTTAGCCAAGATATATTGATTACTAGAGATTATACTCAATCACAGAGCTGAGTTGGTTCTCCCCTCAGTGATGAAATCCAAGTAAGATAGCTGGGAAAGGTGACCACTAGGTAATGAAATCCTAGTTAGGCCTTATGTCAATGTTTGATGCTTATCAGATGTAAGTGGTTTATTTTTATGTGTGTGACAAAATTAAAACTATGGTTGATTACTTTACTTTAATTAAGCTATGTGAGCCTAAAATAAGTAAGCAGATAATGGATTCAATCAATTTCAAGCCCAAAAAGAAATTTTGATTTTGTTGTATGAGCAAAAAGGTAAGAAGAAAATGCACCTATTGCATTTATAAACCCAAGAAAAGACTCAAGGTCCCCACTGGCCATGCCAAAATGTTTCAGAGAAATTTTGTTTATGTTTTTGAAAGAAAGAGAAATGAAACTCAAGAAGGGTACGGTAGAAAAACTTGATATTTTGTGCACGCATTGATCTAGATGAGTGTAGATACTCCTCTTTGGCTTAGGAAGAATGACCTCTAGATAATATATCACTCATATAAATGGTTGATTAGTTAGATAGTAGGGTGGACTACCTAGCAAGCTAGATCTAAGAAGTATGAGCTTCATTGAAGACTATCAATCCACACTTTTAAACAATCAAGGTATGAAAGATAAAGTACTTTCATAAATAATAGAAGATACTAAATTTAAATACAAGTGCTTGATAAAATAATAGATAAAATTTACTAATTGTAATAAGTAAGTCAATGCTAATGCTAAATAGGTTAGGTATGGTTGAGAAAATAGATTAAGGCTCTATGATCAGGCTGAGGGTCTGAAAGCTAGATTTGGTTGTGACTTGGTGGGTCAAAATAATTTGTTATTATTTTATCACACAATGATTGTCAATAGTTGGGGTGACTGTCGGTGGTTAAGGTAACCATCGAAAATTGAGGTAACCACTGATAGTTGGGATAAACCATCGATGGTTATTGTGGGTTAAATTTGGTAAAAAAAAGGCTATTTTGATGAGGTCATAGAATGGAATTTTGAGAGATGGGTTTGGGCTGGGTAGATTGCAAAATAGGAACAAAGAAACTAAATGATTAATAACATATACTTTGATTTTTGATCTAATCAATTATTGAGGTGGTTGGCTAATAAACTCATTTGATAGAGTTTGGGGAAATTTTAGTAGAGTAACAACACTTGGCTATTGGCTAATAGATGTGATTACTTCAAATCTCTATCGTACTTATTGGAAGAACACCTAAAAAATAAAATACTAATGTAAGAAGCTCTGGATAATGATCACTTGATTTTGGACTTGGATTCACCCTCTCTTCTTCTCTCTTTATAGGAAGGAAGGAGAGGTATAACAATACATTAACAAAAGGTCTAACTTTTTATCTAAATTTAGCTCTCACATGCATTAGCTCACACATAATTTAGATGATCTAAATATAAAAAATAAAGTCAGAGTGATGTGTAGTTTAGTGGTTTAGGTAGTGGAAACTTGACTATTGATGGTCAGGCCTGACCATCGATGGTCGAGGGTCAAAGGTTAGGTTAAGTTAAAAGGTGGGTTAGCTAGTAGGTTAATTATAAATTGAGTTAGGTTTGGTTTGTAGTTGAAAGGTATTTGTGCTCATGTTATTTTTCACCAATGTTATTTGTACTCATGTTATATCCCTATCTTGCATAAGGGTAACAACCTAGGCCTATGTGGTATCTCTCTTTATAGTCATTGCTACTATAGTTGCCTATGTTATAGCTAATGTTGCCCTTGCTTGATCTCTTTTCATAATGAGTGCCTATTTTTTAGGGGTATCCACATCCATCTTGTCCCCACCCCCTTCCACCATGTCTACATTAGGGGCCTAATGTGCACCATCTCCCCCAAACACTATCATTTCATAATGTGCCTAAAAAAATACAAGATAATCCATTTAAAACCCTACATCATCAATAGTTGTGGCCATTAGTATCTAGTCATGATCAATCTATACCTCCTTAAGCTATGGTAGAGGTAGTGGTGCCTTGGCATCCTCTCTCTTGTATCATGAAAAAACACCTTAGACACCCTGAACAAGTTTTAACTATCTCTTAACCCTATCTAATGAGATGAAATCCACTTCATGCTCCCATCTCCCATATATCCACCTGTAACTCTATAGTGACAGGGTCTACCTAGCATAACTCACCCATGCTAGGAATTTGGTATATAGCCTCTAGATAACCTCCCCATCCACCAATGCCTCCAACCTATCTCTATCACCAATGCCTCCAACCTATCCCTATACCACTCTAAATATCGTATTTCTCCCCTTGGTGCTATAAGTGCATAATCATCTCTCCATCTCATTAATCCCACTTTAAAATCCCCTAGTCCCATGTCTACCATGGTAATCCACCTAGTTATCATAACATAATGTGCTCATATGCCCAATAGTGTAGAAAAAACTTGATGTTAATGCCATACCTCATGTGTACTCTATAACCCCATAGTTACTAATAGATCTAAACTAGTAAAATTGGGGCCCAAATAAACACTATTTGATCCATCAACATGTCAACAAGAACACCTAGAAATTAAAATGGAAATCTACCACTACTAGAATTTGGAAGTACATATCAAGTAATGGCTATCATCATCATGACAAGCCATCCCCCTCCCCTATCCATTTGATACATAGGTGCATAATGGAAACCTCCTATGTGCTACCTAGAATGAACAAAGTCTGCATCAAACAACTAATCCATATTCACATCTTGTTCCTTGCTATCAATATGCTCTATCAGCTCACCCCATATTAGTATCTACAAAATTCAATGAATGTCCTCCAAAAGGATGCTAATCTCTCTAGTTAGTAGTAATAAAGTGTTGGTAGCCAGGTCCCATCTCTTGATGAGGGATAACAACATCACCACATCTCTTAGTACATGCTGGTAAAATATCATACCACCTAGGCCCACTATAGTCATGTGCTCCCACTCTTGATCCATCATAAACCTGCATACCTCATCTAGAATCTGAGGTATTCAGTCCTACATCTAAAATTTTTCCCTTTACTATAAGGTTAAATGTTTAACTTAAGCTACTTTACCCTTCAAATGTAGCCTATGTATTTTAAATTTGAACCCTACCCTTGACCTTAACATATTCACCTCATATAACCCACACCATACCTTTACCCATTCTTACACTATCTTTTTAACCATTTCTACCCTTATCCTAGCCTTATAGTAACCATCAACAGTCGAGCATCGATCGGTGATGGTTCTTTGTAGAACCGTCTCTAATCAACCATCAACCATTGATAGTTTGATAGTGACCACTGATGGTCACTATGTAAAGACTATCAGTGACCCTAAAACCCTAGGTCCTACTTAAACCTACCAAAAACCTCAATAAAACATCAAATTTAAGCCTACCCCTAATCTATTCCTATTTGACCTACATTCCTAAGCACAAATTTCCCCCTTTAACAAATTCCTACCAACTATCAAAACCACCCTAATTTCCAATGCTTAGCCACCCATAATAATACACCAAATAAGTAACATCATAAAACATAATAAAATTCATGGCATCCCCTACCTCATTTCACATCCTCCATCATGGTGGAACCCTCAAAACAATCAACACTTCTCAACCCCATGCTATACCCTTGCCTTATGACTTCCTTATTGGATCTCCTCTACCCTTGCCTTGTGACTTCCTTATTGGATCTCCTCTACCCTAGCCTACCTCGATCAACCTCCAACTCACTACTTAACCTTGGTCAAACCCACCTGACTCAGCTAGCATGAGCTTCAAAGTGCCAAATCATTATCATTTATGTAAATGCTAAGGGAAAACACCATGGGTTGATATTCACAAATGACCAAATGAGATGCCTTTTTAAGCTTTTAACTACCATAAACCTTTTATTTTTAGGGTTTTTATGACCATTGGTGGTCTAGAGTCAACCACCGATGGTCTAACCTGATCATCAATGGTCAACCCACTTAGGTTCTTTCTCACCTTTCCCTCTCTTTTACCTTCTTAAACCCTCATCCAATAAACCCATTTCATCCTAAGCTCCCTATTGGTCTTTCAAACCCCATTTTTGCACCCTTTCACTAGGAAATGGGTCCATCATTTACCAAACAAAGTAACCTTAGCCTTATTCATTACCAACCAACCAACCAAATAAATAACCTCAACCTTGGTCATTTTGACCTACCTTTCTCACCTTTTTATGACAACGTTGCCTTGGTTATTCTAATTGCATTTATTACCTTGCCATATTTGCATGAACTTGTGCTACTTTTACATTTCAACCATTTAGGTGCCTTGGAACATGACCCTTTGTGGTCCCAACAGCTATGACCCTTTTTGTTTTCTCAAGATCACATATAGTTTTTAGATACCTACAAATACATCAACCTTGTCTTGAGACTTGATTTTATAGGAGTAACCCATATCATCTATGCCTAATGCTATAGCCTAGTTACCCTATCCTTGTCCTTCTATTCCAACTTAATTTTAACACCTACCCCATGTATGGTAGCCTAGTCTATGGCTATATATGTTATTACACTTAGTCATATTTTGTGTGCCTATTGGCATTTAAATTCCCAACTAACTAACTTTCACACAAACCTATCCACTTGTCAAATCTTCCACCGACTTTGTTTCACCTCATTGATTCCTAGTTTGAGGGGGAACACATCCTACCATACTTGGGGCATCCAACCTTCTACCAACTTTTCATTTTTTATTTTGTAGTTTATTGATACAAACTACTTAACAAAAAGGGGGCAAAATGTAGACACTAAAAAACCATACACTATGACTCTAGATGTTGTATTAACCATTAATACACCCCTTATCCCCCTTTAGATTATTTACAGATTGTCCCATTATTTAGCCTTTTAGACCATTTCCCAAGGAATTGAACACTAGTCATTGGTGACTTAGCCAAATTGGGCTATGTCCCCTTGATCATCAATTTTTAGCCCTTGATTGTTGATGGTTGACCCAAACTATCGGTGGTTATTTGAACTCTTAAATGATCAAAAGAATCAACTACAATCTGATTATAACTCACTCATTGATTACAAACTATCTAAATTTAGTCTATTATTCTCATGATCAAATACATAATTAGACTATTGGTTAGACTGTTAAACTCTTCATTTTAACCTCCCTTTCCTCTATATTAATAGATGAAGATAAGGTTGAAATAATCATTCAGAGGCAAGAGATTCTAACTTTCAGGTAAAACAAAAAGCTTCTCAACAAACTAAGAACTAGGTTAGAGGCTTAGGGTGCTTTTGTAACTCATTATCTTGAGCCAAAGTACCATTACTCTACTGATATTGTTCCAAGATCCACAATAAGATTTTTTACAACACCAACATTCCTCAGACCAACAATACCTAAAATTGAAGTATCTATGTTTTTTATATCAAGATTCAGTAATTAGCTCTATTTGTTTCACTGCTTGTGTTATTCCCCTTTATTTCCCTTTCATCCCATTTCCCTATGTTAGAGTTTTAGAACTTCAAACATTTCCTCTCCTATCCAAAGCCACCCACAAACCATTATCACTTATCTAAATACCCAATCCCTAAACCAGATACCTATGAGCATTACTTTTTGTCTCACAATGAACATCCAATTCAAACATCATTCCAAAAACCTCTCTATAACCTCCCCAATAGACTTCTTTTTCAAGACCAAATATAATAGTAACTTCTAACAGTCTTACCTAATTGTTGAAGAACTTTCCTAAAACATTGATGATTAATAACCATCGATGGTCACCTAATCACTGATGGTCATACCTATAAACACTTTAAAACATCCCCTTGACCAATTTTTGATGTCAAACTACCTTGGACCTATTCTTGACCTTTATTTAGCTATTTACCTAGTTAACTCACCCTTAAAACACCTCTTCAACTTTAACATTCATTAGCACACCTAGGACACCTTGGCTAAACATTTTAAAACCTTAACTTAGAAATTGTTTTCACCCTTTTATGCTTGGGGGTACGACTATTGAAAGTCAACCTAACCATTGACAGTCAGGTATTTGAGATTACAAAATAAGAACTTCCAGTTTTAAATAAGATAAGAATAGATAAAATAGAAACTTTCTCATGCAAACCTTATGGCTTACCATTTCTTTGAATTGGCATCTTTATCCCAGATCAACTTATCAACTTCATTATTCCTCACTTAGCAAATTTGGGCTATAAATTAAGGGCTCTTGGAAGAGAAAAAGATCCAAAAATTGCATCCAAACTCTCTTTTTTTCTTTGTGTAGGCACCTCAGACCTTGAAACTCTATCCACATAATTTTGAAGGCTAAAGTACTATTATGCTATCCAATTTCACTAAGCTTGTCATGAGCTTCCACTTTATATCATATAGGAATTCTTTTCTTGTTTCTAGCATTTCATTTCTTCATTAAGTCTTTTTGTCTTGATCAGATCACCTACACATTACCCCTCACTCCCAAAATCCATATTCAACCTTTTATCCATCATCTACCCTCCCTCTAATGTCATTTCAATATCCCACCACATTCCCATAGGTAACCGTAACCAATTACTATAATTGTCAATGGTTATAGCAACCATCGTCGATCACTTAACCATTGATGGTCATACCAACCACCATCGATCAGCCTGACCATCATTGATCACCTATCAAGACAAATAAAAGATTGTTATTTTTGACCTCCTCACACCCCATCAAACCCTCTTTTTACTTCTAAACTATCTATAGATCCTATTCAGACCCTTTGAACCTAACCTCAACCCACTTTAACATGGTATTGGCCTATCTATTATATTCTTCTATCATATTGAATAGGTACGTTACTTATTTCTTGCATAAGAATTTATGTACTTATTAATTTATCATGTTTCATTTCTATTGTCATAATATTTTTATCATTAGGGGAGTGGATTAACAACCATCCAAGGGAGATTTTACTTATTGGATCTAGCATGTTACTAGGGAGTCCACCCTTCATACTCATCTAACAAATAATTTGGTTTAGTCGGTCTTATTGTAGGTAGTCCTTCCTTGCTAAAAAAGAGTTCTCACTTTTTTTGGTCATCAATGAGCATAATGTTTAACCAGGTATACACCCCTCATCTATTATTTCTCTCATTTTTTCTAAAAGTTAGAAATGGAGTCAAAAATAGTAGGAAGCATTTTGAAACGCCTGGTGGGACCCCTTCTGGGTTCGTAGTTCTTTTTAGGCATATAGTTGCATTAGTGGAAATCCATGTTCTTGCATTTCTATTATTTCTAAATTCTAAAAGGTATAAATTTCACTTCTTTTATTTTCTAAAAATAAAAAAGAAATGAAAAAAGTTTCCATCTTAGGGATAGGTTACATTTTCATCTTACATTAATTGCATTGTAGTTGTTCCTTGTTTACATGCAAAGACATCAAAAGTTTATTTTGGTTAAAATTGAGTGCATTCATTATCTTGCCTGATTAATGCTTAGCTCACATAGATTAATTAAATGCATTATGAATTAATCATATCACACATATGTTACAATACCAAACCAACTGCACAAAACAAACATCAAAAATTACTTGAGACAAGGCCCATTGGGATTTCATCACCCTTTGTATCACCTTACCCTACCCAGTGATCCCACTTGGATTTCATCACCAAGGGGAGGGTCCACTCCATTATTTGGTAGAGTATAAACTCTAGACAAATGGTATCTATTGGCTAAGCAGCCTGGCTCAACTTCAGGTTCATGAAGTGTGAGGAGTAAGCCCCCATTACTAGGCCATGTACCTGATCTAGTGTAGATTATTTTGAGCACCAAAATTTAAGTTGAAACCATTCTTAGATGGCTCTTCTAATAACCAAATTTCAAGCCAATTTCCCCTTTCACACTCTCTAAGGCATAAGCCAAAAGTGATTTAAAATGAATCCTAGGATTAATCACATTTTTAGTATATGTTTTGTCTACTTTGAGCTTTTCTTTCTATGCTCTTTGTTTGAGGTGTGAGTTTCAAAAATCCCTTTCCATTTCTCATATGGTCATAAATAGACAATAAGTCAAAGATCAAAATAGCCAACCACCATCTTCCTCTTCATCCTCATCCATGGATTATACCTTAGATATTGATATATTCCCCCATGCTTCACCCCACCATTCTCCTTCACCTATTAAGCCTCCCATGATTATTGAAGGTGATGTAGGCTTTGCCACCTTGTTGGACAACAACCAAGTTACTTTTCAACACTATATTAATACCTTAGCCTATCATGCTTCAACTACTTCAGTCCCTTCAATGGATCCACCTTATGGTATGCCATACTGCATCATGGTTGGTGTTACATCAACCTAGCCTTTTTTTAGCCAAGCTTCATCTTCTACCATTGGCTCATCTACTACCACCACCTAGACACCCATTACCTAAACCAATACCTCTAACATTGGCTTGACTTTACCCCTTGTCACTTATGCCCCTTCAACTGATGCAGTGTCTTCCACACCCATTTTTACCATTCCATCTAGCTCAAACAATATACCAACCTCCACCCCCTTTTAGAACATGGTAGTATCCATACCACAAACACTTTCCCCCATTAGCACTAGGGTGACTACCCATCAACAACCCACAAACACTTTAGCATTACCAACCTAAAGCATTCCCCCATAAACCAACCCAAATGTATCCCTAAACCAACTATTATTAGTTCCTCTATAAACCCTCGTAACATCCTATCGATATATTCCCAACCTATAGGGATATATTTCACCTTTCACTAAACCTTTAATGCTTATTATTCTTTCTTGGGCACTATCCCAACCTCAAGTTACTACATACTAATATGTGCCTATTTATGTACCTCTTGTCACATATCAATTCATAGCTGTAACCCAACCTCAATAGAACTTACCATCAAATTATGCAGTTGCCCAACCCTAACATAACCTGATCAGGATGCTCATGGACAAGATGACCCATCTCAAATCTTCTATATCTGGGTCTCATAATCTTTTATCTTATGATCAAATTTGTAATGAACCTATCAACCCATTTATTCCAATTCATGTGTATCTTCATCAATGGGAACTCACCCAATTCTCTAAGTTTCAGGGTAAGAAGGAACTGCAATAATATTTGAGGGCATTTCACCATTCTTTTTACTTGATCACATATGACTATGCTCTCCTCCTCTGAACCTTTCCCATGTCTTTATCAAGACTAGCCTTGGATTGGTATGGTGCTCTTCCTAGGCACTCTATCTTTTCATTCTCCCAACTCACCCAAATCTTCTTAGAACATTTTTTAGTGAACGTATCTAAGAAGGTCTCCATAACTGACCGTTATTCTATTAGGCAATTTGATGATGAGTCAATCACTGACTTCATCGCATAATGGTGAGGTCTCATCAATCAACTTTCCTTTCCACTACCCCAAGTAGAACTCATAGATATTTCTCTAGGGGATGCATAAAACACATTACTCCCACCCTTTAGGTTTAAACATTTATAACCTTTGATGAAGTGTTCACAATGGTGCAAAAACTTGAAAACCATACCATAGATGAGGGTAAACTAAAATTATAAAATAAGAATTCTACTTTCAAACCCAATGATCCCTCTACTACCAAGACAACTAACCAACCCAATCCAAAATCCAAAGCTTATGCAAAATCGGTGGTGTTGAAAGCTACCCATCCTCCATTCATTAACCAACTGCATCAAACCCCTCTTTCTGACCCTTCTTAACCACCAAACTAAAATCAAAATTGGGTTCTTCCTAAGAAATTTTCATCTATAGGAGAGTATTATGCCTCTATATTATATAAAATACTTAAATCTAACCTTATTTAACTTTCACCAATCAAGCCACCTCAATAATTTGATCCCTCTTACCCTGTGCCTAGGTGGTATAATGAAAATGACCATTGTGCTTTCCATCGAGTCATTGAACATGACATAAATTGGTGTAACACTTTTAAAAGACTCATCCAAACTTGATTGAAAATGGTGAATTTCCATTTGAAAATACCAATACACCTCCTAATAATTCTCTTGATATCTTTTGTAAACCTTTTCCTAATCATACTCCATTAGCCTAGCCCCATAACAATAACTCTGAACCATCATCATCCCATGAAGCACACATAATCAACATCATCATAAATGAGCCCATGGTGGATGAGCCCCACACTCCTATCACTCCACCAACCTCACCTATGGAAGATGCAAGTTCACCTCTTATCCCTTCAGAGACCCAAATATAATAATTTATAGCCCCCATGTCTTTACTTGATCAAACCATACCCATGCCCACTTCTCTTTCCATGAAAGCACCAAAGGACGCAACCATTGATTTAACCACCTCTTCTTTTACCCCACCAAATGTAATGGTAGAACCCTCCTCTTTTCCTTTGGATACCCAAGGAAGGGAAGGAATTGGAACCATACCTACACCCTTAATCCAAGGACCATATATTCCCCTAATCACCTCACAAGTGACCAGTACCTCATTTACCCAACTAGGGATTCCAGAACCTTCTAGATCAAGTAAAGATTAAGGAACCTTACCTTATTCCTCACCTAAGGTCTTAATATTCTAAAAAACTAATCAAGGAACCAAACCCATTTAAAAGTCCTTTTCTTGGTTAGTGTAAAGTCTAGAATTTATCTCACAACCTAGCCTTATAGATATGTCAAAGGAGACAGATCAAGCTGGTATATATATTCATGATCATAAGTTCATGAATGAATAAGAATTGAAGTTGTTCCTATAAAATAAATGAATTTAGGAGTATGATTGGTTCTTGGACTCACATCTACAACTCATACACCTGAAATTGGCAGTAGAGGAACTAGTTACTTCCCCAAGAAGACATGAACATCTAATTTCTCTTAGCTATAGAAGAAATATATCAAGAAAAGGAAAGCATGATTCAAAGTTCCAAGGTGCACAAAATATATTTTCATTTGACCTTGGAGGGAAGCTTGTCACTACAAGTTAGTTGTTATAGGTTTGCTTTGTTTCAATAAGTGATTAACATAAGTAGTAGTCTACTTCCCTTTTATCTTGTTTTCCATGTTTCCTTAGGTTAGTGATCCTTTATTTATTTAGATTAGTTTATTTTATATTCTATGTTTCCATTCAATAAGTGACTTGGGTACTTTGTTTTTATTTGTTCTTGTTGTCCTTGTTGCTTCAAGAGGAGTTATCTAGAGGTTGGCAGCCAGTTTTAGCCTTAGATCAATATGTTCAGAAAGAGAGGAGACTATATGCCCAATAGACTAGTCAAGACATATGGTCTAGGTTATCAAGTATAGTAGGCATGATTCCTTGTGAGTCACCAAATATGTTCACCAAATTTGGCCCATGTACCAAGCTTTTGACTGGATATGGTTTGAAGTTGAGTAGATTTCTTGTTTGAGTAAGTGATCAAATGGCTTGGAAGTAGGTTCTTGGATTGTAAGGTGAAAAGGATAAGTAGGTTATCATGGTGATAATGACCTTCATATACATCAATTAGGTTTCATAAGTCTCATAAACTCATTTTTTAACCTTGAAATGACTTGCACAAGTCTAAAGACCCTAAACCATCATGACACATCACGTAAAAATAAATGGGTTAGCTTGATTATCTATTTTTAAGTATGATTAAGAGGTCAACTAGATCCAAAGGAATGCATGGACATGAATTTATTCATGCTTTGAACATCATCTGTAAATTTTTTATCTTGATGATCTTGTTATCTCAAGATATAAAGCTTTAAAGTTGAACAAATAGTCTAGAACATGTACACAAATGTCAAGTTAAGCCATGACAAATAGCTATTTAAATTCAAAAGTTTTTGGGTTGAATGTGAAGCTAACAAGTGTTAATATTATGGGATCTCAAGTCTATATCTAATGATACGTGGATGAGTATAAATATAGTGGGCCCAAGTAGATCAATGGTGTATATGCAATCATACAAGGGAGATCTAATGGTGAGTATCAAATCAAAAGGTCAATGGACCCAAGATTGAATGCATTGATGACAAGTGTCAAGATATCAAGTACCTAAATAGAGATATAATTGTGCATGGTAACTGAGAAAGCCACTAGGACCAAGAAGATCGATGGTGCATAATCCATCATACAAAATAGATTTAACAGTGAGAGATGGGTCAAAAGGTCAACAAATCTTGAAGACAAATGCGTGGGTGACAAGTGTCTCAACCATGTTCAATTGGAAAAAGATCTATAGATTGCATTTAATCATATAAAATTCAGATCAATGATGCATGAGAGCTCAAAGAGTTGGTAGGATCTTGAGGAATGAATATGGAGCTAATAGATGGCACAATATGAGAAACCCAGATCAAGATCGATGGACAATAATGGAGGTCGAAGGTGTCATAATTTCAAATCTTAGATAGAGATTGATGATCGATATCAAAGGTTGAAGTTATGAGACTTCAACGATAGGTTGAAACACAATCCAAGTTGAACTAGAGTGGATTTTTTGGGATCAAATGTCATCATTAAATCTTAGTAGAGACAAAATAGGTCTTTTTACGCCTAATATAGATCCAAAGGTGGCAACTAGCTATTGAAATGAGATCAAACAACTTGCATATATCCATTACAATAATGAGTATATGAAAACCAATAAATTAGATTTATTTTCATCTATAATAAACATATGTTCAAGTTTGGAGTATGTGCAGTTATAAATAAGATATGAAAAAGTGTCAAATCTTTCAATATGGCTACATCCTCGATAAGTAGGTACCTACCACTGATTGAATTAGACATGAAGATAGCTCTGTCAAGATCAAAGATGTGAGGACTTTTTCCTTACAATGAAATCAAGTGGAAGGTGGAATAGGAGATAAAAATAAAGAGATTTGGTGGTTACAGAAGTAGTTGGAGTATTCAATGTTGTTTAGATCTTAAATATCTTTTCTCCAACAAACTTAGTCATGACACATCAAGAAAAACAAACCTTTATCTTCTAGTGGATCTCTCAACCAATGAGAGGAGATTGAATACTATTGGAGTGAATGAAGGTTAGATTTTTGATAAAGAATTAGTCTTGATTGGAATGAGTCATGCATAAAAAACTAATCAATGAACTGCCACCACATTTTTTGATCATTGATGACTCTTTCTCCATTCTCCCATGATTGTTCCCCATCTCTCTCATTCCCATTCCTGTATATGTGTAGACTTCTAAGCCTTAAAATGGATCCCTCTCTTGGGCATGGCTATAATCTACTAAGATTGATATTTTTAATCTCTTGAGATGAATATATGATTCTTTCAAATTCTATTATTCTGGTATAGTGTGTTAATATCAATTTGATTTACATACATGGTAAAAATCTTTCCCTTGTCAAGTCATGATCTTACCTAGATACTAGTTATCTTGTTATATAGGTCATGTTTAGTGTTTAATGTCATTTTATTGAAGCTATCATGTGGATACATTGACTGGTTAGTGCCTTAAATCGGGATTCTTCATCACTTCCCTCAAGTTTTGATCACTTGGTGAACCTCTACATGAAATATTGATACATAATAGAAATTTAGAGTTGTATATTCAATCATTTGCTTGACTCATTAGTGTTTTTATATGTATAAAAGTGTGTATGAAAAATAATTTAGATGTATCACCAACATTAGCTTAGATTTTCCTTTTAGCTATCTTTCTCTCCCTTTTCATGTTAGCAATTAGTAGGTTTTAGTAGAAATAAGCTAAGTGATAAATCAAAGGATCTAGACCCGTTAAAAATCATAGAGGTCTAACCCAAGATTAAGTGACTCAAAGCCTTCTAGATTTGAGCAGAGGACTTGAACAATCCTTTGCTCAGCTAGGGTGCAATCTAGACCACCAACATTGCCAGAACTAAAAATTTGAATTTTTGAACATGTTTAAGGTATTTTTGAAGTTTTATCATCTTGTAATGCTTGATTTGGTCATAATATTTCATGGAGGGGTAAAGGAAGGTATTATACATGTTTTATAATAGTTTTAATGTCTTAATTTATAACTATGCATGTCAAACTCAATTAAGATTAATATTTAGGTTGAGTTTACGAAGTTAATTAGATAGTTAAGGAGCCTTGAGTGAAGAAGAGAGAGAGAGATAATATAGATAAGAGTGTCTGAATAATAAAAGAGGAGATATAAAAACAATAAAATAAGATCAATAACACTAAGATTCTAGTGAAAAAGAGGAAGTCTAAAAATAGGGTTTTTGACAATACTTTTGTAGCACATTAGTACCATAATCAATAAAATAATGTATTTATTAAGTTCATTTATTAAATTTTAATATCATAGTATATGTTATTATTGTTTTTGAATCATATTTTACACTTCATAATAGTATTCATTCAGGTCACAGACTTGAAGAGCAAGTACTAGTTTTTTGCAATCAAGAAAAGTGCTTCTACAATCAAGAAAAGTTATTTTGATCATGTTTTGAGATTGATCAAGGTGCAAAAATGGGTGATAGAGTATATAAATTTGAAGAGTATTTCCAAATAAAATAAATTCTAAATTAGATGTTAAAATTTGAATTTATCTTGAATTTGAGCTCTCAGCCTGTGCATAATAAGGAAACCCTAAATTAGGGTTTTAGTGTACTAAAATCATCATAACTTTAAAATGAACAAATAAAATTTAATGAAGTTTTTTGGAGATGTGTGTTAGGATTATATTGAAAGTTTGAAAGTGGTTTAAATAAATTTTGAGGCTTAAAACTCAAGATATTCAAGAATCTTAGATTGTAGGCCTAAAATAAGGCCTATTTAGAGTACTAAAAACACTATAAATAAACAATGACCCAACCAAATTCAATGAAACTTTGTAGAAATTATAATGAAGGTAAATATGAGGCTTTAATTTTTGTTTTCAGATACCTAAAAATTAATTCATTAAAATACATTCAGTATGCAGACATAGAAATAAGGTATATAAAAATCATTTTCAATCATTTTACAGGAATTATATTTTAATAAAGGTAAATATTAGTTTTTTAGGTTAGATAATATTAAATAGAGTTAAAAACCTCTTAAAATTATAAATAATCTTAGTTGAATTCAAAATTTAAGACAAGAAGGTTGCAAGCCTAGTGAAACAAAGACCTTCCTTTGAACCCCTAATCACATGTGAAGTGGAGAGTATGGCTCAACAACCCTTGAAGCTAAATATGAGACTAAAAATGAAACACATAGATACACATACGGAATATCCATAGGAAAAGAAGAGTTGATGAATCTCTCATAATATGTAATATCATTGGAAATAGTGGAGTCCTCTGAAGTACCAATCTATTATGACTCTGGAAGAATAATATCATACATAGGAACAAAAGTAGAATTTGTAATGGGACAACTAAGGTCTGGTATAATCTCACCCTATAATGGTGGCTCAACATAAGGAATATTAGGGTTCACCATGGATGTGTCATCATAGGTAATATGATTAGGATGAAAGATTACAACAATCTGTAAGGAGATGATAAGAAAAGAAGTAGGAGTAATGTAAATCTTAATAGGATCTCTGAAAAGAGATTGAAGGATGTTCCAAATAGTGTTGAGACACATGGTGAGTTGCATATGGTGATATATATCCCATGAAATGTGTAGTATTGAGGTACTACAAACCCTATCACAAATGTTATCCCAATTAATGTACTTGTTAGAATTAGTGGGAGTAGGAATTTATCCACATAAGAATGGAATATGATTATTTCCCCTTTTTATGAATGAGTGTTCCATATAAGCATGTCAAGAAGCATAGTTTATATTTATAAGAAGAACCATTGGTGCGTAATCAACTTTACCCCATATGTATCTCTCAAGTGAATTTAACATGCATGAGATAAGACACCAAAGAAGTGTAAAACTACATAGTACAAACTTTAATGACCCCCTAATTACAATAATAATGCATGCTCATAGAGAGGATGTTGGGCACAACCAAGAATACATCTAAATAAGTAACAAGTGCAGGAATAAACACAATAAAAAAATGAGAATGTGTAGAAAAGATGTCGAATAATACACATCACCACATAATACCCCATTATAACTATCAACAATAACCCCCTTAAGGATTCAAATACAAAAACACTCATATAGATGTCAGACACAATCGAGAGTACATCTTGAGTAATATGTACGTAAGTATGAAATAAATGGAGGGATGTTGGTCTCTGTCAATAATGCATACAATAGGTATAATTTATAAAGAATAGAAATTGTAGATGGATCCAAAAATGGTACCAATGCACATAACTAAAAAAAAAACACTTTTGAAGAAGACAACACTCAAAAAGTAGTTACTAATCAAAAGTTATGCATGTTTGAAAATTTGAGCTGGCATAAAAAATATCCATCCAACATAAAATTTGAAAACATTTGGGTTCATTAGAGACACCAAATATATATATATATATATATATATATATGTAATGGGTTGATGGAGAATTGGGTAGTTGCTAAAGTTAAGCCTCCACTAGTAGGAATCAATATTTAATCCTCCTATGTGACCACACCATATGACCAAGGGAATAAATGTGCATGAAATGACTAAAAAGCACCAAAACCCTCCAAAATATGACAAAAATCACTATCATGAATCTAAGTCATGTTGACAACCAATTTTAAGATTTTCATGCCTTTCAAATCTGATGGTGCTATCCATTTTGTGATTGGATAATTAAGTTATATAATTGTCATGAAATCCCACTAAACCTACAAAATCACTAAAAACTAAGAAACCAAAAAGAATGCTAGAAGGAAATATCTCACCAAGGATTACAAAAATGGTAAAAAGACCATTACATCAAAGTTCCAATACCATGTCAAATCACTCCAAAATATTTGAATTTTCACAGATTGCATGAAAACCCTAGGAGTAGGTGATAACACTACAAAGCAAAAGTGAGCTTCATAATAGTTCATTGATTGATTATTTAGCCAAAAAATACAAAGGAGCTACATTATATAGTGAGATATTAGGTCACCAAAAAGGTAACAACTTAACACACTATTAGAAAACATACTAAGTGTATTTCCCGTAATGACCTTAACAACTCTAAGTAATCTAATTAACAACTATGAAGGTAAAACCAAAAGTGAGAAATATCCTACATAGCAAACACGTCTTTATGCAAAGCATGAATTGATGCATCTAAGACATACAAAATTAAAAATATAATCCTATATAAGCACATAAAAATAGATCAAATGCAAGATGGGGAAATGGGGAAGTAAGAATGGCTGAGTTATCCTAAAAATCATCTTGTTGACTGAGTGTTACCTACATAGCCCAAAGGGCCTCATGTCGATGTAGTTATCACTTTAGGTAATATCATATGAATACAACTATCAAATTTGATTAGAATGTTTGATAAAGGATGTCCTCAAGTTACAATAAATAATGTTAGACTTGGCCAAATACTATAAAATTACAACATGATTACAATAGGGATCTTTAATCATAAAATAGATGTTTTTAACATCATAAAGATAATTACCTTGTAAGAGAGTGCTACCTCCTTTTAAGTGTGACCCTAGATGTGATTTCATAGAGCTTTTTTTAATGTTCAATTAATTGACCTATAGATATGCACAAAAAATCTGTTAGTGTGTCATTTTAAAAAGATTGTTGTTAGAATGTGGGAGACAAGTTTGCACTACTGGATAGGTGTACAATGTGCCCCTATCTTCCTACTACAGACTTTTCTTAAAAGGATAGAGGTTTATGAAATAAGAGTGAGAGTGAGTCTAGAATACATTCTTAGTAAATTCAATATTTTGAAGGCTTTTTTAAGATATTTTGGGCTATTTGAATGGTGAATTGGCCAATAAAGGCAAGGATTCCAAGGACAATCATTTTCAATAATTTATTGATTAAAATTTAGTATCTAAAATAATACAAATAAAAATGAAAGGACATGTTAAGTGCAAGGATGTGTTTAGAATAGAGGAACACATTACATACACTACCATGAGGAGGAATATCATGTTTGTAATGCTACTATAGAAGATCCAATACCCAAAAATATGGGTACCTCAACCTTATCACTACAAAATAAAAATTTGTCAAAATTTACCGATGATGGATTTAAAGATCTAGTATGGCATTATTATACATGCATCAATATTTAGATTGGAAATGGCCAGATAAGTGAGTAGATGTGGTTAAGATTATTTTTTGATATCCTTTAGAGAATATCCGTTGATAGGTATAATTGCATCAAGTACTGAAAAAGCATCATGTCCAACACTAAGGAAAAAATTTAAAGTAAGTACTCTTAAAAGATGACAATGAGAATTACATGTAAAGTACTCCTAAAAGATGACAATGAGAATTTCACCTAAATTTACAACACTAGCCAATGTAAGCATAATATAGTTCAATTTTATAGGAAACTCAATAAGTTTCTTGGAAAATTTTAGAAGGAACCAACCAATGGTTTGAAAAAGAGGTGGTTCATTATAGGGTTTTTTTTAATGTGATTTTTATCCATACCAAATATGACATATTTTCACCTTCTTATTTTAAAAATTTTGGAAACTTTTTGTAGGGCCAATTTGCATGTTCTGACTCTCCTATGTAGTTATGATGGAATAGTATCATGGGACCCACATACCATCAAGAGAATTTCACCTAAATGTATCAACAACAAAAAAAGATAGATATTTACAATGATTTCATGCTACAATAATTGAATCTCATTTAAAAAATATAAAAATTAAGGAAGGTTGGGACATAAATAAAGGTTTAAATTTTAGCTTAGTGACAATTTTGCATTAAAAAACATTTTTTGATATTAAATGTAAAATAACTATCATTAATCAAATTTAGCATTTAATAAAATTTGAATTAATGTGTGTTATCTTAGTAGTATATCTTTGAAAAATAAATTGATCATAGAGAATTAAAAAAACATATTCAATTATAATAATTTTATAACGATTAAATTTTATTGTAGAAAATAGAAAAGTTAAATATCAATCAAAATGGTCAGAATAGATTTTTTTTTTGTAACCCAGAGGTACCCCTGATTTCAATTGAGACATTGCGAATCCACCTGGTAACCTTCATTGGGTTGAGTGGAGTCGAGACTAATATTTTGGAGGCTAACGATGGGGCCCACATATACCATACAACCTTGAAAAATTGGGCAATGAGAATCGACCTCGAGACTTATATAAGATGAACCTAAAGCCCTTAGCCAACTACACCACCCATGTGAGCTCAAAACAGAAAATTTACTTAATTTATTCTATTCATAATTTATAATTTAAATCTCATATGATAATCACTTAAAGATAATAAAATATAACAATAATATAAATTTTGAAAAAGATGAAAAACCAACATAAACACATAACATCCAAATATTTTATTAGCAAATGTGTAGTCTTCAAAACTTCTTTCCTAAATAAAATTATCTCAACACATAGATTTTATAACTATATGATGGTCATTGCTTTACTTTTTGAAAAAAAAATATATATATATGTAAAGAAGATAATTTCAGGTTTGTAATGAAATTAACTTTAGTAATTAATTAACCAATTCTCCTACAACACATTTTATATGGCATTTTCAAAAGCCTTTAGATTATTGTTGGAGTTTGTGCAATCTCCACAACCCTGATTTTTTGTTGTCTCAAAAATTTGAAGCCAAACTTTTTGAAAATGTATTATGATCCAAAATATAAGTAATCCCAAAAAATTTAGCTCCAACAAGCCTCTGAACCATATTAATGCTCAATGATCTTTACATCCTCAATGTTCGCTTATTTTTTTGGCTATCAATATGCCTATTATTTTTAATGATTTCTTTTTTGTGATGCATTTTTAAGCTCTGTGACCAATTTATTTCTGCATATCAAATTCAAAATTAAAATATCCTTAAACTATTGTGAAATTTATTATGACTATGAACTGGATTTATCATTTCCTCTATTTTATTTCGTTCATCCACTCCATTCTCTTGATCATTTGCATAAAATTTATTACAGTAATGTGTAACCTTTGTGATATTTTTAATAATCCCAAGTGATTAGTTCATTCACCTATTTTAATCTTATGTGCATCTTGTGCAATTATCCATTGACCATTTTGCTTAGCTCTCTAATACTTGATAAAGTCTTTGAATTATCATGAAACTTTTAAACTTGTGAAATTTTGACAGGTTGTGATGTTGTTGTGCATAGAGAGACGTGGTAGACTCCGGATGGTTATCTCTTGAAATATCTATAAAGTAGGATGGTCATGAAGAATTGTATCACAATCTACGTGTCATGATCTCACGATCTTTTAGTCACATAGTCTATTGTGGTTTTTATTGGATACCTTGATTGATGTCCATTCTAGGTATTCATAGTATGGCATGTGACTTGTGATAATTGAATCACACTCACATAGTGATGATCTACAAGACGTCAAATTTAATTCAAAAATCACATGATGAAATTTACACACTTGTCAAATTTAACATAATGATCATGGATATGACTCTTGAAAAATCATGTATTCTCTAAATAAAGCATGGATTAATTTTTTTTTGTGTACGTCATATTTTTATTGGTTTAAATTAATGAAATCCATATAATTTCACATAATCATTTAAAATGGGAGCAAAATATGATTGAATCGCGGTCACAAAGTTTTGTGAAAATGTTTTGCACGTAAGAATAAATATAATTAATTTAAACTCTGAGAAACAAAATACCCCAATAACACAAAAATAGTGATCTTGAAAGTAAATGTTTGGCCTTAAATAGAATACAAAACAAAATTGTTTGATCCTCGCGTACAAAACAAACATGATCATTTTAATAAATAAACATATGGAATACATTAGTAATGTAAATTCAATCAAACAAAGGACACATGTCAAATTCTTATAAGCCATGGGACAGGGGGTTATGGAAAGGTAATGTATTTTGCAAAAGATTCACCAAAGATGTATGACTTTTATATTTCAGGGCTTATAATCTCAGTTAGGTGTCAATATGGGTCACGATAGAGTATATATAGGCCATAAAATTTCTAATATAAACTAAATTAAAGTGACCACCTTGTGGCATATATAGAAGAGAGGGACCTAAGACTCTAGTTATATAATATCATGAAGTGACCCTAAAGAGTTTTATAATGGGAACATGACATAAACATGAATTGTGGCTATGAAATAAGCGCATCCATTTAGGATGAAAGATATACTCTATTTATTTATGATAAATAAGGTGTTTTGGGTTAGAAAAATGATAATTATTATTGGGAAAATATTATAAATGTTTAGAACTTAGAATATTTATTTAATTTTATAAGAAAACTAAAAATTAATGTAATAAATTTGAATATTATTTTCAATCTTAACATACAAAATATTAAGTTTTGACATTTACAAAGACTGAAATGTGTGTATAGTGATTTTTTTATATTGTTTGTGAGATTTATAAGGTAGCTCAAGATCAATCACTTAATTAAAAAATTTTATATTTTATTTTTTTATTTTTATGGAAATGGATAAAAAGGGAGAATATTTGGAATTGATCGTATACTATTTAAGAATCCATAGCTTTAATAGAGATACCTTTGGATCCACTCAAGACCTTAATTCATTTCCAGTAAAGCCTCTATAGTTTCAATCGAGATTTTTCACTCTTTAAAATAAATATTTTGATTTTGCATTGAAAAATACATATTCTTATTTTATTTTTATTTTCATTTAATTTCTCAAAGGGTTGGTAACCAATGTAAAGTTGAAACAGATTGTTAGAAACATTTAAGCACAAGTGATATTTCTCATTTTGCCTCATATACCTCAAGGAAAAAATTAATTTGAAGAGTGAAATTAATATCTTTCAATGCAAAGACTATTCTCAATTCATCTAATAATTCCAAAGATAATATTCATTTCTATAATGAAAATATAAAGTAGTTAGGCATAATGTTGATGTTCACCCAAATTTTTATTAGATTTCTTCAATTTTTAACATTTCACTACAAATTTTTCTTTGGTCAACTAATTGAAAATGACTAGGGATTTCTCAATTTCTCTTCTTTTATCCTTAACAAAACTTATCTGAATACCACCACTGAAGAAAAACTATAATATGAAAGGAAAAATAAAAAAATCAAATAGAAAGAAAACTAACCTAATACTACTTCTACTCTACATTAAAAATTCATAGAAAAAGTTAGAGATTTAACTTGGAAATTTTGTGTGGAACATTTAGAACTTCCTTGAAAAAAGGAAGCTTTCATCTTTAATTCTTAATCTTAAAAAAACATCTTTATATTCTTCCCAAAGATCATCCAATTTATTCTTTCCAAATTTAAGAAGATTTATAATTTTATGTTTAACATAATTATTCTTACCAAATATTAAATTATAAAAAAAATCGATCTCAAATAAACATACCTCAAAATCAAACCAAATAAACAAATGCGATTCTTTTACCTAAAATTCTATAAGATTTGAAATCCAATTATTCATGATGTAGATAAACTAAAAAACAAGTTATTTTTTTAATTTCTTATTTTATCTGTTATTGTTTCACATATTAAAAAAATCGCTTTTAATAATAAACATGCACATTTTTCCCAAATAATACTTATGATGCTTCATAAAGGGGAACATAATTGATTCTAAAGATGTGAATTAAATCCATCTTTGTATTATATTCTTCCTCTCGATAAACTCTTACTCAATGGCCAAAGATTCTTCATATATTAAAATCTTTTATCCTTGTTCAAAGATAGTGAATAAATCCATGTCAACATCATTATATATCTTTTTAATATTATATCAATGTTGAAGCTTGATTTTTGATGTTATAATATATTTAATTAGTTTATAAATATTATTTAATTTATTTAGATCATATTTGAGTTGTTTTATTAAGTTTAAATTTTTTTTAGAAACTTTTTAAAAAATAACTAAAAGTTCTAGTTAGAGTTCAATTCATTGAATGTGTATTTAAATATTTATTCATTCATCTACAAGAGGTGGAGTGTACTTTTTATATCTAATTTAACTGAAATTAAAATTATTTTAGTTAATTTCATATTTTATATGGATTTTAAAGCACCTAGCTTATCTAGTATACATGTTTTGCTTACTTGTTAAGAAAGGCTTCTTACATGTTGACCAAATCTTATCAACAAGTTAAAATTTATTATATTGAGTCTATTTTCAGTTATATTATATTTTTAGTATTCTATTTTTATTTAAATTATTTTTTACTAAGTTATTATTTTAGAATTCTCTTTTCATACATTTCATGCAAAAAAACTTATAATTAGCTAGTTTTAACATTTATTATTAATAATAAATGGTGAAAAATTGTGGTCCCATAATTCACTATGAAATTTGTTTTTGCATATTTTTATATCTAATTTTTATTTGAGATATTAATAAATTGAAATAATCAATATTTAGTATCATAATTTGATGTTATTTAGTACATATTCAGTTATGAATCAAACTTACAACATTACTACATTAGATGATATATAGACTCAATATTATATTAAATAACATCCGATTTGTACTTCCTCCATAAATTCAAAACTTTCATTTGGTATCCGATCATCATTCAATAAATTTATATAAGGGTTTCAAGACATTATCAAGAGTATCATGGCTTTTGTAAATTTTGCTTATATGAATATTCTTATTTTTAAAGGTGACAACTTTGAATATTGAGAGGATTAGTTGAAGAGAATACTTGTTTGGAAGGGAGTTTGGGAGAATGCTCTCCATGGATTCACACCACATCCATATTAGAATACTTTAAATCAAGATCAGAAGGGAACAAAAAAATAAAGAAAAAGGTTGATGAACAAGCTTTCTTCTATCTTTAGAGTACCATAGACCCAAGCATCTATCTAGGAATTATTGGACGCAAAAATTCCCATGAGGCATGGAATACCTTGGAAAATTCATATCACTAATCTATTAAGATAAGAGAAGGAAAAATCTAAACTCTTAAAAACAATATTTAAAATTTGAGAATGTCTGATGATGGAGTTGGAGAATATTTCATAAGGATCAATATTTAGATTGACAATAGTTAGACAAATGAGTAGATGTGGTTAAGATTATTTTTTGCTATCATATAGGGAATATCCATTGATAGTAATAATGATGTATCAAGTACTAAAAAATCATCAAGTCCAACACTAAGTAAAATATTTGAAAATGAATTTAAACTCCTAAAAGATGACAATGATAATTTCACATAAATTTACAACACCAAATAATGTAATCACAAGATAGTTTAATCTTACAATAAGAAACTCAATAGGTTTTTTGGAAAACATAAGAAGGAACCAACTGATGGTTTGACAAAGAGGTGGTTCATTATAGGGTTATTTTTATGTGAGTTTTATGCACACCAAAAATGATGGGTTTTTACCCTCTCATTTTAGGACTACTGTAAGTTTATTCTAGGATCCAATTTGTAGGTTGTGACTCACCTATGTAGTCATGATGGAATTGTATCATGTGACCTATATCCCATTAAGTGAAGTTAACCTAAATGTCTTTGCAACACAAAAAGATGGATATTTAAAATGATTCCATGTTACACTAGTTGGATCTCATTAAAAATATCAAAATTAGGGAAGGTTGAGTCATAAATGAAGGTTTAAGTTTTAGCTTTTTAATTTTTTTAATCAAGAAAACACTTTTTGATATTAAATGTAAAACCACTTGCATTAATAAAATTTGAATTAATGTGGTAAGAGAGTATAAGGTTTAATCAATTATGATTGAATCTTAGTAGCATATATTTGAAAAATAAATTTATTACAGAGAATAGAAAAATCGCATTCAACTACAATAAACTTATAAATATCAAATTTCATTATAGACAATAGAAATTTGCACATCAATCAAAATGGTCAAAATAGAAAATTTACTCAATATAACCTATTCATAATATGGAATTTAAATATCATATGGTGACAAATTAAATATAATAAAACATAGGGGAAGTGCATAGAGTTTGGGGACCAAAAAGTGGACACATTTTGTGATAAAACTGATTTCAATATTTACATGTACACATTTTTAAAAAGTGTGTATGTGGTCTAAGCATATAGGCTCAAAAATTACTCAACTAAGACCATGTACATAGTTTTAGTCTTTAAAATTATATACGTGATTTTAATCTTTAGAACCACATACATGGTTTTAGTCTTTATAACTAAGTACGTGGTATTATTGTTATAAAAGTGCATATGAAGAATAGTTTATTATTACATTGGCATGTATAGTATATAAATAAAATAAACCTTCAAGTGTAAGTTTACATTTTGATATGGACATATAGTTTCTTATAATTTAAGTAATATTTTATTTGTATACTTTCAGGATGTTTGAGAGTGGTTGTAAACCTCTAGGAGCTATAATGCAAGTTCTAGGTTTGGAGGATCCTATCATATTTCAAACTTAGTTAGATTCCAAGGTTTTGGGGTTTTAGACTTAGCCATATTTTAGGGTTTTAGAATTTAAAGGAGATATCATAGGAGGTATGAAGGTTATATGAAGGTGTGTAGGTATGATATAATAGTATGAGATCATCTCTCATAACATGTCACAAGTCGATCCTACCCCATTCCTTGTGCACTCCTTAAGGTATACATTCTGTGAGAAATGCATCAACAAGCCCCTAATGTATTCAAGAACCATCTAATACACATAATCATACATAACATGATTTAAAATTTTGGGATACTTTTATAACAACAATCCCATGGAGAAAACACACACCTCACTTCTTTCATTTCATGGATTATGGATATTTCTACCAAATTTTGATAAATTTAAGCATTTTTTACTTTGTCAGTTATTCCCAATTAATCAACCACCAATGTTGATTAATATCCAGTGAAAAAATTCCATGCCATCATGATTAAAACCTATACCCTAAACCCTAAACCTTAAACCCTACACCCTAAACCTTAAACCCTAAATAATAAACCAATTGATTTAACCCAAATAAACATACTTTAGAGTAAGAATTAAGTTCACAAGGCTATCTCAGGCCCAAATCACATCAGTAATTTCCCCAAATTGACTAATTGGCTTAATCTATGATGATGTTGGGGCTAATTGAGCCCAAAATCACATTTGTGATTTAACCCTATACCCTAAAACCTAAACCTTATACCCTATACCCTAAGCACTAAACCTTAAACCCTAAATTTGTAAACCCTAAACCCTAAATTAATTGATTTAGCCCTAATTAACATCTTTTAGAGTAATAATTATTTTCATAGGGCTCAATTCAGCCCAAATTACATCACTTATTATCTTTATTGACTAATTGGCTCAACCAATGATGAAATTAGGGCTAATTTTTCCCAAAGTCACATTCTATAGTCATTAGTAGGTTCAATGAGCTAAAATTAGCCCTAATTGCCTCTAAAATTGGACATTATACCATAAACCATATACCTTAAACCCTAAGCCCTAAATTATAAACTCGTTAAACCTTAAACCAATCATTTTAGCCATAATCAACATCATTTAACTAAGAATTAAGTTCATAGGGCTCAATTTGGCCTAAATTACATCACTAATTTTCCTAATTGACTAGTTGGCTCAATTTGTGATGACATCAAAGCTAATTGAGCCTAAAATCACATTCTATAGTCATAAATAGGTTAGATAAGATCAAATTATCCCTAATTTCCATTAAAATTAGACTCTAAATCCTAAACCCTATACTTAAATAGTATGCCCTAAACCTTAAACCCTAAATTATAAACCCTAAACTAATCAATTTAGCCCAAATTAACATACTTTAGAGTAAGAATTAGGTTCACAAGGCTCAATTTAGCCCAAATCACATCATTGACTGCCCTAATTGACTAATTGGCTCAATATGTGATGAAATTGGGGTTAATTGATCCCAAAATCATTTTTTGTAGTCAAAAATAGGTTTAACAAGCTCAAATTGGCCCCAATTGCCTTTGTGATTGGACCATATACCCTAAAACCTAAACCTTATACCCTATACCCTAAACCCTAAATCACATACCCTAAACCTTAAATCAATTTATTTAACCCTAATTAACATCCTTTAGAAAAATAATTATTTTCATATGGCTCAATTTAGCCTAAATCACATCACTTACTACCCTAATTGACTAATTGGCTAAACCTATGATGACATTGGGGATAATTATGATAAAAATCACATTCAAATAGGTTCAATGAACTTAAATTGGCCTCGATTATCTTTATGATTAGACCGTATACCCTAAATCCTAAACCATATACCTTAAATACTAAGCCCTAAACCAATCATTTTAGCCCCAATTAAGATCATTTAGACTAAGAATTAGGTTCACAAGGTTCAATCTGGATGAAATCATATCATTAATTATCGTAATTGACTAATTAGCTTAATCTATGATGACATGGGGGCTAATTGAGCACAAAATCATATTATGTTGTCAAAAATAAGTTGAATAAGCTTAAATTATCCCCAATTGCCTTTGAAATTGGACCATATACCCTAAACCATATACCTTAAACCCTACTCCCCAAACCCTAAACATTAAACCCTAAACGAATTAATTTATCCCAAATTAACATCTTTTAGGGTAAAATTTAGGTTTAAAAGGCTTAATTTAGCCCAAATTGCATCACTCATTACCCAAATTGCATAATTAGTTCAATCTATGATGGCATTGGGGATAATTGAGACCAAAATCATAATCTATAGTCATAAAAAGGTTCAACAAGCTCAAATTGGCCCCAATTACCTTCATGATTAGACCTTATACCCTAAAACCTAAACCTTATACGCTATAACCTAAGCCTTAAATCCTAAACCCTAATCCATAAATCATAAACCCTAAACCTTAATTTAATAAATATAGACCTAATTAACATCCTTTAGAGTAATAATTATTTTTATAGGGCTCAATTTTTCCCAAATCACATCACTTGTTACCCTAATTAACTAATTGGTTTAATGTGTGATTACATTGGGGCTAATTGTGCCCAAAATCACATTCTATAATCATAAGTAGGTTCAGTAAACTCAATTGGTCCTAAATACCTTCATGATTGGAACCTATACCCTACACCCTAAACCATATACCTTAAGCCCTAAGCCCTAAGATCTAAGCCCTAAACCCTAAACCCTAAATTAAAAACTCTTTAAACCTTAAATAATATTTTTGTCCCTAATTAACATCATTTAGACTAAGAATTAGGTTCATAGGGATCAATTTGGCCCAAATCACATTAGTAATCATTCCAATTGATTAATTCTTAAATTTATCAAAATATGGATGGAATATACATTATCTATAGAATGAGAGAAGTAATGCATGTGGTTTTTTTTGTGGGATTTATGTTTTAAATGTACCCCATAACAATACATAAACATATCTCAATACATAGTTTTTATAACAATATGATGGTCATTACATTGCTTTTTGAACAATAAGTTGCACGTAATCTCTTTTTTAAAACTAAATTAAATCTAATTATAAAGAATCTAAAAATAAAACTAGTGATTTAAATCTAAATTTAAAGTGAGCTACAATCTAGGAGAGACAAGTGTGACTTTATTTACAATTGTGTATCACTCCAACTTGTTCCCTATTGTAAGTTTAGATATTCAACTTGTGTCACTTGAATATTAACTATCCATCTAATATTTATAATTTTCAATTAGCTTGTGATATTTCCATGCATAGTTGACCATCTTACCCATTTACAACACACATATAATTTGGATTTTGAAGTGAAATTTAATTTTTTAAGCTACCACTACAACTCTAAATGCAACATAAAATTAGTCAGGTTTGTTATGAACTTATTTGTAGTAATTAATTAACTAGTTCCCCTATTACACATTTTGTATGGCATTTTCAGGAGCCTCCAAATAATTTTTGGATCTTGTTTAGTCTCCACACACACTTAAATATTTATTATCTCTTAAATTTGAAGCTAATATTCCTGAAAATGTACTATGAAAATCTTAGTAAACCAAAAAAAGTTATCCCCAACAAGCTCATGAACCATATTAATGATCAATGATCTCTACATCCTCTATGTTTGTTTATTTTTTCAACTCTCAATATGCCTATTATTTTTAATTATTTTATTTTTGTGATGCATTTTTAAAAATCTCTTTGACTAATTTGTTTCTACGTATTAAACTTAAAATTAAAATATCCCTGAATTATTGTGAAATTTATTATGACCATGAACTAATTTTATCATCTCCTCTATCTTGTTTCAATAATCCACTACATTATCTTGACCATTTGCCCTATGCATTCATCAATTACATATGTGTATCTTGTGTGATTATCTATTTCACATTTTGATTAGCTCTCTAATACTTGATAAAATATGTGGATTATTGTGAAACTTATAAACTCATGAAATTTTGATAGGTTGTGACATTGGTGTTCATAGAGAGATGTGGCCAACCGTAAAGGATGAAAGCTCTCAATAAATATCTAGAAGGTAGTTGTTATCACTCAATTTTTCACCATTGGAGACGGTAGTTCAATCCTTATCCAAATTGAGTGGAATATGGGATTACCCCTTGATCTTTGGGTTGTATATAGCAGGGGTAAACCTCTAGATTAAAGGGCTAGCTCCCTAGATTTGTTTATCTAAGATCATCACCTATACTAATAACATTATTCATATGAAAAGGGAGAGACAGAACATGAATAAAACCTAAACCAATGTGGTGATGCACAAAGTTAATCTCCACAAGATCACCATGTACCGGAACTATGAAATATGACTATCAAAAATGACTTCAACATCAGGGTTTCTCTAACATAAGTATTTTAAACATAAAAGTGATATGCCATGCACTTCTCAAGGTGAATGAATAAGATGCCTAATTTTAGACACTATTATCCTTTCATACACTTAAAGTAATACAAATAAACTAGCTACACTTCATGTGACATGTTAGAGAGTAGACTACTTGCACACAACATGAAAGAGTAAAATGAACATAATGATAGATGATTATCACTTGTCATTCAAATATGCACTAATTCAAACACTTAGACAATAATTTTACAAATAAAAAATAGATTTAAATATTATATTCAAAGTTAACAATATTACTTAAATCATCAAGGCTTCACCATACCAAGTGTGGATTCTACAAACTTAACCAAAAGTTGTTGCTTATATAGACAGGTGTGAAGAGAGATAGGAGGATGTAGTAGAAAAGAATTGACAAGTGTCCATGAGTTAAACAAAAAAGGGGAGTTATGACATAGTCCAAATAGTCCTCCAAAGACATGTGTCTCTCTTCTAAATAATCTTTAACCTTCTAAGTGGCGTAAGGGTTATAAATTAGCTTGACACCTTGACTAGATCCTTGAAAATTTCCATTATTTGCATGAAAAGAGTGACAAATGGACTTTAAAATCATGAATTAACCATAAAATTATCTCAAAAAACTCATTAGACATCTTCCATGACATAATAAACCCCTCTGATTTGACATTCCATCATTCATGTGCATAGGTGTCTTGAAACTCTTCATTTTTCATGTTTAGCTTGGTCCAAGTGACCCAAAAATCAAATAATTCTTATTAAATTAATCCTATCTCCATGATTTCTATTAAAATATGTTATCAGGTCTGAAAAAACCCATTTTGGTTCCTAGAATAACTCCCAACAATTCATTTTGCTCATTGAGCCTTCACTAAGCCTATTTTTTTATAACCCTAAAAACCTATAGACCTCCTTGAATATGGAGTTTTATATATTATAATGAGAATAAAATAGAATATTATAGGACCCATTATTTATTTATATCTCCATGTCAAATTTCATCCCTTGACTCTAAGTGCAAGTCTATTTTTTCTACCTTTCTCTCTCTTGAATTAGGTTTCAATTAGGTCTCCTTGCCTATAACTCCATTTTATTTTATCCATACTTATAACACACATGTGAAATAACCAAAAATAATTTTATTAAATTTAAATATTACATAACTAACCTACATGTCAATTTTGGGTTCTTGAGACCCTGTGGAAGTATGCAAACCAAGAAATTACCTTGCTACTTAGTTTCATTTTGAGCCTATTTGAGACTACCTTGGAAAATAGGCCTAGTTTGATCACTTAAAAAACATCATGTGTAAATTTTTAGACTTTTATAGCTATGATACATCCCAAATCACTTCATAAAATGATTGGTAAGTTCTTCCCTTCTCATAACACCTAAAAACACCCAAAAGCACATAAAAAGGGCATTTGTAGCAATCTGTACAAGTGACATCAACATCAAAGTACATATGGAGAACCTAATTAGAGTAATAAAAAAAATAAAAGAGTTTTTAGGATAATTTTTTTCATTATATGTTCTTTTGAGGTCCATTTTCCTTGACTAGTCACTATCAGGGGTTTAGAGGGTTTTAAGACCTATTTGGGGTCTTAACAATTGTTCATAAAGAACATATCATCAATTTAACTCCTTAAACATAGAAAATATTATTTATTGACCTAATAAAATATCCAAAATGGATAGGCTTCCCACTCAAAGTGTGAGATATGGTATGAGCATCTAAAGTTGCTCTCGGGTGGCATGTTTAGTGTTTCTTGAATGTGAGATAGGTCCAAATTGGGTTTTGGGCCTCAAAACTTCATCTAACTAATGGGAGAGGTTTATAAACCTATAAAAAATAAAATTCATGATTATACATGCCTGTTTAGTGCTCATCACTCCTATGTATGCATCAATTATACTGGTCAGGGGTCTTGAGGTTTAAGCTTGTCTCTTCTTTGCTAGCCCTCAAGGGCACTTGAGTTTAAAAATGAGTTTTTATGCCTCCCAAAAGTGTATGGAAACATTTTATATGCATGTGTACTAACTAAAGGACACTCCATGAGGTATGGCATAGTTTTTTTGTTCTTTTGAGATAAAAAAGGACCCCTTAGTCTTTTAACTACCCCTTGTTAATGGAGTGGGCAAGGTCTGAGACAAAACAATGACTATGTCCATTTTTAGTATGGACTTAAAGTGACCATGGATGAATTTTTATACTAATTATAACCCATTATACCAATTTTTAGAGTATCATCATTCCCATATAACCCTCAAAACCTTAATTTACCTCAAGAGTGGCTGGGTCTACTAGTGACTATGTGAGAATTAGGCCTAGACTGAGTTCTTACCTTTTTTCATACTAATATTAGGTATGAGGATTGGATATGATGTACTTGAAACTATATTCCTTTCCTAAATTACATTTCTCCCTATTATACCTTTTCATAGTCCTCACTCTCCTTCAATCCAAGCAAAAGCTCTCAAAGAGCAAGCATACTTGTAGCTTATGCTTGACTATGTGTGGGGTTTAAGATTCAATTTGGTCAACTTACCCATGATTTATTTGGTCTCAAAGTTAATTCATAAACTATTAGATATCAGAGGTAGACCTTAGAGTTCTTTCCACATATCATGTTTTGCTTCTCACTTAGGCTTAGGACCAGCCTATCCTTATGTAGCCTGTAGGTGCCTTTAGAGGGTCACTTGATTGTAATCTATGTGCCTAGGAATTCACTTCCACATCACTAAATTTATTTAGTGATTGTTGGATATATTTTTAAAATCAAGAATAGGCTCAAAAAACTTACCTACACCTATGTATTCTTTCTTTAACCTTGAGACCAATTTGCTTCATTAGCCACCTATAGGTGTCTTCTAGGATGATTGGCTGCATACTATGAAAATTAGTCCTTATATTATGATTAATAATATTATATTGGTTCATAAACTATTGGATATACTAGTTTGGGTTCATAACACCCTTCAAACATCTTTGCTTCTCTCATTATATGCACCTTCAGTTCATCTATTGGTCTGTACAGATTGTAGGTGTTCATTAGGAGTCATGAATATGTGTTAGGGTTTGAAAATTTCTCCTTAATACCATTGATCTCCTCAATGATATTGAACTATCTTGAAGATTAAAAAATAGGTTCAAACCCTTTCAAACATCTCTATTAGCTCTTCAAGTTTGAGAATGGACTAGTCTTTGAAAACGCCTGAAAGTGACCCTTTAGGGTCAGGACTATGTTTTATGCTTAGAACCTCACTATTCACATCACTAAACTTTTCAATAGTTCATATAATTAGTTTTAAGTCTTAAATTAGGTTCATAGTATCTCTCACACACTTCTACCTCTTCCCTTTAGCTTGAAAGTGGGTTGATCTCTCAAATATGCCTATAGGTGACCTATAGGAGAGTCATGACTGCCCTCTTGTGTTTATGGACTCACTCCCACACTAAAAAACTCCCAATGGTCTATTAATTCAGTTGAAGTTGTGAATGGGTTCAAAACATATCTCAACACCTCTATATTTTCATTGTATGCATTTCACCTTACACCTTCAAGGCATGACTGTAGGTGCTTGTTTGGGCTATATATAGGAATTTTATGATCTTAAAATCAATCCTTCACTTTCCATTTATGCTTGAATAATTTAGACAAAAGGAGTTACTCTATTGTATATAGGGTTTTTCAACTCATTTTGTGACATATTCAAACCCCTTCTTACTTGTTTCTTCTGTACAAGGTATTGTAGGTAGTCTTTAGACTATGAATTCAGTCTCCTTTCACATCCTTGACCTATAAATGACCTAGTTGCTTCTAAAGGGATTATATCTTGTTTCATCTATATAATATTGGGTGACATTATCTAAATATCTCTTTATGTTAGAGAGTGATGTTGATCAAGGTACAAAATGAAGACCTATAGGCCTAGGGCCTGTAGGTCACTATTGGACTATTTAGGTCTACAAAGAGACACTTTCCTTAAGTTATGAACCTTTCCAAACTTGTCAACCCAGTGATCTATTTCTTGTCATTCATCAATGGTATCCAAATTATATGTTAGGAATTATTTCACTTCCAAAACACTTGATTGGTCTTGTACAGACTGCATACAATCAACAATGCAAAAGGTCTATGTATAGAGGATTGGAACCTCTAGTTAATTTGAATCATCTTGATGATGGTAGTAAGAAATCAAGATCATGTGAGTGCATGAAGATATGTGTTAGATATTTTTGATATTTTTTATCCAAAAATATCAAAACATATTGTAATCAAAGGGAGACCCATTAATTTTTTGGGAAAAATATTTAAAGTGACCAAATAAACCTTTTTCCATACCTAGCAAAAATAGATATTTGGGTGTAATTTGTATCTTTTAATGTTGAAAAGTGCACCCAAACCTCCACTTTTCACTTTTCTAATACTTAGCAAAAATTGGAGATTTGAGTGCAATTTTTAACTTTACAACTTTATAAAGTGCACCCAAACCTCTGCTGCTATTGACCCACACTTGCAAGAACCAAAACTTCATTTGCACATTACAACTAGAAAATTTTAAAAGTGTAACTCAAGTTCCAATTTTTTTCATTCACCACACCCATAAAAATTAGAACTCCAGCTGCATTTTACAACTTGTAAAGTTGCAAAGTGCAACTCAAGTTTTTCTTACTGCCCTTCCTCCCTACCCATGAAAACTAAAAATCTAGTTTCACTTTGATTTGTAAAGTGAAAACAAATTTCCACTACATATTTCCTCCACCAAACCACTTAATGAAACTTGGAGATCAAAATGAAAAATACAATTTTGCAACTTGAAAAATTGCACTATGACTTTGAAACCACACTTTTCTCACGATTTTCCCAACCACTACCGTATTCAACATTAAATGTAGGGTTTGATTAATAAAATTAGGTTTTAGGTCATTGTTTAACATTTAAAAATTAGACTTAAATCTCCATCTAATAAGCATTTGAATTAGATGCCAAACAACACTATGCCAATGTTACACTTTGGCATTGCCATCCTCGATGTGCAAGCATGGTATTCCTCTATTTTCCTTCAAATCGCTACTATTATTCATCTTTAAAAGGTTCTTAGATAGAAATTTACATTTTTATCTTGATCTTAGCATCATTTCCTTTATTGGTTCACATTTTCCCATTTCTTGTCTACAATATTCAAATCTCTATTAAAAGGTCATCTTAACATTTATCATTCATAGTAAAAGTCTAAGGTTTGTAAAACTGTTAAATATGGAATATTCCCCAAAGACCCCCCATGAAAATTTTGGTGGAAAGCCCTCTTTATTTTTCAAGGTCAAACCCCGTGGAGATCCAAGTTGTAAAAACACATACAAATCCCTGGTGGAGATTCCCATTGCTCTAACAACTCTTGATCCCTATCAATAATCTGAATTTCTTTTGCAAACCAAAAATCACACCAAAACTTTCATTAGACTTTACAAGTTCAAATTACAAGTTGAAACCCCACTAAAACTTTCATTGGATTTTATGAGTGCAAATTGCAAGTTGAAACCCTGTCAAACATTTTAGTTGCAATTACACATCATATCTCTACCAAATTTTTTACCTACAATTACAAGTCAAAATCCCACCAAATCTTTAGTTGGTTCTACCAAGCCATTTTTCTTAGAGCACATGTCTAGAAAGGAAATGAAGTTCAAGCCAAAGGGACATGATATCCCATCTAGCTTGGACTCAAATAAAAATGAGGTCATTGACATAACTCTAGGTCACACAAATTTAGAAAATGTATGGAATAGAATAAATGTTGAATTAAAGAATGATTAGATTCAAAACATTTATAATAGTGGCTTTCCCCTGGAAAAAGCTTTCCCACTATCACTACAGAGCCTTGAGCTTGTTCTCATAATGGAAAAACACTATGATGCTAAGAAAAGGGAGGTGTTGAACAATAAATGAGGGAAGATTCTGAACCTGGACCCTAATGTCATAGATACTATATTCCTAATTCTAGAATATGAAAGATAACTAAACATAATCCTTGACTCTTCTAAGAAGTTCTATCAAGATAATAATACTGCCTATCTATGGGTTCTAAATAAACAATGTCTAAAAACCTCTAGACCTATATCCATGAGAATGCCAAAAATATTGAATAGGATAGACTTTAAAGATGAAGTAGGTGACATTATCATACTCTTTCATAGAGTCACAAAGAACCCAGATGCCAAAAATTATTAGGATTAGATGTACCACTATATGTAGGTGATCCATCAATACAAATAATATATCCACTAGGCCTAGTTGATTTTTGACTCCATTCATAAACAATTGATGTAAGTAGAAACTAAAAAAAAGTTTTATATGAACTCATACTTGGTCTATATATTAATAAAATGGAGGGCACTCCAAGGATTGAACACAGTGCCCAATCAAGTCAACAAGGTCTTTAACTACTATCCTAACCTCACCCTTGAGGCAAATAAACAACATTTCAGAAGCTCAATGATTCTTTTTCAGTTAATACATCATAATTATGTTTGAAAAGGAGCTAGAGAGGAGAAGATTTTTTGATGTGGTAATTTTTGAAATAAAAAATTGGGGGTCATATTTCATTCAGTTCCCAACATATTCATACATCAGAGTGGGAGGATTCAATGGTTGTGTTTCTCTCTATTTTATACTTTTTTTTTAAGTATGAAAAGAAGAAACTATAAATAAGTGTAATGGTTATGAGAACCTAGTATAAAATGCACACATGATCCAGATGATGGTGGATACTCCTCTTTGGCTAGGAAGGAATAACTTATAATAAGAAAACACTATGAAAACTTGTTTGTGAGACAAGTAGCAAAGTGGATTGCCTAGCGTGAGCTAGGTCCTAAAAATGAAAGATTCTTAGGAGGTTGTCAATCCACCTTCTTTGGATAATTAAATTGAAATGATAAATTGAAATATAATTGCATTAAATGACAATAAACAAACTAAATACAATTAATATGGATGCTTTGCTAAGAAAATGACTAAATAAAGCAAACACTAAAAGGCTAGTTGAGGCAAGGTTATGGTTTTAGTTTGGCAAATAATCAAGAGGGAAATATGGTTTGGTTGAGGTTGATAAATGATTGAAATGATCAATAAGGTGATGTTTAGAATGATCAATAAGATAGAAGGGAAAAGGGTAAAAGGGATAAATGGTCAAGTTGGTAAATATAGTCAGGAGGTAAAAGGGGTCAAGTGGGTGAATTATGGCAAAAAGGTAAAAAGGGTCAAGTGGGTAAATATGGCCAAGGAAATAAATGAAGTGAAAAAGGGGGAAAAGAAGAGGTGAAAGTTATATATGTCAAGAGAGAAGAGGCCAAAGGAGATAATAAGTTGAAATAAAATAAAGAAACAAGGTTACATTTAAGATGGTTATCAATGATGGTGTTATTGATGATGTTGTTGATGAAATCCTAGAGTGATTCTAATAGAGCTTTGATGCTTTAAATATTTTATCCTCTAAGATGAAGATGAACTCCTTCTCAACTGGATAACCTCCTCCCAAAACCTGCAATAAAATGTTAATAACAAGAAATAATATTTTTTCCACTTTCCAACTTAACCCTGGGTGAAGGAAAAGTGGGGGGAATTTATAGCATATGTTGTGAAGAGTCATGCCAAAAGAGGAATAATAGAGGTATGGTGGCATTTTATATGTGGTGGATGAATTAGTCAAGATGAGGTGGGTGGGGATTCCCATTTGGGTTAGTGAGTGTCCCACTTGGGTTAAGAAGTCAAAAATGGGTGCCCTTTGTTTTAAAGAGGTAGGTATCTTATTTTGGATGTTAATTTCATGAAAAATACATGTTGAATAATGGCACCTTGAGGCTAAATTCACCATATTTCAAGGGGGGCCTTGTGATTCTTAAATGAGGTCATCGAGCACTTTGGGAAGGGTCCTAGGTGGGGTATGATGTCCTACATCAAGCCACATCACTTCTAAGCCATGTCACTTGCCATATGACCTCCAAAATAACCTTCCATGTCACTTACCATGTCACATGCCATGCCACTTTTCATGTCATCATAAATAGTGATAGTGGGTCCCATAGCGAATAGTACTTTCAAATAGTATTTTTGAATAGTATTTTTGAATAGTATTATATGATTAGTAAAATAGTGATTTAGTTAGGTTAAGAGGGGTTTATTAAAGATTAATAAGGTTTAATGGGTCTTTAGGGGGGTCTTGAGGCATTTAGTCATTGAAAATTATAAGTGTGCAGTTTTCTAGTGTCTACAGGTTTTCCCTTCACCCTTCCAAGGTATATAAGTGACAATTGGGCCCTGATGGAACTTGTGAGGCAAATTTCAAAAACCTCTTATCAAGTAGGCATAAGGCAGAGATATATTTTCCTATCAGTATAGGAAGATACACCTGCCCTTCCCTATTAAAATCCAAAAGTGTTGATGCCAATATGACTCAAATGAAATTAAGATCTCTCGATGTAAGGCGATTATATGATGTGACTAGATATATTACTAGTATAGTGGGTGTCACCACATATTACCACTTTAATTTTTATGAAGATTACCAGGAAGATATGTAGGATGAATAAGAAGTAAGGTTGAGAGATTATTCTATAATGACCCTAAAACAAATCAAAACCTACAACACAACACCAGTCCCTAAGGATTTAAAGGATGATGAGTCACCATTTGACAGAGTGTATTATAATAATAAAATTTAATTCCAACCTCTTCCATTGGTTAGTTAGTCCATACCTGAATCCTTTTCATTAATGGATAGGACCATCGAGGTCATAAATATAATAGTAAACTTACTAAGAAGAAAATGGGTTAAAATTACCAAAGAAACCCTAAGTCTTTTAGATAGATTGAGAGAATTAAAGGAGAAGGGTGTGGAAACAACAATAGAGGGTCCCAATAATGAACCCCAAGTAGACTATGCAAATAGGCCAGTGGTGTCACACAAGTGAAAGCAGAAGTAAAAATAAAAAAGGGGTGTTTTTAACATCTAATAGATAGTAGCATAGCCAATAGATAAAACAATGTCAACTTCTATAGATGACATAGCTACTATTCAAATATCAAAAATAGTTCTTCCTCTTGTCTCCACTATTTAGGCAACCATAGTACTCCCTCCTCTTATCTCTACTACCCAGTCAACTTAAACAGTCACCCCTCCTATTTCCTCCAATCCACCAATGTAAGTAATTGCACCCTCACTTGACCCACCTGTGTAAGTAGATTCCTTAGCAAAAATCCAATCAACATATATGGACATTCAAATTCCACCTTCACCTCCCTCTTCTACAATAACTTCCACCTCATCCCCAATATCCACTACTACTCCATTAATCACTAATACCACCCAACAATATATGGTTGTGGATTTAGTCATTCTAATTACAATCCCACTAGCCATCCTAACCACTGGGATAGTTAATACTTCATTTTCATCTCCTATCACACTCACCATTTCATGTAAACTAAGTGTTCCCACTATGTTGATTGATTCATTTACTACCTTGGATTCCACCCTTCTATAGGTTCCCCTTTTCTAACTACCTATGCCTACCTTTCCACTTGTGTTAGTCCCAACATCCACACCCCTAATAAGCACATCTATACCCACTTCACCCATTCAAATACCTATTTCTTCCATTTCCATAGTAACCTAAGTGTCAAGAATTTAGAACAACAAACATGCTCTGATACCAACTGTTAGGACCCGAAAGCACCATTGATTACCAAGCAACTGAACATGCAGAATTAAACCAGAAGTAACAAGTAACTAAAATTCAAAAATAACATAGAATATGAGAGACAATACCCAATTGTATTAATACTCTTCCAGAAGGAAATACAACAAAGAAGATGCCACAGTCTTCTTCCTTACATCTCTAGAGCTCACACACATCTAGAGCATAAACAATAAATCTCTTCAAGAGCTCACTCTCTCTCTTACGGTCCCAACACACAACTCAAACACAAAGTTGGTGTTCACCTCCAACCAGTTAGTATCCACTACTACTAGTACCACTAGTCAGTATCACTACTACCAGTACACAAGTGCTCCACACACTCCAAATCTGAGTACTCCATGCACTCCAAGTAGATCTCCCATTAACTTGCAACAACCTGCAACTCAAATGATCTTACTTTGGAAGGGACTACCTTGCCTTCCTCTTTGCTCTATGACCGAGTACACACTGTACTCCAAGTAGATCCTGCTTGATCTTGCTCCTTGTTGTGTTGCTATCACCTTGATCTTGCTGCCACCTGCAGATCAACCTGGTTCTGCACACCTGCAAACCTTAAACCTCGCACACACACACACACCTACAGATTAATGAGATTACTTACCATGCAGATCTCCAAATGTGGCCTTGCACACCTACTGACCAAGATCATACATACATGAAGAACCCTACTTGATTCTCCAAACCATCACCTGCACTTGGTACTGCTGTGGAACTAAGAGAAGCTACCCTTGCTCTCTTCACACACAGAAGGAACTGGCCTGCTCGACTCAACTAGCACTCTTTTACAATACAGCGCATGAGTCTATTATATATATCTCATGAAAATAATAATTAGACACCTAATTACAATAATTAGATCCGCAGCTCAAGACTAAAATTAGCCTGCTTACATGCAAACAACCGGTTCGTTAACTAACTGTCTGTGAACTAGTAGTTTTAAAACTTCACAGGTGACTGACATCGGTCCCTGTCTGCCTGGGGGTGATCGATGTCGGCCAATCCATGACCGACGTCGGTAGCTTCTTGTCTCCACCTGACTGACATCGGTTGGCCTGACTGACGTTGATGACTATGACACTCAGCAACCTCCTCCTCTGTTTGCATTAGTGAAGCTTTTAGCTCCACAACCTAGCAATCTCTCACTTGGAGATAAACAGCTACACTATACCTATACTTATACACCGTCTAATCTATTTCCTGGCTTGTATCCCTCTTCAAGATCAATCTTGAATACCAACCACCACAAATCCTGTGGTGCACCTCCTGTCATCCAAGTAACCTGCCGCATCTGCATCTACAAACCCATGTAGAAAAGAACTTGACCCTGCATAGCATGTCGACTTGTTGCTGGTCCATCTCAGACACCTGAGAATCCACTGAACTACCCTCCAGTGCTTCTTTCCCAGATCGGCTCCAAACTTTTTGGCAGCTCCCACTGCGTGGGCAAACTTAGGTCTATACCAATCCTCATGTGATTTTAGACACTGAACTGTCCAGCCCTTGGTGTGATCCGGTTTTGCATCTTGTGTATTGAACCTCACCAACACCTGATTCACATCAGCACCCACTAGAGACAAAGTCACCCTGTGATCTTCCATGGCTCTCATGCCAAAGAATTGTGTTGCTCCAAATTCCTCATGACATGCCACTGAACTAACCTTACCCTTAGCTCAGCAAAACCCTGTATGTCTGAACCTTCAGCTAGCATATCACCCACATATAGTAATAGGATAATGTCATGACCATCATCCACCTGGTAAGACAAACACAATGGTTACACTGACATTGACTAAAGCCCTACTTTGTCATCCACCTGTCAAACCCTGTACCACTGTCTTACAGCTTCCTCAAGACCACATGACCTGACCTTCCATCTCACGTATCCATTCTCTCTATTCTTTAACTAAGGTATCCATTCATCTTTTAGTGCTTTCTTCTGACTGGCAACCCTACCAAATCCCCCATTTGGTTTTGCATCCTAATCATGCCATGCTCCCACTGTTTCCTGGATCCTTCCTGCTCTACAATGAAAAATGAGTATAAAGAAGAGGAACAATGAATTTGAGGCTTACTTACCATTTCAGTCCTCCATATGGGCATTTGAGACTCCTTGACAGCTTGCTGTCTACCCAAAATCTATCTCAATGACTGACCTCGGTCACCACACAATCTGCATCCGACTGACATCAGTTCCATGTGACTGTCCTTTCTACCAATGCCAATTTTCTAACCGACATCAGTCTTACCTAGTTGCCGATGTTGGTTCTCTAACTGACATCGGTAGCCACCCTTCCCAACACCACTGGCTCTGGTTTGCACATGATCGACATCGGCACCTATCTGTTCAACGCCGGTTCCCCTTGACCGACGTCAGTAACTGTGTTCACCTATGAGTGATGACTTTTTACCTGTGAGCTCTCCATGGATCAAAACCCTGTCTAAACCACCCTACTCAGAGATGTCCAACCTTCTCCACTGATCTCTATCCATCATCTCCTCTAGAAACACCAAGGCTTTCCAGTTTTTAAGTCTGTCAAACACATCTATCTTCTGCTTAAGAACATGCATCTCCTTCTTACTCATGTGACCAACCCTACAAAGCCACATCTTCGCAACAGAAAAAGAATCAGTAATACAAGTAAGTAGATAAAGAGTACCTACTTTCTTACCACACGCTAATTCAAGTGTATCTGCTGTGAGAGTTTCTGTGCATCTCTCATCACCCAACTTTCTTGAAGCAATTAGCCGCATATTTAAGACTGGGACCTGCATGACCTTCTTCAACACCCATTTGTTAGCCACCTACAATTTTAGCTTCACTTCCCCTTTGCCAATTCTTTGGCAAGGCACACCAGCCCCTAAATAAATCTTTCCAAAGTCTCCAAAGACCTTAACATGGAAAAATACTCTATTTTGAGCTGCATGGAAAGAGGCAACAAAATATATAAAACAAGATTCTATTTTATCCAAAGAACATCCCAGAGCATCCTGTGCAATGACACCTGCAACATCTGCTTCTTCAGTTCCTTCATGCTGATCTTCTACCAACCAACAATTTCCCTTTACCTGCTCTTTCTTTCCATCACACTGTAATTGACTATTCATGCTTTTCAATTCCTCTATTCTTAGTGTACTTTCTTCTGCCATTGCTATACTCCCACTCAATTAGAAACCCTTGAGAGTGACCTATAACCAAACACAAACTTGCTCCCTGTAACCTTAGCTCTGATACCACTTGTCAGGAATCTAGAACAACAAACATGCTCTGATACCAACTGTTAGGACCCAGAAGCACCATTGATTACCAAGCAACTAAACATGCGGAATTAAACCAAAAGTAACAAGTAACTATAATTCAAAAATAACACAAAATATGAGAGACAATACCCAATTGTATTAATACTCTTCCAGAAATAAATATGACAAAGAAGATGCCACAATCTTCTACCTTACATCTCTAGAGCTCACACACATCTAGAGCATAAACAATATATCTCTTCAAGAGCTCACTCTCTCTCTTACGGTCCCAACACACAATTCAAACACAGAGTTGGTGTTCACCTCCAACCAGTTAGTATCCACTACTACCAGTACCACTAGTCCGTATCACTACTGCCAGTACACAAGTGCTCCATGCACTCCAAGTAGATCTCCCATGAACTTGCAACAACCTGCAACTCAAATGATCTTACTTTGGAAGGGCCTACCTTGCCTTCCTCTTTGCTCTATGACTGATTACACACCGTACTCCAAGTAGATCCTGCCTGATCTTGCTCCCTGTTGTGTTGTTGTCACCTTGATCTTGCTGCCAGCTGCAGATCAGCCTGGTTCTGCACACCTGCAAACCTTAGACCTCGCACACACATACACCTGTAGATCAATGATCTTACTTACCATGCAAATCTCTAAATGTGGCCTTACACACCTGTTGACCAAGATCATACATACATGAAGAACCCTATTTGATTCTCCAAACCATCACCTGCACTTGGTACTGTTGTGGAACTAGGAGAAACTACCCTTGCTCTCTTCACACACAGAAAGAACTGGCCTGCTCAACTCAACTAGCACTCTTTTACAATACAGCCCATGAGTCTATTATATAGATCTCATGCAAACAATAATTAGACACCTAATTACAATAATTAGATCCACAGCTCAAGACTAAAATTTGTTGGGGATCAACCAACAATGTTGATTACAATATGAAAGCAATTAAACACAGAATTAAATCAGAATGATAAGTAACTAGAATCAGATAATAGCAAAGAACAAGAGATACAAGAAACCACCCTAAAAACTTGTATTAAACTCTTTACAGAAGGAATACAATTGAAGAAACTTCTTTTCTTCCACACCTCTCTCAGATGTACAGATCTCTCTCTAGATCTCTTTCCCTCAAGAGCTCTCTCTCTCAATTACAATCAAATCCAACAACCTGGAATGATTCACATATACAATTTTGTACTATTCAATTCAACATTACATTACAATAAGCTAAGAAGATCTATCCTATTATATAATAATTAGGAAACATGAGCATACAACTACAACGATTAGATGCACCTCCTAATCAAGGGCTCTAAATAGTCTTACTAATAATAGAGATGCAGACTTAAGACTATCACTTAATCCTAACATGCAAATAATTTGTTTTATCTATGAAAATAGATTTTTGGATGCACAGGTAATCAAGATCAGTTCCTTGCCTGTTTGCTTGTGACCGACGTCAGTCGATCCATGACCGACGCCAGCATCTCCTGGTCTGCTCCTAATCAACGTCGGTCACTCCTAACCGACGCCGGTGACTGTGTAAACGTGTAACTTCTGCAAAATGCTCCTTTGGTGAATCTTTTAGCTCCACACCTTAACAATCTCTCACTTGGAGATAAACAACTGCACTAGTACCTGTACAACAACATCTTCTAGCTCCTCCATCTTTAACTCAATCATGAAGACCAACAGAAGTTGAATAAAGATTCAACTTCTCCTTTGTAACTGGCTTGGTTAAAATATCCACATGATTCTTATCTGTATGGATCTTTTCCAGCTTTAACTCACCATCCTCTAATACCTATCGTATGAAGTGGTACCTAAGCTGTATATACTTTGTTCTTGAGTGAAAATCCAAATTCTTAGCCAAATGAATTGCACTCTGAGTATCACTGTATAATATGCAACTCTCTTGCTCCTTTCCAAGCTCTTCCATGAACTGTGTCATCCATATCATCTCTTTGCTAGCCTCTGTGACTGGAATATACTCTGCTTCTATAGTTGACAAGGCAACAACCTTCTGCAACTTTGATATCCAGCTAACCGCCGTTCCACCAACAGTGAAAACATATTCTGTGGTGCTCCTCCTGCCATCCAAATCACCTGCCATATCTAAATATACATAACCATGTAGAGAAGTATTTGAACCTCCATAGCACAAATGCCTACTACTAGTTCCTCTTAGATATCTAAGGATCCACTGAACTGCTTTCCAGTGTTCCTTTCCTGGATTGGCCATATACTTACAACTCCCACTGCTTGGGCAATATCTGGTCTAGTGCAAACCACTGCATACATCAAACTCCCTACTGTAGAAGAATATGGAACTCTACTCATGTACTCTACCTCATCATGTGAATTAGGACATTGTTCTTTACTCAATTTAAAATGTCCAGCCAAAGGTGTGCTTACCGGTTTTGCATCCTGCATATTGAACCATTTCAACACCTTGTTCACATAATCCTCTTGAGACAAAATCAACCTGTGATTTTTCCTGTCTCTCTTAATATTCATGCCAAGGATTTTTTTTGCTACTCCCAAATCCTTCATGGAAAATGTGTGAGCTAATTTCACCTTAAGCTCAGAGATATCTTGCATGTGTGATCCTGCAACCAGCATATCATCTACATAAAACAACAGAATAATATATCTACTATTATCCAATCTCTTAAAATACACACAATGGTCAGATTGACACCTACTGTAGCCATGCTCAGTCATAAACCTGTCAAATCTCAAATACCATTGTCTAGGAGCTTGCTTGAGGCCATACAAGCTTTTCTTCAATCTGCACACTTACTTCTCCTTACCTTTGACCTCAAATCCTTTCGACTGTTCCATATATATTTCTTCATCCAAATCTCCATGAAGAAATGTTGTCTTAACATCAAGCTACTCAAGATGCAAATCCTCAATAGCAACTAAAGACAATACAGTCTGTATAGAAGTCATTTTAACAATAGGAGAAAAAATCTCACCAAAATCAATACCTGGTTTTTGTGCAAATCCTTTCACTACCAACCTAGCTTTATATCTCATTTGTCCATTCTCACCTTCCTTCAATCTGTAGGTCCATCTGTTCTTCAGTGTCTTCTTTTCTACTGGCAACTCAACCAAATCCCATGTTTAGTTCTCTTTCAAGGACTCCATTTCCTCAACCATGCCATGTTCCCACTGATTCTTGGATTCCACCTGTATTGCTTCTTCAAAACTCTCTGGTTCTCCACCATCAGTAAGCAATAAATAGAATAATGAAGGGGAATATTGAATTGGAGGTTTACTTACCCTTTCTGACCTCCTGATGGGCGTCTGAGACTCATTCACAACACGCTGTCTGCCCAAATTTTCTGACAGTGACCGACCTTGGTCACTTCCAGCCTGTAACTAGCCGACATCGGTTCTCCCTGGCCGACGTCGGTTCCTACCTGGATGACATCGATATCTGTATGACCGACATCGGTTTCTATCCTGCCAACGTCGGTTCCTGCTTGGCCGACGTCGGTCTTTATGTTTTCATGTTTGTGATTAATTTTTCTCGTGAGCTCATTTTGGACCATCACCTCGTCCAATTCTCCATTGCTCTGCCTAGATTGATTTAGCTTCTTGAGCTGATCACTATACATCACTTTTTCATTGAAAACAACATCACGGCTCCTAATTATCTTGTTAGTTCCTAGATTCCAAAACCTGAATCTGAAATCATCAGAGCCATAACCAATAAATGTGCACCTCATTGACTTAGCATCCAGCTTCTTTCTATTTTCTTTATCAACATGCACAAAGGCTTCACAACCAAAAACTTTGAGAAATGAGAGATCTACCTTTTTACCTGTCCATAACTCTTCTAGAATTTTACCATCCAAAGTTGTAGAGGGTCCTCTGTTAATCAAGTACACTGCAGTATCAACAGCTTCTGCCTAAAACTCTAAGGGCAAACCAACATGCAATCTCATACACCTTGCATGCTCCATTATTGTTCTGTTCATCCTTTTAGCAACTCCATTTTGCTGAGGTATCCTTGGAACCGTCCTTTGCCTGCAAATTCCATGCATATAACAATACCAGTTGAACTTGTAGCTGCAAAACTCACCACCATTGTCAGATCTCAGGCACTTCAATCTTCTGTCTGTTTCATTCTCAACCATAGCTTTCCAAATCTTAAAAGTCTCTAATACATCAGATTTCTTCTTAATACAATAGACCCATACTTTTCTTGTAGCATCATCTATGAACGAAACATAGTATTTTGATCCTCCAATAAAAGCAACCTGAGCCGGTCCCCACACATCTGTGTGAACAAGCTACAACTTATGCTTCTTCTTTGTTGACCCAGTCTTGAGAAAACTCACTCTCTTCTGTTTCCCAAAAACACAGTACTCACAAAAATCTATATCTATGCTTTTTAAATCTGAAAGCATACCTTTTGACTTAAGAATGGACATTCCCTTCTCACTCATGTGGCTGAGCCTAGAGTGCCACAATTTTGCATCCACATCTAAAGTAGATAATACAGAAGGAGAATTATTAGTAACACAATTACATAAATAGAGAGTACCTACTCTCTTACCTCTAGCCATTACAAGTGCACCCTTGGTCACCTTCCAAGATTCAGCTGTGAGAGTTACTGTACAACCCTCATCCCCTAACTTTCCTGCAAAAATCAAATTCCTCTTCAAGCTAGGAACATGCATGACGTCTCTCAACACTCATGTGTTGCCATTCTGCATTTTCAGCTGCACTTTACCTTTGCCAATAATTTTACAAGGCTCATCATCCCCTAAATACACTATTCCAAAATCTCCATGGACATAGTCACTAAAATATTCTCTATTAGGGGTTGCATGAAAAGATGCACCAAAATCTAAAACCCAAGATTCTATATTATTATGCAAAGAGAATATAAGAGCATCTTGTGCAATACCTGCAACCTTTGCTTCTTCCTTTCCTTCATGCTGATTGTCCTCCTTAGGCTTTGACTAGCAATCTTTGCTTATGTGCCCTATCTTTCCACAATACCAGCATTGTGGCTTCCTGCCATTTCTGGATTTAGATCTACCTCTCACCTTTGACTTAGACCTTGATCTCCTCTTGCTCTTCTCTTTTTGCCTTCCTCTGCTTTCAAAATTTAAAGCATTCCCTGATGTTTCCTCTGTGCTTTTTCTGTGAATTTCTTCATTCAAGATCACACTAACAACATCCTCTACTTTTAAAATATTTGAAGTAGATATAGTATTACTAACTGCCATTACCAAACTATGCTAGCTTTCAGGCAAAGAACATAATATTAAAAGAGCTTTAATTTTATCATCAAATACAATATTGACTGAACTTAATTGATTTACAATTCCATGGAAATCATTTAGATGATTAGACACAGATCCACCTTCCTGCATACACAAATTAAATAACTGCTTCATAAGATATACTTTATTACAAGCTGAGGGGTTTTCATACAAATTTGCTAAAGTAGTCATTAACTCTATCGTAGACTTTGCCTATGATAAATTAGATATCACAGTAGATGCCAGACTCAGTCTTATAGACCCCAGAGCCTTTCTATCAAGAACTTCCCATTCTTCATCATCCATGTCTGTGGGCTTCTTTGCAATCCCACCTAACGGTAAGTATAGATCTTTCTAATACAGATAATCCTCTATCTGCATTCTCCAATGTTGATAATTCTTGCCATTAAACTTCTCTATTCTTAGTTTACTTTCTTCTGTCATTGCTTCTCCCACTCAAACAGAAATCCCTGCAGAAACCCCTGTGAGTACCCTATAATCAATACACACTAACCAAATATAAAACACCTGTTAGTCAACCTGAGCTTTGATACCACTTGTTAGGGATCAACCAACAATGTTGATTACAATATGAAAGCAATTAAATGCAAAATTAAATCAGAATGATAAGTAACTAGAATCAGATAATAGCAAAGAACAAGAGATACAAGAAACCACCCTGAAAACTTGTATTAAACTCTTTACAGAAGGAATACAATTGAAGAAACTTCTTTTCTTCCACACCTCTCTTAGATGTACAGATCTCTCTCTAGATCTCTTTCCCTCAAGAGCTCTCTCTCTCAATTACAATCAACTCCAACAACCTGGAATGATTCACATATACAATTCTGTACTGTTCAATTCAATATTACATTACAATAAGCTAAGAAGATCTATCCTATTATATAATAATTAGGAAACATGAGCATACAACTACAGCCATTAGATGCACCTCCTAATCAAGGGCTCTAAATAGTCTTACTAATAATAGAGATACGGACTTAAGACTATCACTTAATCCTAACATGCAAACAATCTGTTCTATCCACGAAAATAGCTTTCTGGACGCACAGGTAACCGACATCGGTTCCTTGCCTATTTTCCTGTGACCAACGTCTGTTGATCCATGACCGACGTCGACATCTCGTAGTCTACTCTTGACCGACATCGATCGCTCCTAATCGATGTTGGTGACTATGTAAACCTGCAACTTCTACAAAACGCTCCTTTGGTGAAGCTTTTAGCTCCACACCTTAACAAAATTAGCCTTCTTACATGCAAATAATTGATTCGTTAACTAACTGTCTGTGAACTAGTAGTTCTGAAATCGCACAGGCGACCGACGTCGGTCCTTGTCTGCCTGGAGGTGACTGACATCAGCCGATCCATGATCGACGTCGATAGCTTCCTGTCTCCACCTGACCAACGCCGACGACTGTGACACTCAACAACCTCCTCCCCTATTTGCATCAGTGAAGCTTTTAGCTCCACAACCTAACACTAAGCCCCTATTAAGGAGGTGGAGATAGAAGGACCCATTGATATAGTTATAGATGCTCAGCCCACAAATGGGAAAGAGATAGCAAAATCATCAGCCAAGTATTCAAGGGTAACATCAATGATAGATACAACACTTATTACAGTAACCACTAGTGAGCTATAGATTCATAAATGATAGTGCAATATTATAGGTTACCATTCCAAGTTGGCTAACACAATCAATATTGAATAAGCAAAAATAAATGGTGTCTCCTAACACACTAGACTTTAGTTGATTTGAGGCATAAAAAAGATCAAAGGTAGGCACCAAAACCATATCTAGAATATCATATGATGCTTCAGGGGAGAGATATATATAAATAATAGTTTCCACACTAGACAAACAAAAGGAAGATCTAGTGGTGGGAGATTATCAAATATCAAAAGTATACCTGGGTCATCTAATAATATAAGGACTAAAACATGATGTTCAATCAAGTATCATCTCTCTTTTTGATAAGATGGATAGTGAAAAGGTCACTAAAGATGAATTAAAGAATAAAGTTGAGCAGTTAACAATTGCCTTAAGAAAGTTCATCGATCCTGTAGCCTAGGTAACTCAATTTCTTTCTCAATTCCTTGATAAAGAAACATTTGAAGTAATGACATAGATTGGTACCATGGGAAGGGCCATAAAAGACTAGGCTGAGGAACTCATCATGAAAGGAAACAAAGTGATAGAGCTAGAAATAGACTATTACAAGACTCTAAAGGATGGTCATGCATTTTTGAAAGCAGAGATAAGCAAGTATGAGGAAGAGATTGAAATAATAAACATATTCTTTTCAAAATTTTAGGTTATTAAACTAATTAAGACTGATACCCTCATATCAAAGAATATATTGAAGAGTTCTATAGAGCATGAAGAGTTGGATAGGGAAGCCCAAATTAGAATCAGGATGCTCATTGAGAGTATTAATAAGGCCAAAGTTACATGTGATAAGGCCACATATACACTCTATGACATTGAAGATTTACTTAGTAAATTATCATGTGAAGTAACATATTATCAAGATCAACCCATTTTTGTTCAAGAGGTTCAATACAAATTCAAAGGGGTAGTCAAGAGAGAATCAACATAGGATACAACATTCAACTTGAGTTCTATCCAGTGATTCATCAGGTATCATAATACATTGGATCAGATAGGAAAAGATACTCAAGTATATAGGGTTACATCTAGGTAACTATCCGAGGTGATATCATAATGTGAGATAAGAAACCTTTACACCTTTGGTCCTAATGAAGAATGCCTCTAAGAGATCTTCAATTATTTTGATGTTTATATCAAAAAGATACAAGCAAAAAAGGACAAAGATTATTTAGAGGTTATGGTTGTGGATTAATTATTTTAAATTAACACATTCTATATTTGTTATACAATTTCAACGATCATTTTGGTAGCTCTTTTTGAGAAAGAGCCACTTGTAATTTTCAAGTATCTTTTTAACAAGCTTTAGTTATAAAGTGCAAACTTGTAATTCACACTTTTCCTTTTGACAAAGTTGAATTACTTCACTTGCAAAAACTCATGATGTAATTTACACTTTCCCTTTTATCAAAATTGAATGAATTAAAAAGTTTTAAAAGTCTTCACTTTAAATTAAAAATTAGGTTTTGCAAGTTATAATCTAAAATATCTTAAAGCATTAAATGTTTACCAAGTAATGGTTCATCTTGGTACCTCATTCCTTGGGAGAGATAACAACAACACAATTAAAATAAGAAAGGGTTCGACTAGAAGATTTTAATGGATTTATCTACTCTTCTAGCACTTGTTGAAATGCCCAATAATTACATGATTCCTTTCAAGCCATCTACTCCATTAAGGACACCATTTCAAGCTTAAAAGTAAGATGTTTGCATGAAGTTTCTTGGATTTTATTTCTTTATAATTTGGCATGAGGTTTTGTTAACTCCCTCTCTTTCAAGAGAGTATTATTGTATAAATATGGGTACCTTAGCATATCCTGTCTATCTTTTTTCTATTGGAGAAATTATTCAGCATTTTGAAGAATTGATCTACTTACTATAACCTAAAGAAAGTGAATAAACTAAAGTTTTATCTTCCTTGTGTTGTGTCTTCTTTATTTATATACAACTACTGTCAAGTTTCAAAATGCTTTGATTCTTGTTTTCAATCATATATATTTATCTGTGGTATTATTTATGCCCTTTTGAAAACTTGTTGATTACAAATAAATAAATATGTTCCTTATTTGATAAAGATTACATATTACCTTTGATCTCATATTTGTGAAATATTGTGTTTTAATAGACTCAACATATTAAACATTCAACTGTGTTAAAATAAATCAAGAATTAAGTTCCACTATGATTTTGGTGTAATCACTATCTTTCTAATTTTAAAACTCATTCTGAAACTCTTTTCCTCACAAGTCAAACCTTTATTAGGAGAAATATCACTAAGAGGAAGTAGTTTTATGTGAGCTGGTCATATACCAATTGCACTAATAAGCTTAGTGAAAGGAATCTGACCTTCTATATAGGTTGACCTCAATTCACCAAGGTTCCATAGCTTGGATTTGATCCCATTGTGTCATTATATTTTCCATGTGTTGAAACTTATGTTATTCATAATACTACAAATACATAAATGGGTGCAAAACCTAATTGATAATAGTTTTTGGCACACCCGATGGGACTTAAAGATCATAGATAAGAGATTGGTGCTATTATTAGCAATCATTATATGAGCCTCATAAACATTTCAAGATCACCTGGTGACTCTATTAGCTTTAGGATTTAATATATCAAAGTTTACATATGTCAAAGATATAAACAAGATCATCTACTAAAGATAAGAGAGCTGACTTGTAATAATTATCATTTTTATATAAAAAGAAATCAAGACTAGTTGTAACTTATACTAGAATATATCCTCCAAATCTATTTGCATCTTCTATAAATACCCAAAATTATTTCATACCTCCCATTATGGCCATGAGAAATCAAAATGTTATAACCTTCAATGGAGGTAGCCCACTTCTGTTGGACCAATATGACAATATACCCACTTTGGCTCTTAAAAGACTTCCATATTTTACTAGTGAAACTTAAACTACTCCCATTGAAACATACAATATATTGATAACATCTACTTAGTTCATAATATAGCATAATAAATAAATCAATATACAACCTTTAGGAGCCAGTGGATTAGACTTCAAATATTAATTGTGGAAAGATGAAGATCATATGGCCAGCACAGAACCAAATCCACTGGATTCCACAGAATATTTTTCACAGTTGTTTCTTGCCCTTCAACAAATCCCAGACCAATAACGCAAAATCTGAGAATATGTGATGGAGATTTTTAGGACTTTTGGTCTGCCTAAAGAGGGCGACAAATAAAATATGTATTGATATTCGTTTGGAAGCTTCTGAATGGACCTTTAAAGTTTCCATGAATTAGAAAATAAATATCTGAATTACAAGGAAGGAGATGTAGAATGAATAAAATTTGACACATTTCAGATTGTTTTTACCTTATTCGTTAGCCAACATTTTATATTGAAAACCATGTTGACTGCATTTTCACGTCTCAACTGTAAATAAATTCATTGAATGCGTGTTGGTGGAGAGTTTGGGGCACTTCCAACAAAATCTTTCTTCGTTCGAAGACGTTTCGAATGGATCATTTTCATTGGAAGTTTTCATGTGTGGTTTCGAATGAAGTTGTTTCGTTTGAAGCACTTTTGAATGAAGGAGCTTTTTTCAAAGCTCTTTTTATTTTTTATTATATATACTTTGGGTTGGTTATTATATGAAATTGATTTATATGCATTTATTCGATTGTAAGGCTTTCCCCACCCCTAAAAAAAACCTTAGTGAAATATTTATGCCTCATATCATCCTTTCATATATTTACATTGAATAAAAGCTTTACATTATGAAATGTGTTTTTACAAAGAATAACTATAAAATGCACATTGATGGAGGAAGTGTAGCATGAATAAAAAATTATTAGTGGTATTTAAGATCACAAATAAAAGTAAAACTATTTTAAATTAATTTATTTTTTAAATATTTATTGGAAATTTTATGATGTGGAAAATAATTATCGATAATGTGTTGTGAAAATTGAATCTATAATTTTTTTAGATTATTTTAAAGAAATGCATCAAATAAATGTGGTGTGATGGACCACAATACTTATAATATATGTACAAAATAGTGTTCTCAATTAGGCTTTAACGATTTTTTAAGAAATGGTTCAAAAGAATGAAATAGAATAAAATCTAATGATCAAGGTCAATCTATAAAACTTTTGTTAGTTTCTTCGCAATATATGCATAAATAGTAACTTCAAAATATGGGTTTTAAGAAGATGCTATTAAATAATTTAACGTAATCAAATACTTTCAAACATATTCTGACCATACAACTTTTGCTTATCTTTTTGTGTTGGACGTGTTGGCTATCTTGATGAAACTCTAAACTTTATTATCAAACTAAAAATTAAATTTTGGAGAGATTGTGTGAATGTATTCACCTATGCATGCATGGTTTACCTTTGGGGTAGCACTACATATTTTGATATATTTTTTTGATACATGCAAAGCACAAATAAATACAAGGTAATTTATAACAACTTTTATTTTACATCAATTCTTATATTCAGATTTAACCATAAATATGTATAATGTGAATGCATACATAAAGTACATGATTTTTTTTTTATAGCTTATCTCAAAAGAATTTGATTTCATATAAGTAAATAATTGTAAAATATGTATAAAGTGATATTCTACGTAAAAGTTTAAACAGTTTCATAACAATAATTATATAATATGTTAAAAATAAGTCTTCCATCAAAATATAATTAAAATTAATTTTATATCATATTTTTTAAGTGCAAATATCTTCATTGACATATATATAAAATGTGAAAAAATATATAAAATAATTAAATTGTTTAAAAGAAATAATATTTCAAGACTTTAAATTTTTTTTATGAAATTCAATTATTAAAACCACTCCCCATAAAAATTGGCAACATCCTCCAAATATTGGTTCTGAAAAAACATTGTTAAACTCCTTAACCTAACCATTAGAGTTGTAGAAATTGTTCGACTTATAACTCATTTTCTTTTCTATCAAAAAGGATGTGCATGTAAACATATGATTTTTGTATAGAATACATTAGTAATGCAAATTCAATCAAAACAAAGGACACATGTCAATTTCTTATAGGCCATGGCACAGGTGGTTATGGAAAGGTAATGTATTTTTTAAAAGATTCACCAAAGATGTATGACTTTTATATTTCAGGGCTTATAATCTCAGTTAGGTGTCAATATGGGTCACGATAGAGTATATATAGGCCATAAAATTTCTAATATAAACTAAATTAAAGTGACCACCTTGTGGCATATATAGAACAGAGGGACCTAAGACTCTAGTTATATAATATCATGAAGTGACCCTAAAGAGTTTTATAATGGGAACATGACATAAACATGAATTGTGGCTATGAAATAAGCGCATCCATTTAGGATGAAAGATATACTCTATTTATTTATGATAAATAAGGTGTTTTGGGTTAGAAAAATGATATTTATTATTGGGAAAATATTATAAATGTTTAGAACTTAGAATATTTATTTAATTTTATAAGAAAACTAAAAATTAATGTAATAAATTTGAATATTATTTTCAATCTTAACATACAAAATATTAAGTTTTGACATTTACAAAGACTGAAATGTGTGTATAGTGATTTTTTAATATTGTTTGTGAGATTTATAAGGTAGCTCAAGATCAATCACTTAATTAAAATTTTTTATATTTTATTTTTTTATTTTTATGGAAATGGATAAAAAGGGAGAATATTTGGAATTGATCGTATACTATTTAAGAATCTATAGCTTTAATAGAGATACCTTTAGATCCACTCAAGACCTTAATTCATTGCCAGTAAAGCCTCTGTAGTTTCAATCGAGATTTTTCACTCTTTAAAATAAATATTTTGATTTTGCTTTGAAAAATACATATTCTTATTTTATTTTTATTTTCATTTAATTTCTCAAAGGGTTGGTAACCAATGTAAAGTTGAAACAGATTGTTAGAAACATTTAAGCACAAGTGATATTTCTCATTTTGCCTCATATACCTCAAGGAAAAAATTAATTTGAAGAGTGAAATTAATATCTTTCAATGCAAAGACTGTTCTCAATTCATCTAATAATTCCAAAAATAATATTCATTTCTATAATGAAAATATAAAGTAGTTAGGCATAATGTTGATGTTCACCCAAATTTTTATTAGATTTCTTCAATTTTTAACATTTCACTACAAATTTTTCTTTGGTCAACTAATTGAAAATGACTAGGGATTTCTCAATTTCTCTTATTTTATCCTTAACAAAGCTTATCTGAATACCACCACTGAAGAAAAACTATAATATGAAAGGGAAAAAAAAAAATCAAATAGAAAGAAAACTAACCTAATACTACTTCTACTCTACATTAAAAATTCATAGAAAAAGTTAGAGATTTAACTTGGAAATTTTGTGTGGAACATTTAGAACTTCCTTGAAAAAAGGAAGCTTTCATCTTTTATAATTCTTAATCTTAAAAAAACATCTTTATATTCTTTCCAAATTTAAGAAGATTTATAATTTTATGTTTAACATAATTATTCTTACCAAATATTAAATTATAAAAAAAATCGATCTCAAATAAATATACCTCAAAATCAAATCAAATAAACAAATGTGATTCTTTTACCTAAAATTCTATAAAATTTGAAATCCAATTATTCATGATATAAATAAACTAAAAAACAAGTTATTTTTTTTAATTTCTTATTTTATCTGTTATTGTTTCACATATTTAAAAAATCACTTTTAATAATAAACATGCACATTTTTCCCAAATAATACTTATGATGCTTCATAAAGGGGAACATAATTGATTCTAAAGATGTGAATTAAATCCGTCTTTGTATCATATTCTTTCTCTTGATAAACTCTTACTCAATGGCCAAAGATTCTTCAAAGATAGTGAATAAATCCATGTCAACATCATTTTATATATATATATATATATAATAATATGATATCAATGTTGACACTTGATTTTTGATGTTATAATATATTTTATTAGTTTATAAATATTATTTAATTTATTTAGATTATATTTCAGTTGTTTTATCAAATTTAAATATTTTTTAGAAACTTCTTAAAAAATAACTAAAAGTCCTAATTAGAGTTCAATTCATTGAATGTGTACTTAAATATTTATTCATTCATCTACAAGAGGTGGAGTGTACTTTTTATATCTAACTTAACTGAAATTAAAATTATTTTAGTTAATTTCATATTTTATATAGATTTTAAGGCACCTAGTTTATCTAATATACATGTTTTGCTTACTTGTTAAGAAAGGCTTCTTACATGTTGACCAAATCTTATCAACAAATTAAAATTTATTATATTGAGTCTATTTTCAATTATATTATATTTTTAGTATTCTATTTTTATTTAAATTATTTTTTACTAAGTTATTATTTTAGAATTCTCTTTTCATACATTTCATGCAAAAAACTTGTAATTAGCTAGTTTTAACATTTATTATTAATAACAAATGGTGAAAAATTGTGGTTCCATAATTCACTATGAAATTTGTTTTTGCGTATTTTTATATCTAATTTTTATTTGAGATATTAATAAATTAAAATAATCAATATTTAGTATCATAATTTGATTTTATTTAGTACATATTCAATTATGAATCAAACTTACAATATTACTACATTAGATGATATATAGACTCAATATTATATTAAATAACATCCGATTTGTACTCCCTTTATAAATTCAAAACTTTCATTTGGTATCCGATCATCATTCAATAAAGTTATATAAGGGTTTCAAGACATTATCAAGAGTATCATGGCTTTTGTAAATTTTGCTTCTATGAATATTCTTATTTTCAAAGGAGACAACTTTGAATATTGAGAGGATTATGTTAGGAACCCGTGCCTTACCCGTATTAGTGTAATGGACGCATATGCTTTGTAAGTCGTCCCTTAAAGCTTATTCGAATTATCCCACATACAAGGGAAGTAGTAGTTGTTATAATAGAGTTAGTATATAAGTAAGTGTTGAGGCCGAATAAAGGCATCCACGAATTCATTGTATTGAGCTTGCTCAAAAGAGGTTGCCCCCTCGAAGAGGCCTGCGATCAATATAAACTTTATGTGTTTCTGGTATTGGTAAGAGTTATTTTATTTTTGCATATTTATGATTAAATCTGTTGTAAGAGGTAATCTGTTGTAGGAGGTTCATCACATATTAGTTGAAGAGAATACTTGTTTGGAAGGGAGTTTGGGAGAATGCTCTCCATGGATTCACACCACATCCATATTAGAATACTTTAAATCAAGATTAGAAGAGAACAAAAAAATAAAGAAAAGATTGATGAACAAGCTTTCTTCTATCTTTAGAGTACCATAGACCCAAGCATCTATCTAGGAATTATTGGATGCAAAAATTCCCATGAGGCATGGAATACCTTGGAAAATTCATATCATTAATCTGTTAAGATAAGAGAAGGAAAAATCTAAACTCTTAAAAACAATATTTAAAATTTGAGAATGTCTGATGATGGAGTTGGAGAATATTTCATAAGGATCAATATTTAGATTGACAATAGTTAGACAAATGAGTAGATGTGGTTAAGATTATTTTTTGCTACCATATAGGGAATATCCATTGATAGTAATAATGATGATCAAGTACTAAAAAATCATCAAGTCCAACACTAAGTAAAATATTTGAAAATGAATTTAAACTCCTAAAAGATGTCAATGATAATTTCACATAAATTTACAACACCAAATAATGTAATCACAAGATAGTTTAATCTTACAATAAGAAACTCAATAAGTTTCTTGGAAAACATGAGAAGGAACCAACTGATAGTTTGACAAAGAGGTGGTTCATTATAGGGTTATTTTGATGTGAGTTTTATGCACACCAAAGATGATGGGTTTTTACCCTCTCATTTTAGGACTACTGTAAGTTTATTCTAGGATCCAATTTGTAGGTTGTGACTCACCTATGTAGTCATGATGGAATTGTATCATGTGACCTATATCCCATTAAGTGAAGTTCACTTAAATGTCTTAGCAACACAAAAAGATGGATATTTAAAATGATTCCATGTTACACTAGTTGGATCTCATTAAAAAATATCAAAATTAGGGAAGGTTGAGTCATAAATGAAGGTTTAAGTTTTAGCTTTTTATTTTTTTTAATCAAGAAAACACTTTCTGATATTAAATGTAAAAACAACTTGCATTAATAAAATATAGCATCTAATAAAATTTGAATTAATGTGGTAAGAGAGTATAAGATTTAATAAATTATGAGTGAATCTTAGTAGCATATATTTGCAAAATAAATTTATCACAGAGAATAGAAAAATCACATTCAACTACTATAAATTTATAAATATCAAATTTCAATATAGAAAATAGAAAAATTGCACATCAATCAAAATGGTCAGAATAGAAAATTTACTCAATATAACCTATTCATAATATGGAATTTAAATATCATATGGTGACAAATTAAATATAATAAAACATAGGGGAAGTGCATAGAGTTTGGGGACCAAAAAGTGGACACATTTTGTGATCAAACTGATTTCAATATTTACATGTACACATTTTAAAAAAGTTTGTATGTGGTCTAAGCATATAGGCTTAGAAATTACCGAACTAAGACCATGTACATAGTTTTAGTCTTTAAAATTATATACATGATTTTAATCTTTAGAACCACGTACATGGTTTTAGTCTTTATAACTAAGTACGTGGTATTATTGTTATAAAAGTGCATATGAAGAATAGTTTATTATTACATTGGCATGTATAGTATATAAATAAAATAAACCTTCAAGTGTAAGTTTACATTTTGATATGGACATATAGTTTCTTATAATTTAAGTAATATTTTATTTGTATACTTTCAAGATGTTTGAGAGTGGTTTTAAACCTCTAGGAGCTATAATGCAAGTTCTAGGGTTTGGAGGATCCTATCATATTTCAAACTTAGTCAGATTCCAAGGTTTTGGGGTTTTATACTTAGCCATATTTTAGGGTTTTAGAATTTAAAGGAGATATCATAGGAGGTATGAAGGTTATATGAAGGTGTGTAGGTATGATATAATAGTATGAGATCATCTCTCATAACATGTCACAAGTCGATCCTACCCCATTCCTTGTACACTCCTTAAGGTATACATTCTGTGAGAAATGCATCAACAAGCCCCTAATGTATTCAAGAACCATCTAATACAAAAAATCATACATAACATGATTTACAGTTTTGGGATACATTTATAACAACAATCCCATGGAGAAAACACACACCTCACTTCTTTCATTTCATGGATTATGGATATTTCTACCAAATTTTGATAAATTTAAGCATTTTTTACTTTGACAATTATTCCCAATTAATCAACCACCAATGTTGATTAATATCTAGTGAAAATAGTCCTTGCCATTATGATTAAAACCTATACCCTATATCCTAAACCCTAAACCTTAAACCCTACACCCTAAACCTTAAACCCTAAATAATAAACCAATTGATTTAACCCAAATAAACATACTTTAGAGTAAGAATTAAGTTCACAAGGCTCAATTAAGCCTAAATCACATCACTAATTTCCCCAAATTGACTAATTGGCTTAATCTGTGATGATGTTGGGGCTAATTGAGCCCAAAATCACATTTGTGATTTAACCCTATACCCTAAAACCTAAACCTTATACCCTATACCCTAAGCACTAAACCTTAAACCCTAAATTGTAAACCCTAAAACCTAAATTAATTGATTTAGCCCTAATTAACATCTTTTAGAGTAATAATTATTTTCATAGGGCTCAATTCAGAATAAATTGCATCACTTATTATCTTTATTGACTAATTGGCTCAACCTATGATGAAATTAGGGCTAATTTTGCCCAAAATCACATTCTATAGTCATTAGTAGGTTCAATGAGCTAAAATTGGCCCTACTTGCCTTTGAAATTGGACATTATACCCTAAACCATATACCTTAAACCCTAAGCCCTAAACTATAAACTCGTTAAACCTTAAACCAATCATTTTAGCCATAATTAACATCATTTAACTAAGAATTAAGTTCATAGGGCTCAATTTGGCCTAAATTACATCACTAATTTTCCTAATTGACTAGTTGGCTCAATTTATGATGACATCAAAGCTAATTGAGCATAAAATCACATTCTATAGTCATAAATAGGTTAGATAAGATCAAATTATCCCTAATTTCCATTAAAATTAGACTCTAAATCCTAAACCCTATACCTTAAATAGTATGCCCTAAACCTTAAACCCTAAATTATAAACCCTAAACCCTAAACTAATCAATTTAGCCCAAATTAACATACTTTAGAGTAAGAATTAGGTTCACAAGGCTCAATTTAGCCCAAATCACATCATTGACTGCCCTAATTGACTAATTGGCTCAATATGTGATGAAATTGGGGTTAATTGATCCCAAAATCATTTTTTGTAGAAAAAAATAGGTTTATAAAGCTCAAATTGGCCCCAATTGCCTTTGTGATTGGACCATGTACCCTAAAGCCTAAACCTTATACCATATACCTAAACCCTAAATCATAGACCCTAAACCTTATATCAATTTATTTAACCCTAATTAACATCCTTTAGAGAAATAATTATTTTCATAGGGCTCAATTTAGCCTAAATCACATCACTTACTACCCCAATTGACTAATTGGCTAAACCTATGATGACATTGGGGATAATTATGATAAAAATCACATTCAAATAGGTTCAATAAACTTAAATTGGCCTTGATTATCTTTATGATTAGACCATATACCCTAAATCCTAAACCATATACCTTAAATACAAATCCCTAAACCAATCATTTTAGCCCCAATTAAGATCATTTAGACTAAGAATTAGGTTCACAAGGTTCAATCTAGATAAAATCATATCATTAATTATCCTAATTGACTAATTAGCTTAATCTATGATAACATAGGGGCTAATTGAGCACAAAATCATATTATGTAGTAAAAAATAAGTTGAATAAGCTTAAATTATCCCCAATTGCCTTTGAAATTGGACCATATACCCTAAACCATATACCTTAAACCCTAGTCCCTAAACCCTAAACATTAAACCCTAAACCCTAGACCGATTAATTTATCCCAAATTAACATCTTTTAGGGTAAAATTTAGGTTTAGAAGGCTTAATTTAGCCCAAATTGCATCACTCATTACCCAAATTGCATAATTGGTTCAATCTATGATGGCATTGGGGATAATTGAACCCAAAATCATAATCTATAGTCAGAAAAAGGTTCAACAAGATCAAATTGGCCCCAATTACCTTCATGATTAGACCTTATACCCTAAAACCTAAACTTTATACGCAATATCCTAAGCCTTAAATCCTAAACCCTAATCCATAAATCATAAACCCTAAAACTTAACTCAATAAATTTAGACCTAATTAACATCCTTTAGAGTAATAATTATTTTTATAAGGCTCAATTTTTCCCAAATCACATCACTTGTTACCCTAATTAACTAATTTGCTCAATGTGTGATTACGTTGGGGCTAATTGTGCCCAAAATCACATTCTATAATCATAAGTAGGTTCAGTAAACTCAATTGGTCCTAAATACCTTCATGATTGGAACCTATACCCTACACCCTAAACCATATACCTTAAACCCTAACCTCTAAGATCTAAGCCCTAAACCTTAAACCCTAAATTATAAACTCTTTAAACCTTAAATAATATTTTTATCCCTAATTAACATAATTTAGACTAAGAATTAGGTTCATAGGGATCAATTTGGCCCAAATCACATTAGTAATCATCCCAATTGATTAATTCTTAAATTTATCAAAATATGGATGAAATATACATTATCTATAGAATGAAAGAAGTGATGCATGTGTTTTTTTTTATGGGATTTATGTTTAAAATGTACCCCATAACTATAAATTCTGTTGTGTATGCCTTTATGCATTAAATGGTTCTTGTATGAATTAGGGACTCATCAATACATTTCTCCTAGAGTGTATGCCTTAAGGGATACAAAAGGAATGGGATGGGATTAACTTGTTGCACTTTGTGGGAGATGTTCTCATACTATTATATCATACCTACATCCCTTCATGCAACCTTCATACCTCCTATGATATCTCCTTGAAATATTGAAACCCTAAAATATGGCTAAGTGTGAAACACTGAAACCCTAGAATGTAACTAAGTTTGAAATATGATAGGATCCTCTAAAACCTAGAATTTGCATTATAGCTCCTAGAGGTCTGAACCCACTCTCAAACATCTTGAAAGTATATAAATAAAATATAACTTAAAGTATGAGAAACTATATGTCCATATATAAATGTAAACTTATACTTGAATTTTTATTTTATTTATATAATATGCATACCAATGTAATAGTAAATTATTATGTGTACAAGATTTTATAATAATAATAATAATACCATGTATGCAATTTTAAAGAATAAAATCATGTACACAATTTTAATAACTAAAATATTATGCATACGTAGTAATTCTATGTATGTGTTAATTTCATGTACATGGTTCTATTATTTGACATTTGAAACACATGCCTCAAGGATTAGGAATGGATTGGATTCCCAAGCTTGAGGCATGGACCTAAAAACACACAACCGAATGCATGTTTTTGACTAAAAACAACAAAATGCAACTTAAAAAATGCTAAACACTATGAAATTTATCAATATTTTTATTTAAAATATGACTACAACATTGAATTCACTCTCCTCTTTCTAAATATATAGTTTTTTATATTTTTATTACTTTAAGGTTGTTATTTATAATTATTTCTAAGTATGTCTTTTTATAGTGATATATTTGAAAACTATACATGTTCAAACTTGTTTACGTATATTTTTATTCATTGATTTAAACCAAAAATAAATTTTATAGTTTTAAAGTAGACCTGATTCTATACACATTAAAAAAAATGATATTTTTTGAGGTAGTTAGAGGGTGTTGCATGGTCGGCTATACATTATTGATCATATTGCAGGGTCTATTGACTTGTGAAATTAGTAAAAAACTAAATATTCATTAATTAATTAAAAAAAATATAGGTAGAAAACTAGATGATCTTATCTAACTTTTCACAAAAGGGTTTTTAAAAAAATAAATGATGCTAAAAAATGATGGGTTGCATAAATAGCTATCTACTCTAATTTAAAAAAAATAATACTACATCCTCAAATTTTTTATGTTTGACCTAATTATACTTGACCATTAAAAAAAGTAGTAGTTTAGAAACTAGACTCAAAATTCTACAATTCATTTCCCTGTGACATCTTCAAATTATGAGTTTAAGTGTCTCAAATAATATGTACAATTTAAGGTTTCTTATTTTCCAAATAAAGCATGCTCACTTAAGACCCCTTTTTGGCCCCCCAATTCCATGCACTTACCCCATATCATCAATATGAATTTTGAGAAAGATGAAAAACCAACAAAAACACATACCATCCAATTTTTATTATCAAATGTGTAGTCTTCCAAATTTCCTTCCTAAATAAACTTATCTCAATACATAGTTTTTATAACAATATGATGGTCATTGCATTGCTTTTTGAACAATAAGTTGCATGTAATCTCTTTTTTAAAACTAAATTAAATCTAATTATAAAGAATCTAAAAATAAAACTAGTGATTTAAATCTAAATTTAAAGTGAGCTACCTAATCTAGGAGAGACAAGTGTGACTTTATTTACAATTGTGTATCCTCCAACTTGTTCCCTCGTGTAAGTTTAGATATTCAACTTTTGTCACTTGAATATTAACTATCCATCTTATATTTATAATTTTTTATTAGCTTGTGATATTTCCATGCATAGTTGACCATCTTACCCATTTACGACACACATATAATTTGGATTTTGAAGTGAAATTTAATTTTTTAAGCTACCACTACAACTCTAAATGCAACATAAAATTAGTCAAGTTTGTTATGAACTTATTTGTAGTAATTAATTAACTAGTTCCCCTATTACACATTTTGTATGGCATTTTCAGGAGCCTCCAAATAATTTTTGGATCTTGTTTAGTATCCACACACACTTAAATATTTATTATCTCTTAAATTTGAAGCTAATATTCCTAAAAAATGTACTATGAAAATCTTAGTAAACCAAAAAAAGTTATCCCCAATAAGCTCGTGAACCATATTAATGATCAATGATCTCTACATCCTCTATGTTTGTTTATTTTTTCAACTCTCAATATGCCTATTATTTTTAATTATTTTATTTTTGTGATGCATTTTTAAAAATCTCTGTGACCAATTTGTTTCTACGTATTAAACTTAAAATTAAAATATCCCTGAATTATTGTGAAATTTATTATGACCATGAACTAATTTTATCATCTCCTCTATGTTTTTTCAATAATCCACTACATTATCTTGACCATTTGCCCTATGCATTCATCAATTAAATATGTGTATCTTGTGTGATTATCTATTTCACATTTTGCTTAGCTCTCTAATACTTGATAAAATATGTGGATTATTGTGAAACTTATAAACTCATGAAATTTTGATAGGTTGTGACATTGGTGTTCATAGAGAGATGTGGCCAACCGTAAAGGATGAAAGCTCTCAAGAAATATCTATAAGGTAGTTGTTATCACTCAATTTTTCACCCTTGGAGAAGGTAGCTCAATCCTTCTCTAAATTGAGTGGATTATGGGATTACCCCTTGATCTTTGGGTTGTATATAGCAGGGGTAAACCTCTAGATTGAAGGGCTAGCTCCCTAGATTTGTTTATCTAAGATCATCACCTATACTACTAACATTATTCATATGAAAAGGGAGAGAGAGAACATGAATAAATCCTAAACCAATGTCGTGATTCACAAAATTAATCTCCAAAAGATCACCATGTACTTGAACTATGAAATATGACTAGGAAAAATGACTTCAACATCAAGGTTTCTCTAACATAAGTATTTTAAACATAAAAGTGATATGCCATGCACTTCTCAAGGTGAATGAATAAGATGCCTAATTTCAGACACTATTATCCTTTCATACACTTAAATTAATACAAATAAACTAGCTACACTTCATGTGACATGTTAGAGAGTAGACTACTTGCACAAAACATGAAAGAGTAAAATGAACATAATGATAAATGATTATCACTTGTCATTCAACTATGCACTAATTCAAACACTTAGACAAGAATTTTACAAATAAAAAATAGATTTAAATATTATATTCAAAGTTAATAATATTAATTAAACCATCAAGGCTTCACCATACCAAGTGTGGATTCTACAAACTTAACCAAAAGTGGTTGCTTATATAGACAAGTGTGAAGAGAGATAGGGGGACGTAGTAGAAAAGAATTGAAAAGTGTCCACGAGTTAAACAAAAAATGGGAGTTATGAAATAGTCAAAATAGACCTCCAAGGACATGTGTCTCTCTTCTAAATAATCTTTAACCTTCTAAGTGGCGTAAGGGTTATAAATTAGCTTGACACCTCAACTAGATCCTTGAAAATTTCCCTTATTTGCATGAAAAGTGTGACAAATGGACTTTGAAATCATGAATTAACCATAAAATTATCTCAAAAAACTCATTAGACATCTTCCATGCCTTAATAAACCCCTCTGATCTAACATTCCATCATTCATGTGCATAGGTGTCTTGAAACTCTTCATTTTTCATGTTTAGCTTGGTCCAAGTGACCCAAAACTCAAATAATTATTATTAAATTAATCCTATCTCCATGATTTGTATTAAAATATGTTATCAGGTCTGAAAAAACCCATTTTGGTTCCTAGAATAACTCCCAACAATTCATTTTGCTCATTGAGCCTTCACTAAGCCTATTTTTTTATAACCCTAAAAACCTATAAACCTCCTTGAATATGGAGTTTTATATATTATAATGAGAAAAAAATAGAATATTATAGGACCCATTATTTATTTATATCTCCATGTCAAATTTCATCCCTTGACTCTGAGTGTAAGTCTATTTTTTCTACGTTTCTCTCTCTTGAATTAGGTTTCAATTAGGTCTCCTTGCCTATAACTCCATTTTATTTACCCATACTTATACCACACATGTGAAATAACCAAAAATAATTTGATTAAATTTAAATATTACATAACTAACCTACATGTCAATTTTGGGTTCTTGAGACCCTGTGGAAGTATGCAAACCAAGAAATTACCTTGCTACTTAGTTTCATTTTGAGCCTATTTGAGACTACCTTGGAAAATAGGCCTATTTTGATCACTTAAAAAACATCCTATTTAAATTTTTAGACTTTTATAGCTATGAAACATCCCAAATTACTTCATACAATGATTGATAAGTTCTTCCCTTCTAATAACACCTAAAAACACCCAAAAGCACATAAAAAGGGCATTTGTAGCAATCTGTACAAGTGACATCAACATCAAAGTACATGTGGAGAACCTAATTAGAGTAATAAAAAAAATAAAATATTTTTTAGGATAATTTTTTTTCATTATATGTTCTTTTGAGGTCCATTTTCCTTGACTAGTCACTATCAGGGGTTTAGAGGGTTTTAAGACCTATTTGGGGTCTTAACAATTGTTCATAAAGAACATATCATCAATTTAAATCCTTAAACTTAGAAAATATTATTTAATAACCTTATAAAATATCCAAAATGGATAAGATTCCCACTCAAAGTGTGAGATATGGTATGAGCATCTAAAGTTGCTCTTGGGTGGCATGCTTAGTGTTTCTTGAATGTGAGATAGGTCCAAATTGGGTTTTGGGCCTCAAAACTTCATCTAACTAATGGGAGAGGTTCATAAACCTATAAAAAAATAACCTTCATGATTATACATGCCTTTTTAGTGCTCATCACTCCTATGTATGCATCAATTATACTGGTCAGGGGTCTTGAGGTTTAAGCTTATCTCTTCTTTGCTAGCCCTCAAGGGCACTTGAGTTTAAAAATGAGTTTTTATGCCTCCCAAAAGTGTATGGAAACATTTTATATGCATGTGTACTAACTAAAGGACACTCCATGAGGTATGGCATAGTTTTTTTGTTCTATTGAGATAAAAAGGACCCCTTAGTCTTTTAACTACCCCTTGTCAATGGAGTGGGCAAGGTCCAAGACAAAACAATGACTATGTCCATTTTTAGTATGGACTTAAAGTGACGATGGATGAATTTTTATACTAATTATAACCCATTATACCAATTTTTAGAGTATTATCATTCCCATATAACCCTCAAAACCTTAATTTACCTCAAGAGTGGCTGGGTCTACTAGTGGCTATGTGAGAATTAGGCCTAGACTGAGTTCTTACCTTTTTTCATACTAATATTAGGTATGAGGATTGGATATGATGTACTTGAAACTATAGACCTTTCCTAAATTACATTTCTCCCTATTATACCTATTCATATTCCTCACTCTCCTTTAATCCAAGCAAAAGCTCTCAAAGAGCAAGCATACTTGTAGCTTATGCTTGACTATGTGTGGGGTTTGATATTAAATTTGGTCAACTTACCCATGATTTATTTGGTCTCAAAATTACTTCATGAACTATTATATATCAGAGTTATACGTTATATTTCTTTCCACATATCATGTTTTGCTTCTCACTTAGGCTTAGGACCAGCCTATCTTTATGTAGCCTGTAGGTGCCTTTAGAGGGTCACTTGATTGTAATCTATGTGCTTAGGAATTCACTTCCAAATCAATAAATTTATTTAGTGATTGTTGGATATATTTTTAAATTCAAGAATAGGCTCAAAAAACTTACGTACTCCTATGTATTCTTTCTTTAACCTTGAGACCAGTTTGCTTCGTTAGCCACCTATAGGTGTCTTCTAGGATGATTGGTTGCATACTATGAAAATTAGTCCTTATCTTCTCATAAATAATATTATATTGGTCCATAAATTATTTGATATACAAATTTGGGTTCATAACACCCTTTAAACATCTCTGCTTCTCTCATTATATGCACCTTTAGTTCATATATTGGTCTGTAAAGATTGTAGGTGTTCATTAGGAGTCATGAATATGTGTTAGGGTTTGAAAATTTCTCCTTAATACCATTGATCTCCTCAATGATATTGAACTATCTTGAAGATTAAAAAATAGGTTCAAACCCTTTCAAACATTCTCTATTAGCTCTTCAAGTTTGAGAATGGACTAGTCTTTGAAAAGGCCTGAAAGTGACCCGTTAGGGTCAGGACTATGTTTTATGCTTAAAACCTCACTATTCACATCACTAAACTTTTCAATAGTTCATATAATTAGTTTTAAGTCTTCAATTAGGTTCATAGTATCTCTCACACACTTCTACCTCTTCCCTTTAGCTTGAAAGTGGGTTGATCTCTCAAATATGCCTATAGGTGACCTATATGAGAGTCATGACTGCACTCTTGTGTTTATGGACTCACTCCCACACTAAAAACCTCCCAATGGTCTATTAAATCAGCTGAAGTTGTGAATGGGTTCAAAACATATCTCAACACCTCTATATTTTCATTGTATGCATTTCACCTTACACCTTCAAGGCATGACTGTAGGTGCTTGTTTGGGCTATATATAGGAATTTTAAGATCTGAAAATCAATCCTTCACTTTCCATTTATGCTTGAATAATATAGACCAAAGGAGTTAATATATTGTATATAAGGTTTTTCAACTCATTTTGTGACATATTCAAACCCCTTCTTACTTGTTTCTTCTATATAGGGTATTATAGGTAGTCTTTAGACTATGAATTCAGTCTCCTTTCACATCCTTGACCTATAAATGACCTAGTTGCTTCTAAAGGGATTATATCTTGTTTCATCTATCTAATATTAGGTGAAAATATCTGAATATCTCTTTATGTTAGAGAGTGATGTTGATCAAGGTACAAAATGAAGACCTATAGGCCTAGGGCCTGTAGGTCACTATTGGACTGTTTAGGTATATAAAGAGACACTTTCCTTAAGTTATGAACCTTTCCAAACTTGTCAAACCAGTGATCTATTTCTTTTCATTTATCAATGGTATCCAAAGTATATGTTAGGAATTATTTCACTTCCAAAACACTTGATTGGTCTTGTACAGACTGCATACAATCAACAATGCAAAAGGTCTATGTATAGAGGATTGGAACCTCTAGTTAATTTGAATCATCTTGATGATGGCAGTAAGAAATCAAGACCATGTGAGTGCATGAAGATATGTGTTAGATATTTTTGATATTTGTTAGCCAAAAATATCAAAACATATTGTAATCAAAGGGAGACCCATTAATTTTTTGGGAAAAATATTTAAAGTGACCAAATAAACCTTTTTCCATACCTAGCAAAAACTAGATATTTGGGTGTAATTTGTATCTTTTCAAGTTTCAAAGTGCACCCAAACCTCCACTTCTCACTTTTCTAATACTTAGCAAAAATTGGAGATTTGAGTGTAATTTGTAACTTTATAACTTTACAAAGTGCACCCAAACCTCTGCTCCTATTGACCCACACTTGCAAGAACCAGAACTTCATTTGCACATTACAACTTGAAAAGTTTAAAAGTGTAACTCAAGTTCCAATTTTTTTCATTGACCACACCCATAAAAACTGGAACTCTAGTTGCATTTTACAACTTGTAAAGTTGCAAAGTGCAACTCAAGTTTTGCTTTCTTCCCTTCCTCCCTACCTATGAAAACTAAAAATCTAGTTTCACTTTGATTTGTAAAGTGAAAACAAGTTTCCACTACATATTTCCTCCACCAAACCACTCAATGAAAATTGGAGATCAAAATTAAAAATACAATTTTGCAACTTGAAAAATTGCACTATGACTCTGAAACCACACTTTTCTCACTATTTTCCCAATTACTACCATATTCAACATTAAATATAGGGTTTTATTAATAAAATTAGGTTTTAGGTCATTGTTTAACATTTAAAAATTAGATTTAAATCTCCATTCAAAGAAGCCTTTGAATTAGATGCCAAACAACACTATGCCAATGTTACACTTTGGCATTGCCATCCTCTATGCGCAAGCATGGTATTCCTCTATTTTCCTTGCATTTTCCATCAAATCACTACTATTATTCATCTTTAAAAGGTTCTTAGATAGAAATTTACATTTTTATCTTGATCCTAGCATCATTTCCTTTATTGGTTCACATTTTCCCATTTCTTGTCTACAATATTCAAATCTCTATTAAAAGGTCATCTTAACATTTATCATTCATAGTAAAAGTCTAAGGTTTGTAAAACTGTTAAATCTAGGATATTCCCCAAATACCCCCCATGAAAATTTTGGTGGAAAACCCTCTTTATTTTTCAAGGTCAAACCCTGTGGAGATCCAAGTTGCAAAAACACATACAAATCCCTAGTGGAGATTCCCATTGCTCTAACAACTCTTTATCCCTATCAATAATCTGACTTTCTTTTGCAAACCAAAAATCACACCAAAACTTTCATTAAACTTTACAAGTGCAAATTACAATTTGAAACCCCACTGAAACTTTCATTGGACTTTATGAGTGTAAATTGCAAGTTGAAACCCTGTCAAACATTTTAGTTGCAATCACACATCATATCTCTACCAAATTTTTTACCTACAATTACAAGTCAAAATCCCACCAAATCTTTAGTTGGTTCTACCAAGCCATTTTTCTCAGAGCACATGTCTAGAAAGGAAATGAAGTTCAAGTCAAAGGGACCTGGTATCCCATCTAGCTTGGACTCAAATAAAAATGAGGTCATTGACATAACTCTAGGTCACACAAATTTAGAAAATTTATGGAATAGAATAAATGTTGAATTAAAGAATGATTAGATGTAAAACATCTACAATAGTGGGTTTCCCCAGGCAAAAGCTTTCTCACTATTAGTACAGAGCCTTGTGCTTGTTCTCATAATGGAAAAACACTATGATGCTAAGAAAAGGGAGGTGTTGAACAATAAATGAGGGAAGATTCTGAACCTGGACCCTAATGTCATATATACTATATTCCTAATTCTAGAATATGAAAGATAACTAAACATAATCCTTGACTCTTCTAAGAATTTCTATCAAGATAATAATACTGCCTATTTATGGGTTCTAAATAAATAATGTCTAAAACCTCTAGACCTATATCCATGAGAATGCCAAAAATCTTGACTAGGATAGACTTTAAAGATGAAGTAGGTGACATTATCATACTCTTGCATAGAGTCACAAAGAACCCAGATGCCAAACATTATTAGGATTAGATGTACCGCTATATGTAGGTGATCCATCAATACAAATAATATATCCACTAAGCCTAGTTGATTTTTGACTCCATTCATAAACAATTGATGTAAGTAGAAACTAAAAACAAGTTTTATATGAACTCATACTTGGTCTATATATTAATAAAATGGAGGGCATTCCAAGGATTGAACACAGTGCCCAATTAGGTCAACAAGGTCTTTAAATTCTATCTTAACCTCACCCTTGAGGCAAATAAACAACATTTTAGAAGCTCAATGATGCTTTTTCAGATAATGCATCATAATTATGTTTGAAAAGAAGCTAGAGAGGAGAAGATTTTTTGATGATATAATTTTTGAAATAAAAAATTGGGGGTCATATTTCATTCAGTTCCCAACATATTCATACATCAGAGTGGGAAGATTCAATGGTTGTGTTTCTCTCTATTTTATACTTTTTTTCTAAGTATGAAAAGAAGAAACTATCAATAAGTGTAATGGTTATGAGAACCTAGTATAAAATACACACGTAATCCAGATGATGGTGGATACTCCTCTTTGGCTAGGAAGGAATAACTTATAATAAGAAAACACTATGAAAACTTGTTTGTAAGACAAGTAGCAAAGTGGATTGCTTAGTGTAAGCTAGGTCCTAAAAATGAAAGATTCTTAGGAGGTTGTCAATCCACCTTCTTTGGATAATTAAATTGAAATGATAAACTAAAATATAATTGCATTAAATGACAATAAATAAGAAACTAAATACAATTAATATGGATGCTTTGCTAAGAAAATGACTAAATAAAGCAAACACTAAAAGGCTAGTTGAGGCAAGGTTATGGTTTTAGTTTGGCAAATAATCAAAAGGGAAATATGGTTTGGTTGAGGTTGATAAATGATTGAAATGATCAATAAGGTGATGTTCAAAATGATTAATAAGACAGAAGGGAAAAAGGTAAAAGGGATAAATGGTGAAGTTGGTAAATATAGTCAGGAGGCAAAAGGCTCAAGTGGGTGAATTATGGAAAAAAGGTAAAAAGGGTCAAGTGGGTAAATATGGCAAAGGAAATAAATGAAGTGAGAAACGGGAAAAAGAAGAGGTGAAAGGTATATATGTCAAGAGAGAAGAGGCCAAAGGAGATAATAAGTTGAAATAAAATAAACAAACAAGGTTACATTTAAGATGGTTATCAATGATGGTGTTATTGATGATATTGTTGATGAAATCCTAGAGTGATTCTGATAGTGCTTCGATGCTTTGAATATTTTCTCCTCTAAGATGAAGATGACCTCCTTCTCAAGTGGATAACCTCCTCCAAAAACCTGCAATAAAATGTTAATAACAAGAAATAATATTTTTTCCACTTTCCAACATAGCCCTGGGTGAAGGAAAAGTGGGGGAGGATTTATAGCATATGTTGTGAAGAGTCATGCCAAAAGAGGAATAATAGAGGCATGGTGCCATTTTCTATGTGGTGGATGAATTAGTCAAGATGAGGTGGGTGGGGATTCCCATTTGGGTTGGTGAGTGTCCCACTTGGGTTAAGAAGTCAAAAATGGGTACCCTTTGTTTTAAAGAGGTAGGTATATTATTTTGGATGTTAATTTCATGAAAAATACATGTTGAATAATGGCACCTTGAGGTTAAATTCACCATATTTCAAGGGGGGGCCTTGTGATGCTTAAATGAGGTCATCGAGTACTTTGGGAAGGGTTCTCGGTGGGGTATGATGTCTTACATCAAGCCACACCAATTTTAAGCCATGTCACTTGCCATATCACCTCCCAAATCACCTTCCATGTCACTTACCATGTCACATGCCATGCCACTTTTCATGTCATCATAAATAGTGATAGTGGGTCCCATAGTGAATAGTACTTTTGAATAGTATTATATTATTAGTAAAATAGTGATTTAGTTAGGTTAAGAGGGGTTTGTTAAAGATTAATAAGGTTTAATGGGTCTTTAGGGGAGTCCTGAGGCATTTAGTCGTTGAAAACTATAAGTGTGCAGTTTTCTAGTGTCTACAAGTTTTCCCTACACCCTTCCAAGGTATGTAAGTGACAAATGGGCCCTGACGAAACTTGTGAGGCAACTTTCAAAAACCTCTTATCAAGTAGGCATAAGGCAGGGATATATTTCCATATCAGTATAGGAAGATACACATGCCTTCCCTATTAAAATTCAAAAGTGTTGATGCCAATATGACTCAAATGAAATTAAGATCTCTTGATGCAAGGCCATTATATGATGTGACTAGATATATTAATAGTATAGTGGGTGTCACCACATATTACCACTTTAATTTTTATGAAGATTACCAGGAAGATATGTAGGATGAATAAGAAGTAAGGTTGAGAGATTATTCTAGAATGACCCTAAAACAAATTAAAACCTACAACATGGCACCAGTCCCTAGGGATTTAAAGGATGATGAGTCACCATTTTATAGAGTGTATTATAATAATAAAATTTAACTCCAACCTCTTCCATTGGTCAGCTGGTCCATACTTGAATCCTTTTCATTGATGGATAGGACCATCGAGGTCATAAATATAATAGTAAACTTACTAAGAAGAAAATGGGTTAAAATTACCAAAGAGACCCTAAGTCTTTTAGATAGATTGAGAGAAGTAAAGGAGAAGGGTGTGGAAACAACAATAGAGGGTCCCAATAATGAACCCCAAGTAGACTAGGTAGATAGGCCAGTGGTGTCACACAAGTGAAAGCAGAAGTAAAAATTAAAAAAGGGTGTTTTTAACATCTAATAGATAATAGCATAGCCAATATATCAAACAATGTCAACTTCTACAGAGGACATAGCTACTATTCAACTATCAAAAATATTTCCTCCTCTTGTTTCCACTATTTAGGCAACCATTGTAATCCCTCCTCCTATCTCTACTACCCAGTTAGCTTAAACAATCACTCCTCCTATTTCCTCCAGTCCACCAATGTAAGTAATTGCACCTTCACTTGACCCACCTGTGTAAGTATATTCCTTAGCAAAAATCCAATCAACATATATGGAAATTCAAATTCCACCTTCACCTCCCTCTTCTACAATCACTTCCACCTCATCCCCAATATCCACTACTACTCCATTAATCACTAATACCACCCAACAATATATGGTTGTGGATTCAGTCATTCTAACTATAATCCCACTAGCCATCCTAACCATTGGGATAGTTAATACTTCATTTTCATCTCATATCACACTCACCATTTCATCTAAACTAAGTGTTCCCACTATGTTGATTGATTCATTTACTACCTTGGATTCCACCCTTCTATAGGTTCTCCTTTTCCAACTACCTATGCCTACCTTTCCACTTGTGTTAGTCCTAACATCCACACCCCTAGTAAGCACATCTATACCCACTTCACCCATTCAAATACCTATTTATTCCATTTCCATAGTAACCTAAGCCCCTATCAAGGAGGTGGATATAAAAGGACCCACTGATACAATTATAGATGCTCAGGCCACAAATGGGAAAGAGATAGCAAAATAATTAGCCAAGTATTCAAGGGTAAGATCAACGATAGATACAACACTTATTAAAATAACCACCAGTGTATCAACTTCAGCTATAGATTCATAAATGATAGTGCTAGATTTATAGGTTACCATTCCAAGTTGGCTAACATAATCAGTATTGAATAAGCAGAAATAAATGGTGTCTCCTAGTACACTAGACTTTGGTTGATTTGAGGAATGCAAAAGATCAAAGGTAGGCACCAGAACCATATCTAGAATATCATATGATGCTTTAGGGGAGAGATATATATAAATAATAATTTCCACACTAGACAAACAAAAGGAAGATCTAGTGGTGGGAGATTATCAAATATCAAAAGTATACCTGGGTCATCTAATAATATAAGGACTAAAACATGATGTTCAATCAAGTATCATCTCTCTTTTTGATAAGATGGATAGTGAAAAGGTCACTAAATATGAATTAAATAATAAAGTTGAGCATTTGACAATTGCCTTAAGATTGTTCATTGAGCCTATAGCCTAGCCAACTCAATTTCTTTCTCAATTCCTTGATAAAGAAACATTTGAAGTAATGACATAGATTGGTATTATGGGAAGGGCCATAAAGACTAGGTTGAGGAACTCATCATGAAAGGAAACAAAGTGATAGAGCTAGAAATAGACTATTACAAGAATCTAAAGGATGATCATGCATTTTTGAAAGCAGAGATAAGCAAGTATGAGGAAGAGATTGAAATAATAAACCTATTATTTTCAAAAATTTAGGCTATTAAACTAATTAAGATTGATACCCTCATATCAAATAATATATTTAAGAGTTCTATAGAGCATGAAGAGTTGGATAGGGAAGCCCAAATTATAGTCAGGATACTCATTGAGAGTATTAATAAGGCCAAAGTTACATGTGATAAGGCCACAAATACACTCTATGACATTGAAGATTTACTTAGTAAATTATCATTTGAAGTAACATATTATCAAGATCAACCCATTTTGGTTCGAGAGGTTCAATACAAATTCAAAGGGGTAGTCAAGAGAGAGTCAACATAGGATACAACATTCAACTTGAGTTCTATCCACTGATTCATCAGGTGTCATAATACACTGGATCAGATAGGAAAAGATACTCAAGTATATAGGGTTACATCCAAGTAACTATCTGACGTGATATCATAATGTGAGATAAGCAACCTTTACACCTTTGGTCCTAATGAAGAATGCCTCTAAGAGATCTTCAATTATTTTGATGCTTATATCAAAAAGATACAAGCAAAAAAGGACAAGGATTATTCAGAGGTCATGGTTATGTATTAATTATTTTAAATTAACACATTCTATATTTGTTATAAAATTTCAACTATCATTTTGGTAGCTCTTGTTGAGAAAGAGCCACTTGTAATTTTCAAGTATCTTTTTAACAAGCTTTAGTTATAAAGTGCAAACTTGTAATTCACACTTTTCCTTTTGACAAAGTCAAATTGCTTCACTTGCAAAAACTCATGATGTAATTTACACTTTCCCTTTTATCAAAATTGAATGAATTAAATTTTTTTAAAAGTCTTCACTTTAAATTAAAAATTAGGTTTTGCAAGTTATAATCTAAAATATCTTAAAGCATTAAATGTTTACCAAGTAATGGTTAATCTTGGTACCTCATTCCTTGGGAGAGATAACAACAACACAACTAAAATAAGAAAGGGTTTGACTAGAAGATTTTAATGGACTTATCTACTCTTCTAGCACTTGTTGAAATGCCCAATAATTACATGATTCCTTTCAATCCATCTACTCCATTAAGGACACCATTTCAAGCTTAAAGGTAAGATGTTTGCATGAATTTTCTTGGATTTTATTTCTTTATAATTTAGCATGAGGTTTTGTTAACTCCCTCTCTTTCAAGAGAGTATTATTGTATAAATATGGGTACCTTAACATATCCCATCTATCTTTTTTCTATTGGAGAAATTATTCAGCATTTTGAAGAATTGATCTACTTACTATAACCTAAAGAAAGTTAATAAACTAAAGTTTTATCTTCCTTGTGTTGTGTCTTCTTTATTTATATACAACTATTGTCAAGTTTCAAAATGCTTTGATTCTTGTTTTCAATCATATATATTTATCTGTGGTATTATTTATGCCCTTTTGAAAACTTGTTGATTAAAAATAAATAAATATGTTCCTTATTTGATAAAGATTACATATTACCTTTGATCTCATATTTGTGCAATATTGTGTTTTAATAGACTCAACATATTAAACATTCAACTCTGTTAAAATAAATCAAGAATTAAGTTCCACTATGATTTTCGTGCAATCACTATCTTTCTAATTTTAAAACTCATTTTGAAACTCTTTTCCTCACAAGTCAAACCCTAGTTAGGAGAAATATCACTAAGAGGTAGTAGTTTTATGTGAACTGGTCATATGCCAATTGCACTAAGCTTAGTGAAAGGAAGCTGGCCTTCTATATAGGTTGACCTCAATTCACCAAGGTTCCATAGCTTGGATTTAATCTCATTGTGTCATTATATTTTCCATGTGTTGAAACTTATGTTACTCATAATACTACAAATACATAAATGGGTGCAAAACCTAATTGATAATAGTTTTTGGCATGCTCGATGGGACTTAATGATCATAGATAAGAGATTGGCGCTATTATTATCAATCATTATATGAGCCTCATAAACATTTCAAAATCACCTGGTGACTCTATTAGCTTTAAGATTTAATATATCAAAGTTTACATATGTCAAAGATACAAACAAGATCATCTACTAAAGATAAGAGAGCTGACTTGCAATAATTATCAGTTTTATATAAAAAGAAATCAAGACTAGTTGTAACTTATACTAGAATATATCTTCCAAATCTATTTGCCTCTTCTATAAATACCCAAAATTATTTCATGCCTCCCATTATGGCCATGAGAAATCAAAATGTTAAAACCTTAAATGGAGGTAGCCCACTTCTGTTGGGCCAATATGACGATATACCCACTTTGGCTCTTAAAAGACTTCCATATTTTACTAGTGAAACTTAAACTACTCCCATTGAAACATACAATATATTGATAAAATCTGCTTAGTTCATAATATAGCATAATAAAATCTTGCAATTAGACTTCTTGCCTCTTCATTTAAGGGTAAAGCCTTACAACAGTATAAAATTCAACTTCCCACTTCCATCCATGTTTGGGATGATATAGGGTCTACCATATGCATATAATTTTAGGGTAAGAGTGATCATATCTCACTAGTTGAACAACTAACCACTATTAAATGGTCTTCTCATGAGTTCATGAGTGATTTCAATTTTTGCTTTCAAAAGACATGGAATAGAATCCTTGCTTTGGTTAAGCCAACCCCAAACAATGTTTTATTGTATTAATTAAGAGATTTAGAAAGGGATATAGTTGTCATGATTCAGTAAATGGATAACACCACACTCCCCAATACTTATGACATAATAATAAGAGCATAAAATTTCCTCATTAAAGATGGATAAATTACTCCTTGACCTCCAATGTCATTATTTCTAGAAGTCCCTCCTATGTAACCCACTGAAGCCCTGATTCCCACCACAAAAAATGTACCAAATTTGACTCCTACCCCTTTTGTTGAGTTTTATGAAGTTAAGTCACTACTTAAAAGCTTTGGTAATGAGTTCATATATATGAAAAGATAATGCACCCAAAACTATAGGCCTTATCAATAAGTTAACCAAACATACTAGCCTAATAGGCAGCCATACCAAGATAAATCACAACCCCAAAGTCAATCCATGTAATTAAATCCTCCAAAAACCTATGCTCTACCTATACCAAGTTTTCTAAAGCCATCATTCTTGTTCATAATAACTTGGATTAAGAATATGAGTGGTGTTGTCCTTGTGCTCAATAACATATTCAAAATTCTTATCATAATGGTGTTAACAATTAAGCCTTGATGGTATAAATCATATAAAACACCCAAGGATAGAAAGAAGAAGCTACTTCCCAACAGGAAGATGCACAAGAGCCTGCACAAAATGAAGCCACTCTTTTAAACTAGAAAGAGGAGGATTTTTGTGGTGTAAATTTGCAAGAAACACTAACTAATGGTTATAGTTCAATGATAGAAAATACATGCTCTAAGAATAGGGAAATAGAAAGTTATCAACCCACTAGGTTTGAGTAGGCTATAAATTCTAAATTTTTACAATAGGTTGTAAAAGGAAACATAGTTTAGGGGCCACCCAATGTGCTGATTGGATAGCTAAAGTTAAAATTGTTGACTCCAAATCTAGTGAAAGAATATATAGCTCCCACAAAGGCACCATCAAAGGTTTATAACATTCTTTTCAATATTATAGAACAAATGAATAAGACTAATTTAAATGTCACAATGTGGGAAGCACTATCTATTCCATCACAGAGGGACTTGCTTCAAGCAACTTTAAAAAACTTCCAAATAATAGATAAGGTCATAACTAAGGAACCCACTATTGTGGTTAATTTAGGTCAACCTAAAATGAACATGAAAGCAAGTAAGAATATTAAGCCTCCCCACTTTTAACTTTCACTCATAGTTGGGAAAAATCTCATACATAACTACATGGTAGACTCTGGGGCTAGCAGTTTTGTTATACCCAAGAAAATAGCTGATGATCTTGGTATCAAATACATAACTATCATAAAAGGAAAGGCTCAATTGGATGGGACTATTTTATAAATAGTTAGGAATATAAAACGTTTAAATTGTACCATCCATGCATGTTTGAGCTTATCAATATCCCAAGATATCTCAGTTAGTGACCTACCCCCTATTTTATTATCTACATTTCCTGAGACTTCACTTCAAAAATTAGAGGGTATCTATCTATTGATTGGTCCCATATGTTGCTTAGGATAAGATATGAAACTAGAGTGGCAATAAGAGTTGATGCAATTTCTAAAGACCACATTGAGCCATACACTCCTATCCCTATCGATATGAATTGCACGTTGCGAGATCAAGAAGAGGAACTTGACCATGAGGTTGTAACACCCATGGAAGAAATCCCATACACTCATCTGGATGAATGAGGATCAAATCTCTAGTTTGATCCTTATGATTTTGTAAAATAAATTGGGTTGGGTATGTATTGTATTTATGAAAATGATGAAATCATCCCAGATCTTATGAAACCAACTGAAGATCTCAAAGGAATGTGGAAACTATTATTCAATGGTTCAAGAAGCAGAAATGGTGTAGGTGCATGTATTTTTTTGATCTCTCCCCAAAAGGAGAGTTATTTCTGTTCTTTTAGACTTCAGTTTAGCTATACTAATAATGTGGTTAAATATAAAGCATTGATTCGAGGTCTCTAGCTGGCCAAAGAAAGGGGAATACAGTCACTACAAGTGTTTGGTGATAGTAAACTGATCATTCACCAAGTAAGATATAAAATCACAACCAATAATAAATTGTTAAGATCTTACAAACATGAGGTTTTAGACCTATTAGAATATTTCATCACTTTAAAAATTCAAGCAATACCGAGAGCACATAAAAAGGATCTTGATCACATGTCCTCAATGGGTTCTCAATATAACCTACCTAAAGAGATAAAGAAGAATAATAACCAGTATGTAAAATTAATAGTGAGACCATTTATTCCTAATAATGATACCAAGTACCAAGTTTTCAATAGTGATTAGTAAATTGTGAATTTTTTATGAGATGAGGTTGAATTCTTAAACAAAACTCAGTCAAGACTCCAAAAACAATACGAGGATCAAATCATTTAGTTGAAGACAAACAAGTTACCCATAGGTCTTGTTACTTTGGAAATCATCTTCAACTCCAATGATCAGCTAAAGGGTGAGAATAAAAATATCATGGTCAATGAATAAGACTATGAGCTAGTAGTCATCTCAGAGGGTAAAACATTGAAGATTGTAAAGGTATGAAATACTTTTGAAAACCAAGATTTTATTAGATTATGTCAAGAGTTTGATGATAAATTTGCTTGGAGTTATAAGGATCTAATGGGTTTTGACCCTATATTATCCCAACACACAATATAACTTGACCCAAATACCAAGCATATTAGATAAAAATAGAGACCAATCAATCCAAAAATAGATTCCTTGATGAAGAGTGAGATGTCCAAACTGATATAGGCTAACATCATTTTCCCTATCAAACACTCATCCTAGGTTACTAATTTGGTCCCTATAAGGAAAAAGAATGGTGAAATTGGGCTTTGTGTAAATTTTAGGGACCTAAATCAAGTATCCTTTAAGAATCATTATCCACTTCCACCCATGGAGTAAATTCTTCAAACTATATCAGGATTTGAAATGTTTTCCCTTCTAGACAGTTATTATGGATATAACCAAATCCTAGTATAAGAATCTGACCAGTTCAAGACTAATTTCACTACAAAATGGGACACATATACCTATAAAAATATGCCTTTTGGTTTAACTAATACTAATGTCACCTTTCAAAGAGCAATGGATATGGCTTTTAGGGGTTTGATAAATGAGATGATCCTGGTATACCTAAATGACATCATTATTTATTCAAAACATACTGATGACCATCTAGATCATCTTAGGAAAGTTTTTGAAAGATTCAAAAAATTTAGAGTTTCCCTCAATCCAAAAAAGTGCATTTTCTTAGTTCATAAAGGGAAACTACTAGGACACATTGTTTCAAAAGAGCATATTACAATAGACCCAAAGAGAGTAAGTGTTATATCTACACTAACACTTTCAAGCCATAAAAAGGGATTATAAAGTTTCTTCAGAAAGATTAACTTCGTAATAAAATTCATTCCAAACTTTGCCTCCATGTCCAAGCCCCTTACTTCCATGCTTAAGAAGGGGGTTAATTTTAGCTAGACAAGGGAAGGAAAAGATAGTTTTGAAGCAATCAAGCAGGCTATTTCTCAATCTCCTACCCTTGTCAACCCAAACTATGAGAATGATTTAATTCTCTATGATTTTGGAGGGGAAGGTAGTATATCAACTATTTTGACCCAATAGAGTAAAAAATAGTTAGAGCAACCTATATCTTTTTTTAGTCAATCCTTAAAGGAGTATGAGGAAAAGTACAATTTTGTTGAGAAATAAGTATATGTTATAATTAAATCTCTCAAAAAGTTTAGGCATATGCTCTCTAATAATAAAATTTATCTGATGGTTAGTCACGAAAGCATCAAGGAGTTCTTATTGAGTTGTGAAATAAATGAGAAGAGAGCAGGTTAGATCACAAAAGTCATGGAATATGATGTGAATATCAAAATAACTAAGCTCATACGAGGAAAGGGCTTATGTGAACAAATTGATTATGATATAAATACTATTGATGTAGTATGTTATGTAATGTATGTTCAAAATACATCCCAACTAGCCATTTCTCATCTAATTAACAACTAGATTAGTGACATGACTATTTTCTTATAGACTGGTGTAAACACTAGAAAACTATGCACTTGCAATTTTCAATGAGTAAATGCCTTGGGACCCCCCTAAATACCCCATAAAACTTCTTAAAACTTAATAAAACCCTCTTAAACCAAATAAATAACTATTTTCATAGTCACATAATACTATTCACTGTCATTATTCATTATGGGACCCACTATCACTTTTCATGATGATATGGCAAGTGGCATGGCATGTGAAATGTCAAGTGACATGGAATGTGATTTGGGAGGTGATATGACAAGTGACATGGCTTAGAAGTGATGTGGCTTGATGTGGGACATCATACCCTACCTAGGACCCTTCCCAAAGTGCTTGATGACCTCATTTATACATCACAAGGCCCCCCTTGAAATATGGAGAATTTACCCTCAAGGGACCATTAGTCAACATGTATTTTACATGAAATTAACCTCCAAAATTAGATGCATACTTCTTTAAAACAAAGGGCACCCATTTTTGACTTCTTAACTCAAATGGGGCACTCGCCAACCCAAATGGGAATTCCCACCCACCTCATTTTGACTAATTCATCCACCACATATAAAATGATGACATACCTCTATTATTCCTCTTTTGGTATGACTCTTCACAACAAATGCTATAAATCCCCCCCTTTCCTTCACCCAGGGTTAAGTTGGAAAGTGGAAAAATTAATATTTCTTATTATTAACAATTTATTATAGGTTTTTGGAGGAGGTTATCCACTTGAGAAGGAGGTCATCCTCATCTTAGAGGAGAAAATATTAAAATCATCGAATATCTACCAAAATTACTCTAGGATTTTATCAACAATATCATCAACAACACCATCATTGATAACCATCTCAAAGGTAACTTTGTTTATTTCATTTCAACTTATTATCTCCTTTGGCCTCTTCTCTATTGACCTCCATACCTTTCACATTTTACCTCTTATTTTTCCCCTTTTTCACTTCATTTATTTCCTTGGCCATATTTACCCACTTGACCCTTTTTACCTCTTTGCCATAATTCACCCACTTGACCCCTTTTGCCTCCTGGCCATATTTACCAACTTGACCATTTATCATTTTTACCCTTTTCCATTCTATCTTATTGATCATTTTGACTATCACCTTATTGATCATTTAAATCATTTATCAAACTCAACCAAGCCATCTTTTCCTTTTGACTATTTTCCAAATCAAAACCATAACCTTGCCTTGACTAGCCTTTTAGCGTTTGTTTTATTTAGTCATTTTCTTAGCAAATAATCCATCTTAATTATATTTAGTTTCAAATTTTATGTCATTTAATGCAATTATATTTCAGTTTATCATTTCAATTTAATTATCCAAAGAAGGTGGATTGATAGCCTGCTAAGAAGCTTTTGCTTCTAGGACCTAGCTCACACTAGGCAATCCACTTTGCTACTTGTCTAACAATCAAGTTTTCTTGGTGTTTTTTTATTGCAGGTTATTCCTTCCTAGAAAAAGAGGAGTATCCAACATCTTCTATATCATGTACATATTTTATACTAGGTTCTCATAACCATTACCATTATTGATAGTTTCATCTTTTCATACTTAGAGAAAAGTAGAAAATAGAGAAACATTTTGGCACACTCAGTGGGACCTAGGTCCATTTCTTCCTTAATTATTTTCTCATCAAACAAACTTATTTATTTTTATGCTTAAAATCAACCATTGGAATTTATTGATTTCTTGTTGATTTTAGTTTATTTAGTAACTTAGGAGGTAAATTAATCTTAGCGTAGCATTCACACTTGTTATCACACACAAAACTAAACCACAAAATAATTTACACATCAAAATAATACTTGAGATAAGGACCGACCAAGATTTCATCACTTGGAGGTAACCTTACCCTCTCTCAACTATCCCACTTGGATTTCACCACCAAGGGGAGAACCAACTCAACTCTTTGGTTGAGTATAAACTTTGGAGTTGGTATATATTGGCTAAGCACTTGCATTGGCTATGGGATTGTGAAGTGAGGGAAGCAAGCCCCAAACACCAAGCCACGTATTGAAGTTTAACATAAATCTTCCTTTTGAGCACCTAAACAACTTGAAACTATTTGTAGACTTCCACTTTAGTACCCATTTTACAATCCAACCTTCCTTATCAAACTCTTTAAGGCATAAGCCAAAAGTGATTGAAAATTAATACTAATGATAAAACACACTTCTTAGTGTATGCATTGATTGCTTTGAAATTTTTGGTTTTGATCTTTTTTTGTGGTGTGAGTGTCACAATAACATTCCCTATTTTATCATATGGTTTCAACTAGACAACAAGTGAGAAATCAAAACAACCAACTACTAACTTCTTCTTCATCTATGGATTATACCTTAGATGTCGACAAATCTCCTCATGCTTCACCTCACCATTCTCCTCCACAATATTCTCCTTAAAAAAATCCCAATAATATCTAGAGGAGATCCAAACTTTAATGCCTTCCTCAATAATAATATGGTATATTTACAACAATACCTCAACACATTACCTCACTGTGCCCTACCTGCTTTAGTTCCTTCTTTTGATCTTTCACTTGGCATGCCATATCACCTTATGGTAGGTACCACTTCAACCCAACCATTAATCCATGCCTCTTCTAACACCCCATCTACCCAACCTCAAACTAATCTTCCACCCCCAAACCAAACACCTCCTATCACACCCCATGTGGGTTCAACCTTGCCATTTATTACCTATACCCCATCCACTAGTGCATTATCTTCCATTCTGGATTCTATCTTCCCTTTAGTTACAACTAATCCCTTAGCCACAGTCCCACTTCAAAGCCTAGTGCTCTCCATGCCTCAAAACCTTCCCCTAATCAACACTAGAGTAATTACCCAACCTCAACTTTCCCAAGTTCCTCCTACCTCAACCATACCAACCACATCTTTTTCTCAACAAGTACCTATGACAACTTACCAGTATGTCCCTCACCCAAAAGGGTACATGCCTCCCTCCACCCAATTTTTCATACCAAGTAGTTATTATGTGCCACCATCTCAACCTCTTGGCACCACTTATCAATATGTGGCTTCTTCAACACCATCTATTTCCTATTCATACATTACCACAACCCAACCCCAATAAATTGTACCTCTTAATTATATGGCTTCCTAACCTCAACCTGATATAATCAAAATGCTAATGGAAAAAATGACTAGTTTGGAGTTATCCATCTCCACCTCAACTAATATTTTATCTTATAACCAAATTTGTAATGAGCTTATCCATCCATTTGTGCCCATTCATGCTTACCCTCATCAGTGGGAATTACCCAAATTTTCTACATTTTAAGGTAAAGAGGATCCTTAGTAACACCTAAGATATTTTTTGTTACTTGATCACTTATGATGATGCTCTCCTCCTTCAAACCTTTCCCATGTCATTATCTAGAGCCACCTTTGACTAGTATAGTGCCCTCCTCACTCATTTTATATTTTCTTTATCTCAATTGGAACAAACCATTTTAGAACACTTTTCAGTAAACATATATAAATTTTTTTTCATTACCGACCTATACTCCATAAAATAATTTAAAGACAAATCCATTATTGTTTTCGTTTGTAGATGGAGGGGCCTCATCAATCAACTTACCTTCCCATTACCCCAACCAAAATTAATCAAATTATTCTCTCGGGGGTGTGCTAATCATATTGATCTATCTCTCCAAGTCCAAACCTTTAGGACCTTTGACAAAGCATTCACTATGGCCCAAAAATTAGAAAAATGTGCTATTGATGAAGGGAAGTTTAAGCTTTGAAATAAAAATTCTAGTTTCAAATCCACTAACTCATCCACCACCAAAACCATGAACCCAACCAATTCTAAAGGAAAAACATCAAAACATTTGATTATTTTCAAAACCGTGCCTCCTCCAACCATAAACCAAACACCCCAAACCAATAATCCTTACAATTGCCAAAAATGTACCCAAAACTAGACTCCTTCAACATCATTTACCCTGATTGGGGAGTCTTATGCATCAATCTTGGAAAATTTACTTAAAGCCAATCTAATCCAACTTCCACCCATCAAGCCCCCTCAACAATTTGATACTTCTTGCCCCCTTCCTGGGTGGTATAATGAGAATGGTCATTGTGATTAGCATCAGGTTGTTGGACATGATACCGATAGATGCGATACCTTTAAGATCATTATCTAGGACCTAATTGATAAAGGGGAGCTTGTGTTTGATAACCCAAATTCTCCTTCCAACCAATCTCTTGATATTTTTCAAAAACCATTCCCAAATCATCCACCTTAAAAACAACACCATGAAAAACAACCCAAATCCTCAAACTCACATGAGGTACATGTAATTAATGTCATTAATAAAGTGCTCATTATTGAAAAGCTCATCACCTCTATCACCCAAATAGAGGAAAATAATCCACCATTGCCTATTTATCCAAGTGCCCAAATGAAGTAGCTACCCTTTGCACTTATTTGGATGAAACCATAGTTCCATCCACTTCTCCTATGGTGGAAATACCCAAGGAGATAACCATTCCATCAGCCATTTCATCGACCCCTCTAATCCAAGTAGAAACACCACCTACTTCTTTGGATACCAAACCCAAAAAGAAACTATGCCTACCCTTCCATCTAAAATAATTACCCCCACCACTCCTATTACAGAACCATTCATACCTCCTTTAGAAAATGTTATCAAAGAAACCTTACCCTCATCTACCTAATCATCACCTTCAAAACTTTCCACCAAAGATAGCAACATTGAAACTGCTCCCTCTTCTTCCTCAAAGGGCTTGCACTTTGAAACCAATGATCAAAGAAAAAGTCCCATTTATAAACCTTTTTCCCAGCTCATTCAAACTTTGTAATTTACCTCCCAACCTAACTTTGATAGATCCACCTTTTGGCATCAGCTTGGACTCCCATATCAAAGCAAATCTAAACCTTTCACCTCACTTGAGTCTACCCTTGAGCCTGTTGCTATAACTCTACCAACTACCCCTCTTAAGATCACCAGTGAACCATCTAACCTACCCTCACATAAAATTGTCAAACCACCCTATGCTTATTTCATCAAGCCACAAAAAAATTTAGGGATCCTTCCCACGCCTAATCCTGCTCACTCTCCACTAAGATTTGATTTAATCGTATCAACCCAATCAAAGCCAAATCCAATTAAACTTATTAAAAAAGGAGGGTTTCCAAGGCCAAAACCTTGGGTTAGGCCCATAACACCTCCTTCACCTTTACCCTTTATTTTAGGACCACATCTTTCCACCATTCTCATTACCTACTCTTCCTCCAAGAAACCATCTCCTCTTTTTCTACCTATAACAACCCAACCCTCTATTTCATCATCATTCCTTACCAACCTTTCTCCATCCACTTTCCCATCCATTAAACCCTCATCATCTCGACCTTTAATTCTTCAACATATTGTAACTAATCCAATTCTTCCTAAACCACCAACCAAACTCACTCCAACTACACCTCCTATCCAAAAAACTTTATCCCATAAGATCTCTACACCCAAAGTTCAAAATTCACCACCTTCTAGATCTTTACCAGAATCTTATACAATCATTTTTCAAATATTTTTGTAAGCTTTTTTCATTAGCTTACCACCAATTAAGCCTTTTGACCTGACTCACCAAAAGCCAACCTAGTTCAAGGATAGTTTGATTTGTCTTTATCATAGGACCCCTGGGCATGATGCAAAAAATTGTAAAGCCCTCCAATCAATTATTCATGGCCTTTTGGAGGAAGATGATCTGATAGATGAATCTTATGTAAGTCCCCTACCTCTTCTACCACCTATCCAATCCACCTATTAATCATCCACTTCCTTACTTCCACCAAGGAATGAAGAAGAGGAACTGAATCAAGAAACCATCCCCCTTATCAATGCCATTCATATGGTGACTTGGTCTTGATCTCAACAAAGGGATATGGGCAAAGTCATCCAAAAAAATGAAAAGGTCAAGGCCAAGGTAGCAATTCCATGGTCTTATCCTTCAACTCCCCAACCATCCAACCACACCCAAATAACTACACCTTCACCTTCACACTCACAACCACCCAAGACCAAAGTCTCCATTTTGGGATCCCATTTTTCTTCCAATGCATATCCATTCATACAACACTTGGTATTAAAACAACTTCACCAAATTCTAGTCAAAATGAGCCTTTATGACTTAATTAACACCTTATCTTAACATTTTCAGGCTTTAATCAAAACACTGCATTCTATAGAGGTTCAACCAGATGATCTCTAACCTCTTGCATCTTTGATTGGAGTCATAAACATGCTACCATGGTCACTTTTCAAGAATAAAAAATTATACCAAATCATAGTGAATACCTTGATCCCCCTCTTTTCATCAGCGCATCCATCAATCAAACATGTGTCAAAAGAGTCATGATTGATAGTGGAGTAAGTATCAATATCATCTCCTCCCACACTTATGATCAACTTCAATTACCTAAAACATCATATTTGAAATCTCGATAGTTCTTTGATCATTCAATGATACCTTGGCTACTACTCTAGGAATAATCATTCTCCACATCCATTTGGGGCCTTAAACTATTCCTGGATTGTTTTATGTCATGGAGGGTGAGTTTCAATATAATGTGTTACTAGATCAACCTTAGATCTAAGCCATGGGTTGTGTCCCTTCCATCCTTCATCTATGTATCAAATTCAAACATGAGGGATAAGTCATTACAATCAAAGCCAATTTGAGTCCCTTCACTTCCTATAATATGACATATCATCCCAATGATGTCTTTATTCCACCTTTTCCCCCTCCACAACCAACCTCACCTACCAACACTTATGTCTAAAAAAATGAGGAAGTATCCACTAGTTCAACCATACCTTCATCTCAGATCCTAGTCAAAAAACCCTTACAATCCACATTTCAATGTCTCACACTAGGGGAATATCAACTCTTAGCTTTGGATGCTTTCCCTTTTCTACACGAATTTGGGAATCTCCAAAATGATCCATCTTATGATCCCAATATCAATACCCTTGTCCCCTTTGGCCTTTCCAACAATATAGCATATTTTTTCTATGGGGAACTTGATAAGACACTCTTTGCTCCCATCACCATGCCTTATATCCAACCATTCACTTCTAACTTTTCTTATCTTAGCAATCTAACCTTTGCCCATATGTACCTTCATTGATGTACTTAGAAGGGGTTTGGTTTTAGACTCTATGAACAAGGGCCTCACAAACTTCCTATCATCAAAAAATAAAAACCTCATGAGTTATTTGGCTTGGGATACATTATCCTAGAATTAGCCACATCACCAAAACTAGTTCTCACCACTATCAATAAACCTCTAACCTCACCAATCCCATCTCTCCCATTTGGACAAACTCCAACTGCACCAATCCCAGTTAAGGAAATTCTACCCCTATCAGCCTCACCTTTCTAATTTGAAGAACCTCTACCCTTACCAACTCTATTTGAAGATTCCAACATCATGCCATCCAATTTTTTTTTGATCAGTACCATTAGTTTAGGCCCACTGACCTATCATCATAGTGGCCAAACTAAAACCTTTCCTCTCATCCACCCTAAAATGATCAACTATGATTCACCCAACATCTATACCATTTAGTGCCAAGATGATAATTTTTTCCTCACCTACCTTGGTATAGGAGACTCTCTCATCCATAAATCCTTCCCTTTGAAAAAGCAAACCATGATCAATGAATCAACTATTGACATTAACTTAGGAACCCATTGACTACCCATTATCTTTTATTTGTCAGATTTATTCAACCCATTAACTACCCACAAGGGGTATCTAATATTGTTCCTGTTACCAAACCCACTGAGGGACTTCAAATTTGTGTGAATTCCTAAGACCTTAACCTTACATGCCCCAAAGATGACTTTCCTTTACCCAACATCAAACAACTAGTTGATCTTACCATAGGTCATGAGATGTTATCCCTCATAGATGGCTTTTTAGGATATAATTAGATTCTGATTGCCCCCTTAGACTAACAAAAAACTACCTTCATTACTCCTTGGGGAATCTTCTGCTATTGGGTCATGCCTTTTGGCTTAAAAAATGTAGGAAGAATGTATTAACATGCCATGACCTATGTGTTCAATGATCTTATTCATAAAATTCTAGAGGATTATGTGGACGATCTCTTCAAAAAATCTAAACACCACAAGGACCATTTATTTGATCTTACTATCATTTTTGACTGACTGATCCAATTTTGTGTTCATCTCAATCCCAAAAAATGCATTTTTGGGGTTTTTTCCAAAAAGCTTCTGGGCTTTATCATCTCCCTTCATGGAATTGAGATTGACCCTACTAAATTAAAGGCCATCATATAAATGCCTCCTCTAAAAAAACTTAAGTAACTTCACAGTCTATAGGGAAAACTCTAATCTATCTATTGATTCATCTCTCAATTATCAGATAGATGCCAACCCTTTCACCACCTCTTAAAGAAATACACCTCCTTTAGATGGACCAAAGACTATCATTAAGCCTTTGATTCACTCAAAGAGTACTTTATTTTTACACCTATTATTATCCCACCTAGGGATGATCAACCTTTTTACCTTTACATATCCACCATTGATCACTCTTTAGGTGTCATGCTAGCTTATCGGGATGAACAAAAAAAGGAGAAATCCATTTACTATATCAGTCACATGCTTCTAGACTATGAGACATGATATATCCATCTTGAAAAGCTTTGTCTCACTCTCATTTTTATTACCTCTAAGATTTGACAATACCTTCTTAATCATAAAACATATGTTATCACTAACACTGACCCACTCAAGTATATGCAATCCAAGCCATACCAAAATCAATGTATGGCTAAGTGGTTCATGCTTCTAGTTAAGTTTGATCTTAAATTTATTCACTAAAAATTCATTAAGGGTTAGGTCATTACTGATTAATTAGCTAAAGACCCTCTCCCAGATTACCATCCCATTACATAAACATTTCCCAATGAGTCTATTCCAACTCTTTCTCAGGGAGAACCCTCTTACCAAATGACCATATTTTTTGATGGCTCTAAATGTCAACATGGTGGGGATGTAGGCATAATTCTCATACCCCTTCATGGTGAACCCATTCCACTATCATTTAAACTTGACTTTGAATGTACTAACAACATGGTAGAATACAAAGGTTTGGTCATCGGTCTCCAAACTACTCTCGCTTTAAAAATAAAAACCATTTCTATCTTCGGTGATTCTCAACTCATGATTAACGAGGTCAATGGGTCATATCAATGTAAAAATGACATTTTACAAAAGTATAAGTTCCTCATTGATGAGCTCCTAACATATTTTGACCATTATCAAATCTAATTAGTGCCTCAATCTACTAACAAATTTGAAGACATAATGGCCTCTCTTGCATGTTGAATACCCTCTCAACATGTAGAATCCAAATTATTTGTCACCATTTATCATTTCATTAGGCCCTTGTATATTAGTTTAGACCTTCCAACCATCTGTAGTGTGGAGGCATCTCCTTCTAATGTCTGGTATGACCAAACCTTTAATTACCTTAACTTAGGCATCATTCCACCCAACCTCTCAAAGAATGCCCAGAAGGCCTTTTTATAGGGCACCTCTCATTATATCATACTAGGGGGAATCCTATATAAATGTGGCTTTGATGGTATTTTCCTTTGTTATTTACGTAATCACAAGATTCCTCATGCCATCAAAGAAACCCATGATGGAGTTTATGGGGGATATTTCAGTGGCCTCACTTTCACCAAAAGAATCCTACGCCTAAGTTACTATTGGCCTAACCTCAATTAGGACTGCTGTGACTATGTAAAAAAGTGTTTTAAATTCCAATAACATACTAACTTTCATCATACACCCACTCACAGCCTTTAGGTATCCATGGATTATTGACCCTTCTCACAGTGGGGGTTGGATCTCATTAGAGAAATAAATCCTCACTCTTCTCAATGACACTAATATATCATCACTGCTACATAATATTTCACTAAATGGGTGAAGGCCATCCCCCTTATCTCCATTAAATTCAAATAAATTATATATTTTATAAATCATCACATTATTTGTTGTTTTTGGGTCCCTCACAAAATCATAACAGATAATGGCAAATCATTCAAAAACAAAAAAGTTCAAGCCCTCTACAATGCTTTTTGAATCAAACTCAACCATTCCTCACCTTACCATCCACAGGAAAATGGATAGGCAAAAGCCTCTAACAAAACTCTCATCAAAATGTTGACCAAATTTGTAAATGCTTTAGGTTAGGATTGACACATACACATCCCATTTGTTTTATGGGCCTATTACACTAGTATTCATATTATAATAGGTGTTACACCTTTTTCCCTAGTCTTTGGTGTAGAGGCTAATCTACCTCTTGAAGTCTAGATTCCCTCTCTTCGTATTTCCTTACATGACATCATTTTTGAAGAGGATTATTATCAAGAATGCCTCACATGCCTTGAATTACTTGATGAACATTGCCTTGCTGCCCTTAACCATCTTCACATCTATCGAGAACATATTACTCGTGCTTATAAAAAGTAACTCAAACAATGAGAATTCAATATCGAAGATCTCATCTTAAGAGAAAACCAACACATGACCAACATGGAGAAGAGTAAATGAGGAATTTTTTTTTTAATTGGCTTGGACCATACATCACTACCCATAAGTATGGATCAAGAGCTTATCATTTGTCCTCTCTTGAAGGCAAATCGAAACTTGAGCCTCTCAACGCTTCATATCTATGTAAGTTTTTTAATTAAAAAAGGATCAAGGTCACCTATTTGTCTAACTTAAGCTCATCCCTTGATTATGATATTTTAACCTTCACCCACCTTCCTCCTCCCCTTTTGAAGACAATTGATTACAACATAGAACCATGTGATTAACTGTCATAGTCATGGCCTAATCCTAAATATGAGTACCATGGCTATACCTATAGCATGGTTCTCATGGATACTTTTTGTCTCTAACAAGATGGAATCCCATGGTCATTATCTCTCAAAACCATACCCTTTCACATATAATTGACCTTCTTGTGTAAAATTTTGACCTCATAAAGGTAAACCTCTGAACCTAATTAGATTGGTCCATGTCTAAACACATTTCATCTTGCAATAATTACTTGTGTTAATATCTTAAGCATTACAGACTACTCCCTCGAAGGATAATTACCCAAAAATTAGATAAAAACTGCAAAATGTAAGGTAGACTGCACCCTTGAAGGATAGTTATCAAGATCATTAAACAGATCAATAAGCTTAGACCACTCCCTTGAAGGATGGATAAGTTCACTTTGTTAAAAGTAGAGAAATTTTTTGGAAGCTTCCCACATCGATCAACTTCCCATATATAGAAATAAATAAAAATACCCACTATCATAACAAATTCTAAAACTACAATCAACTCTCTAGTAACATAATAAATTGGAAGATGTAATCAGCTTCCACATGTAGACTTCTCACATTGATCAGTCTACATCTAGAATATGAAATGGACTTATCTATTATCATTCTTAGGTCACCTATAAAAGGGGAAAATTAATTCACATGTAGTTATCATACATATCACTCATTACCCTTCACACACCCATCACCCATCTTCCCTTTAGACTATTTATAAATCAAGGGATCTAGAGCTTACTTGACACCCTATAATCAAGAAACTATTTTTTATAAATTAATGACCACTCATGCACAATGTTTGAGGGGCTTATATTCATTAAGCCAATCCCACTTCAGGTCTATTTTTAGTCCTTATCAAAAATAAATCATTGTGCCCTATTCTTAATGTGATTGGTTGGTGTTTTCCTCATGACTTTTACCATCTAGTGTTGTAGCAACAATAATCATTATTTTTACATTCAGTGAGATTATACCAATCACAACCATACCAATCATAACCATAACCATAACATTTATAATTATCCATACAACCTTAAGCATGATACCATTCGACCAATGACATCTACTACATTTTGTACATAACAAACTATGTAGTATTTTATTTAGGGTGCGAATAATTTCATGACACATACATAGTCATCATATTACACATGGCCTAAAGCATGTGCATACATCAACATACCTTATGAAGAAGGCATCATTTATTTAAGAAAGTTTGCCTCATGAGCTAGATGGTAACATTAGTGTAGGATGAGGGGATGACACTCTTGTTTGTTATTGCTATTGTTTTTTATGATGAATGTAGTCAAAGATGGTAGTCTTAGTGCATGGAGGGACATACACCATCATTTTCAATGGAAATTTTAATGATGATTGTGTGAAGGTAGATGTGCTCACATGAAGGACATGATCTGATCTTGGTACTAGTCCTTATCATGATTCTTTAAATAGAATACCTGCCCATTCTTCCTTGCCAACTTAGTTCTCCATTCTACCAACCAAAAAGCTCATATGATGTCATTGATTCCCTTAAAAAATCTTCCCACTGGAAATGGTCATCTTTACCTACCTTTTCACATGGACACATCACCCTCAATATTATTGGTCATCTCGATAAAGCCATTATGCACCATCATGATATCTTTTTGTTACACTTATCATTTGATTCACATCCAATGTCTTTCCTTGCTTTATCATCTTGTGACCCTTGTAGGCTTGGTGGTCATTTGTGTCATTGTCACCTTTGGCCTGGTTGACATAAATTGGCTTCCAACCATGGGTTACTCTAACAATCATGCCTTTCAAACTACCACTATTACTAGTGGTGGTAACTCCCAAATACTTACCTCTATAGAAACTCTTCCATCAGAGGTAGGCCATCATGAATTCACACTAATACATTCACCTTTTTATCTCATCTACCCTCCCATTACTACCAACCCATTGCCATAAGCTCTAAACATCAGACCCCAACCATTGGCAGTACCTACTCCAACATGGTATTCTTTTCTTTTGTGCTAGCTAAACATTCATTTGTAGTAATGGAACCATCATCTTCTCCTAGCCATGCAAATCCTTGTTGGTTAGGATTAAACTAGCAAAACCAATAAGTCATTAGTTCCATGAAGTTGGGACAAAGGATGCAGACATGGCCACCATTTGTCTAGTCTACCCATGCAACTCTTAGGTCAAGCAAGGTCCATCCTCTATTGCTCACCATGCTGCTAAATTTTTTACTTATAGAATCTACTTGACCATCAAAGAAATTCTTTACAAGTCATCACTTCACTTCTAACCTTAAAAATTGGCTCATAGTGGTGATGAACCTTGGCCAAAGTGACTCTATAGATCCAAATAGACCCCCAACTCCTAAAACTCAAATTGTAGCAGTCGACACTATCTTCAAACTCCTACCCTCACAATTTTAGAAGGTGTAACCTTCTAACAAAGGCACCTCTTCTTTGGATTAGCTCTATTGAAGATCATTTATGGTACTTAACATTGTGTTCCCTTTTAATTTATCCTACCTTACCCATACATATCTCTAACCCTACTAAATGTGGGATCATTATGGTAACTATTTACCAATCTACACCATTCACTTTTATTGACACCTTCACCAAAACCCAAAACTATTTTTTTACAAAGCCTTCTCCTTCAGCCCAAACCAACCCATGTGGTCCATCAAATTGGGGAAACCAATTTGAACACCACTCACCCAAACCTTGTTGAACTACATTGGCCTTATGTCTATGGATTATGTAGTCATTGCTTCACTTCTAAGGGTAGCTCAAACACTAACAACTAATTCCCATCCCCTTTTTCTTCTCACTCGTTTCAATCACTAACAGTGCCCTCTTGCTTAAGGCATCCTATATCAAAGAAGATTTGAATTCTTTAAGAGCATCCTTATGTTTTAACACCATATAATAATTCCTCTTAAGTTTTTTGCCCATTGTTGGGAGAACTACATCAACTTGAGGTATTTTTGGACTATGTAGGCAATGCTCAGTTACTGAGGTCAACTCATCTACATCCTTTATTTTTTTTCCCTTCTCACGTAAAATATCTTCCTCCACTTCTCTACCTATCCCCTCACAACCTTCCTCCCTTCATCTTGTCAGTCTCTTTTAACCACTTTTATATGTTATCATTCTCTTTTAACATAAGGGTTGATAGCCTTCCTCATTTGCCCCTCTTATCTCCCATAAACCACCACCTACTCTACCTTGCTAGCCTCCCGATCACCTTTCCTTGTGCATAATTCACAAATCACTCCTTCACCCACTTCTCATGTTTTTGGTCTCTCTCTCCACTTACTACCAACCTTGTCCTTTATCCCCTTCAACTTCTTTCACCATCCTCATCATCTCCCCTCACCCTTGGCTATTTTTCATACCCTCTTTATCACTTTCTTTTCCTCACCAACTCCCCATCATATTATGCATCTTGTAAAATTTTTGTTTTTGTTTCCTCTATTAATATATTTTTTATTTATGTGTACCACCACTCTTTACCATTTCACCATTTTCTCACCATACCCATTTTCCATTCTTCTTGTTTGCTTTTTTCCATCCTTTCATCCTTTTTGTATTCTTTTTTCCTCCACAACTAGTTTCTACCTAGGCATTTATCCTTTGAGAAGCCTTCCATAATTTCCTCTTTTATTCTTCTTAGTTCTTGCCTTTTTCCTTTTACATTCCCCTTTTCCTCTTTCCATCTTGGTACTCACTTATCTTTTGCATCTGTGTGAGTATCCTTACTTTGTATCCCTACTTCAATTCTTCCTTTTTCTTCTTATCATCCTTGATCTTCATCCTTTATCTTCATATCATTTCTTTTCATTATTTTCCACCATCCTCTCCCTTTTCTCCATTTCCTTTCATTTTTATCATCTTGAGGACATTCCTTGTTCTTCCTAACATTATTTTTTTCCTCCTATATGTCCATGCCTAGCTCCTTCCATCTTTCTCCACCTTCATCTTTATATGTGACCTCATCATTTTCTCTACTTATCTATTCATCCATCTTGTAGTCTACCTTCACCTCATCCCTTGTTGGATCTCCCTTATGTTCTCTAATTTAACCTCCACCTCTTTAGAGTGCAGTCACCAATTGTGTTACTTCTACATCTCCTTGTCTAATTCCTCATGTCCTCCATGCCCTTGCTTTAATTAATGAAATCCATAACCTACTCCCTCATTTAATTAATATTATTATTATTCACCTCACTCTATATTCCAAAACCCCTAAGTGTCTTTCTCTTAATTTTCTCAAAACACAATGCCTATTTTGGGGCCCCAATGACTCAAAGGTCAAGGGTTCGAATCTTCACCGCTTCTCATTTACCCACTATATTACTTTTCTTCCTTGAATTGTTGAATCATAACCTTACATAGCTTATTAATGACATTTTTGTGAAGTGTGCACAATGTTAGATTATTTGGATGGTGATGAAAGAATTTTTCAGGTCACCATGGTGATTTGAGTAGTGTCAGATTTTCTAAAGCCTACTAAAGCATATTTCTCCTTTTCTAAATGGTGACAAAAATTTTATGCTTGAACCTGCTTATCCATGGATGAGATTCTTTTTGCATAATTGATGAAATCATTTAACTACATCCTAGGTAATCTCATCCATCATTTCTACTAAACCAATCAAAAAACTATTTGAGACCCATATTTATCACCCTTCAGATCTTCCCTTTCTCTAGTGTCCTTCAACTAGACCTAACTACATGATATCAAATTGGGGCAACCAAGTTAACCAACACTCTTTACCTAAAAAGAACTACATTTGGCCTAACGTTATTTTTGGATTCCTATCCATGGAACTATCTAGGTATCATCCACTTGCTGAGTGTATTTGGATTCATCTCGACCATCCCCTTCCAATCCATACCCAATCCACCCATGCTTTCACCACGTCCATGTTGATGTTGGTTGCTTTTGACCTAGAACATTGGTGTGTTTTACAAAAAAAATTGACCACAATGACCAACCTTATCATGTTAAATTTTCAAAATTTATACCACCTCATATTTGACCTAACCATTATGTTGTTTTTCAGGAGCACTTCCTACCCTAGATACTTTCAACCAACACTGAGCCTATCTAGATGATTTGATAGGCCTAACTCATTTAGCTATGACCAACACATTAGACTGGTTATCCCTATCACATATCTTTCTAGGATCAACCTTATTGTTACCAATATTTTAAAATTTAATATTTATGCAATCTTGAATATCACACTTAGTCACATTTTATACACCCATTTGCATTTCACATGCCCAACTACCTTGTGACACCACCTAGTGCCTCCCCACCAGTTGCTTATTAAACTTACACCCGATTCGGCCTTCCCTCATCAACTCTAAGTTTAAGGTTAAACACCTCCTTCCATAGTCAGATCACCTTGAACTTAGACCAAGTGATTCATTTTTGTTTTACAGCTTGTTAACTCAAAGCTGCATAACAAAAAGGGGTAAAATGTAGACACTATAAAACTATGCACCTTTAATTATCAATGACTAAATGCCTTGAAACCCCCCTAAATACCAAATAAAACTTATAAACCTTTAAAAAAACCCTATTAAACCAACTAAATCACTATTTTCCTAGTCACATAATACTATTCAAAAATGCTATTTGAAATTACTATTCAAAAGTACTATTCACTATGGGACTCACTATCACTATTCATGATGACATAGAAAGTGGCATGGCATGTGACATGAAAAGTGTCATGGCATGTGACATGTCAAGTGACATATACATTTATTTGGGAGGAGATATGGCAAGTGACATGGCTTATAAGTGATGTGGCTTGATGTGGGACATCATACCCGACCTAGGACCCTTCCCAAAGTGTTTGATGACCTCATTTAAGTATCACAAGGCCTCCCTTGATATATGGTGAATTTAACCTCAAGGGACCATTAGTAAACATGTATTTTACATGAAATTAACCTCCAAAATAATATACCTACTTCTTTAAGACAAAGGTCACCCATTTTTTACTTCTTAACCTAAATGAGACCCTCACCAACCCAAATGGGAATCCCCACCCACCTCATTTTGACTAATTCATCCACCACATATAAATGGTGCCATAACCCTATTATTTATCTTTTAGCATGAATCTTCACAACATATGTTATAAATCCCCCCTTTCCTTCACCCAGGGTTAAGTTGGAAAGTGGCAAAATTAGTATTTCTTTTTATTAACATTTTATTGTAGGTTTTTGGAGGAGGTTGTCCACTTGAGAAGGAGTTAATACTCATATTTGAGGATAAAATATTCAAATCATCAAATCTATACTAGTATCACTCCAATATTTTATCAACAATATCATCAACAACACCATCATCAACAACCATCTCAAAGGTAACCTTGTTTGTTTATTTCATTTAAACTTATTATCTCCTTTGGAATCTTCTCTCTTGAAATCCATACTTTTAAAATTTAACCTCTTATTTTCCCCATTTTTCAATTCATTTATTTCCTTGGACATATTTACCCACTTGAACCTTTTTACCTATTTGCCATAATTCACCCACTTTACCCCTTTTGCCTCTTGGCCATATTTACCAACTTGACCATTTATCCATTTTACATTTTTCCCTTCTATCTTCTTGATCATTTTTACCATCACCTTATTGATAATTTCAATCATTTATCAAACTCAACCAAACCATCTTTCCCTTTTGACTATTTGCCAAACCAAAACCATAACCTTACTTCGACTAGCCTTTTAGCATTTGCTCTTGTAGACACCGCAAACGTGTCTGCACCTTGGTTCTCCCCCTTGTCCACCTCAAACCCCTATCCTAACCCTTGGCCTCCATTTGATTAAAATAACCTAAATATTTTAATCAAGTGGCCCCCTTTCCACCCTACCCTTGCCACCTTGGATCCTCCCTTGAATCCCTCCACCTTCCCCCTAGCATTTATTATGCTAAATCTCTTCATTATCTTCCCCCCACGCCCATTTAGGCATCCTCGTGACCGTTCTTCCCATAACCCCTCGCCCGGGGGCGTGCAAGAATGGGCAGAGGCTATTTTTAGCCTCTGTCCCCATTCTGCCACCATCGACGTCGGTGACCCTTCGGCCGACGTCGGCAAAACTGCCGGCATCGACAGCCTTCATTACCCCTTTCTGCATCAGTTGCAGCCCCTGGACCCTTGAGCTCGCAAACAGAATCCTCTTGGTGCTTTGGCATTCGACTCTCTTCTCTCTGGACCTCGTGCAGCAGCAGCAACAGGTGCAAAGACTCTGGATCAAGGAGTTTCTTCTTGACAAGTCTTCCGTGGCTCCAACAATAGCTCCTCCGTTCTTCAGTCAGCAAGCCAAAGGTAAGCACAGTCTGGTGTTTCATTTTATTTCATTTCTTTAGTTTTTAGTTATCTATCCTATCTACTGTCTTCTACTCCCTCTGTTCTTCCCTCTGAGAGGCTGCAAAGCCTTCTCAGGTCCTGTCCTCTGTGCATCTTCCTCTTTCCTGTCCCTCTTTTAATCCAATCCCAGACAACTTCCTCATCCCCCTGTCAACAAAGACCTTGCACAAGGCACCCAACCAGAACTAGAGCATTCCTCAGTCCATCTAAATTTGTCCCCGAACTCTGCCTCGACCCCGTTCACAAACCAGACCCGTCCACAGTCCAGAAACCAACCCAGACCCGACTACAGGCCACAACCCCGACCGACGCCAGTCACTTCCCCAACCGACGTCGGCAGGATAGCCGATGCCGGCAGATCAGATAACCGATGCCGGCGACATTTCCGACCTCGATGACTGTCATCAGCCCGACAACTCCTTCAGGTAATCATTTTGTCTTTTCTTTCCTTTCTAATTTCTTTGTCACTTCTGTATTCTGGCATTCTGTATTTTCTTGATCTTTTATATGTCTATTAATAGTGGGTTGACCTCCCTTAAGGAAGTTCTCATACTTCTGGGAACAAGCTTTCGCTTGGCAACCCACCGCCTATCCATCTAACATTTTCTTGTCCAAGTTCTTTTTCTTTGCAGGTGTCATTCCTCCACAGCCAAAGAGGAGTGCTCACAAGCGTCTGGATTTACGGTGTGCGATCTTTATCTAGGTACTTCACATGCCTTGTCCATTTATCTTTTTAGTTTCTTCTTTCTCTTAAATCTGAAAAAGCAAATTTTGAATAGAAACATTCTGGCACGCCCGGTGGGACCCTAGGTTCCTCCTGGGTTCCTTTTCTTCTTCATTCATTTAGGAGCATTAGGTTCTTACCTTTTCTCCTCCTTCTTTTCTTCTCAATGACACTATAAGCAGGACTAAAACGAATCTTTCTTCCTTGCATTTATAGACTAGTCTAAACATCATACTCTCAACCCTTTCTCAAACTTGTCTTCATAACAAACATCACATTTCGACTTGGGCATTAAAACGTATTGCACTTTCATTTCTGCTTGTGCTTGCATTAGTCCACATCTAGTAACTTAAATCCACATATTGAATAAATCGTAGACACTTGATGTTACACTACTTGACCACATGCACTAAAACACACATAAAACTTACTTGAGACAAGGCCCGACTGGGATTTCATCCCCCAGTGGATACCTTACCCGTCCCGGTAACCCCACTTGGATTTCATCACCAAGGGGGAAGCCCACTCCGTTCTCTAGCAGAGGATAAACTCTAGGCGAGGTATATCTTGGCTAAGCGAGACCAGCTAACCACTGGAATCGTGAAGTGAGGGGAGCTTGCTCCTTAGCACCAGGCCACGTACCAGACCCTAACACAGACTTTGAGCACCTAAAACAAGACCCGAAACCATCTTTAGACTGCTTCTTCTAAGACCCATTTTTCAGCCAATCTCCCCAAACATTCATCTAAGGCATAAGCCACAATTTCTAAGGTTAATTCCTAGGATTTATCGCTTAGGCTTGTCTGTCTCTCTCTATTTTCCTCTTCTCATCTATTTGTTTGAGTGAGTGAGGACACTTTCTTCTTTGTTTTTCCAAGAATTTTCAAACCTTTTGGTTCTCTGGAAAACACAGTTACCGGCATCGGTTCTGACACCGACGTCGGCTTCCTCTATCTTACCGGCATCGGTTATCTGACCGACGTCGGCAACATTTCTTACCGACATCGGTTTTTAAACCGACGTCGGTCTTTGTCACTGTCCTTTTTTTTCAAAACTAGCAGCCTGAAACCTGTCCCTTCTCTATCAAAGACTCCATCCTGGTTTTCTGAAACTGAGCAACACAGTTCCTGAAACCTGAACCTTCTTTGCCTTGCATGGTTTTGACTCGTAGCCAAGCCAAGGCTCTTGTCGACCACGCTAGCCGTCAACCACTTCCGTCCACCCCATCCGTGACCAAGCCTACAATGGAGTTCAACTCAGAGACTGAAAGAACTCCTACCCGTCCAACCCCGTCGTAGACTCCCATTGTCCAAGAAGGGGACCAAGACTTCGAGCGATTCTTGGACCTCAACGTCAAGGCCTTGCAACACTATCTCGCGCATAGCCAAATGCGAGACTCCTTGGGCAATCCAATCTATGGAATGCCAACCTCCCTTGCCGCAACTACGGCTGTATCAACAGCATCCGTAGTTCAACCTTCAGACACTCAAGCCATCGCTTTGACCATTGACCAGACTTTGACCAATCCTCCAAGTGTGGCCTCTCCCTTTATCATTGGGCCCACTTCCACCGGGGTTCTGGCCCCCTGTCAACCTCAACCCGCTCAACCACTATCCACTCCTTTTCAAAACCTTGTCGTCTCTATTCTGCCTACCCTGGCCCCTATCAACACCAGGGTGGCTTCTTACCCCTTGGCCCCCATTACCACAGTCCAACCTCTCATGGCAACAATGGGCCCAGCTATGTCTTCTACCCAACCACCTTTAGCCTTCACTTCTGCCTCTGCGATTAGTCATCCATACATTGTACAACCGACTATGTCGCATGCCTCCTCTAGCCTCTTCCAAGCGCCTTACAACTTAGGGGGCGCGCAACCCGTCAACCCGTCGGCAGACATCATCAAAATGCTGATGGACAAGATGACCAGTCTTGAGACCTCTGTTTCCAGCTCGCGCAACACTCTTTCATACGAGCAGATCTGTAACGAACCCATTCATCCTTCTGTCCCAATTAGACCATATCCCATCCAGTGGGAGCTTCTGAAGTTTTCTCGCTTTTAAAACAAGGAAGACCCACAGCAACACTTGCGGGCATTCAGACATGCCTGCTACCTCATTGGCCATGACGATGCATTACTCTTACGCACGTTTCCTATGTCTCTCTCGGGTGCTGTGCTCGACTGGTACAGCTCCCTTCCTAGCCATTCTCTCTTCTCATTCACACAATTGGCTCAGCTCTTCCTCGATCACTTTTCCATCAACATAACCAAGAAAGTCTCAATCACGGACCTCTATTCTATTCGGCAATTCGAGGACGAGTCCATAGCCGACTTCGTTGCTCGATGGAGAGGCCTTATCAACCAACTCTCCTTTTCCTTACCCCAGGCTGAGCTTATTGAACTCTTTTCCCAAGCCTGTGCCAGACATATCTCTTCCACCCTGAGGGTTCAAACCTTCCGCACTTTTGACGAGGCCTTCACGATGGCCCACAAACTTGAGTTGCGTGCCATCGAGGAGAATAAATTCAAGTTGCGGAGTAAGAATCCCAGCTCTAAGACCAATGACTCTTCTTCTGCTAAGCCATCATCATCCAATTCTAAATCCAAGGCTTCAGCTAATGCCGTGGTTGTCAGACCTTCATCTTCTTCAACCAATCAGCCTGAGCCATCTACATCTCAGAGTGCCACTCGCCAATTCCAGCAAAGATACGTGCAACGATGATATACTCCTCTCAGAGAATCATATGCGTCTGTGCTGGAAAAGCTTGTTAAATAGGGAGTCCTCAATCTCCCTCAAGCCCGACCTCCTCCACAATTTGATCCCTCACACGCCATCCCCGCGTGGTATAGGGAGCAAGACTTCTACAGCTTCCACCGTGTTAAGGGCCATGACACAGAAAATTACAAGACTTTTAAGAACATAATCCAAGACATGCTTGAAAAGGGGGATCTCATCTTAGAAAATCCAAATGCACCCCCTAATCAGGCCATTGACATCTTCAAACAACCTTTCCCCAATCATTTGCCAACTCAGAACAATGTCCAGACCTTAATTGACGACAATCATGAGCACAATATTCGAACAGTCAATACGGTCTCTCCTTTAGTCCCCAATCAACCTCAAGAGGTTAGTCCATCCATCAGTCCGTCACATGTGGACGAGCCTCTCTCCCCGGCTAGTTCCCCGTCGACTTCTCTCATCTTGGAGGATGCCTCGGCCTTACCAGCACCACCGGTCTCGCCATCCTCCTTTCTGCTACCTATGGAGGACCCGACCCTTCCTACTCCTCAGCCACAAGTGGAGGGCACCATCATCCCTGCCCTTTACCCGCTGGAGGAGCCTCGCTCCCCAGTTTCTTCTCCACCCAGGGAAGAACCTGTCTCCCCTTCGTCTTCATCTAAATCTGTCATGACTTCACCACACCATGCGTCTAGGACCACTACACCCATCTCGTCTTCAACCTCACAACCATCAACATCTTCCTCTCAGCCATTTTCCCAGTTAGTGGAGAAGATCAAACTTCTCCCTCCGAGGAAAGTGACGCCTCAGGTGTTGTGGGAGCATCTTAAAGCCCTTCAACATACCCGCGCCCTCTCATCACATGCCGCTAATCCTCCCAAGGCAGAATCTCGTCAGACTCTTGACAAAGACCAGACTCTCAAACCTCGACCAAACCCATCAAAACCAAAGCCTGCATCTATCTCGTCTAAACCCATCAAGTCATTTGGCGTTCGTCCTGTCTCCACCCTCACTCACCCGCAAGTGAAGGTGGACCTAGGCCAGACCTCGACCAGTAGTAGTCTTCCAACCAAGACGAAGAAGACTGCCAGACCACAGAAACGAATGCCTCCTTCCCTGTCACCATTGCCATCCATTTTGGGCCCCCATCCTTCGACCTTGGCTAGCATCCTTCCCACTCCGACCTTCAAACAAAACTCGTTGCCCCCTTTGCTTCCTCTGCCTACCTCCAGTCGTCCCTCTCCCAAAAAGACGGTATCAATCACCAAGAAAGAGCCATCTCTGTCTGTCACCGCACCATCAACCCATAAGGTGGTACAGAAACCTCTTCTAACCTCGCCTAAGCAAAAGTCACCAACCTCGCGCATATCAACTAGCGTGGACCCTTTAGTGGGCTCGTACTCGTTGATATTGCGCCAACTTCTGTAGACTTCTGACATAACCCTTCCGCCCATCAAGCCTTTCCAACCTCTCGGGTCTAAGCCCTCCTAGTTCGACGACATGAAAATTTGTTTATATCATCGTACACCAGGACACGACACTGAGACTTGCTATGCCCTCAAGGCCGTCATCCGCCGCCATATGGAGAAAGACACTCTTCTCCTTGAGGACACTCCTGACCAGACCCCGACTCCTTCCTGTCCAACCTCTTCAAACACGTCAACATCTCACCAGCAAGACATGACCCCTTCCTCACCTCCTATTTTCGAAATCAATGCTATCCGTATAACCACTAGGTCGCAAAAGGACAAGGCCAAAGAAAAGGCTTCCATTCCTTGGACCTATCCCTTCGTCAAGCCACCCCTTGTGCCTAAGCCTAAAATTTATATCCTTGGCGCGTCCCAACCTTCTTCGTCTTCCTCTTCTGGGCCAATTCACGACTCCATGCTGAAGCAGCTTCACCAGACACCTGTGAAGATGTCTCTTTATGACCTTATCCAAACCTCACCTCAGCACCGTCAAGCCCTTATCCAGGCCTTGCAGGTAGCGGAGGTCCAACCCGAAGACCCCCAACCACTCGCTGCCCTCGTCCATTCTTTATCTCCTGTCACCTCCATCACATTCAGCGATTCTGAGATTCCCACATCTAACATGAAAGATCAGGATGCCGCCCTCTTCATCACTGCCTATGTCGATCGGACACGCATTAAACATGTTATGATCGACGGTGGCACTAGCATCAACATCATCTCCACCCATGCCTTTGATCAGTTGGCTCTTCCCAAGAATTGCGTCTCCAAAACTGATGCGATCTTGCATTCTTTCAACGACCCCACCGCCACGACCATTGGCACAGTCATCCTCCACATTCACGTTGGTCCACGCACAGTCCTGGAGCTCTTCTATATCATCGAAGGAGAGTTTTAATACAACCTTCTACTGGGCCGACCTTGGATCCGTGCCATGGCCTGTATACCCTCCACCCTGCACCATTGTGTGAAGTTCAAGCATGAAGGGCAAGTCCACACCATCCCCGCTGACCCTTCACCCTTCAAGACTTGCAACACCACCTACCGTCCCAACGATGTCCTCATTCCCATCAAGCCGTCAACTCCGGCACCGCCTCCATCCGCAGAAGCTTTGACCAGTTCGCAACAGGCAGTCGCCCTTACACCTCCCCTTCAAGCGACAACCACAGACCCCATGGAAGACGTATTCCAAAGACTTTCATTGGGAGAGTATCGCTTGCTGGCTTTAGACATGTTCCAAACTCCACAAGAGTATGGACGCCTTCATCACAGCCCCAGCTACGACCATCGGATCGGGATGATCATACCTTATGGTCCCCCTCACCTCCGTACCAACCTCGTCTATGGGGGGCTAAATCAAGCTCCTACCAACGGTAATTCCCTCTCTTCGCCCCACCTTTCACATCTGACTTCTCGTTTCTTGGCAACCCCGCCTTTGCACACACTTACCTTCACAGGTGTGCATGGAAGGGTTTTGGTTTCAGATGATATGAGCAGGGCTCCCATCAGCCTATCCAACCGCTCAACGATGACGACGCCAAGAAATGGTATGGTCTGAGATATCATGACCCCACTCAGGCTCCTTCCGACCTTTGTCTCGAGCCAACCATTGACCAATCTCCTCCAAACTCGCCCATCTCTCCTTCATCACCTACGGAGTCGGTGGTTTCCATCCCTCCTAGTTTTTTTTCATAAACACCATCCACCTGGAACCCCTGACCTATCAGCTCAATGGGGTGCCCAGGTCTCTCCCTCTCATCTTTCCTAGCATGGTAGAGGATGAGTCGGCAACCATTCACACTGTCCACTGCGTTGACGATGACACCATCCTTTCCTACATGGGTGTCGATGACTCTTTCGTCCAGCGTTTCCTCCCTTCCGAGACCCAAGTTATGTTAAATGAATCCACCATTGACATCAACCTCCCTTATTCTTCCGATGTTCCTCACGTCTTAAAGATTGGCCAATCTTTAGACGCTCAGGAGCAACTTGACTATGCCCAGTTCCTTTCCAACCATAGCAAGGCCTTTGTCTGGACTTACAATGACATGCCTGGCATCGACCCCACCATTGCTACCCACAACATTGTCACCAAACCAGAGGCTAAGCCTGTTAGGCAGAAGCTTTGAAAGATGCATCCTCACGTTGCACTCCTTGTCAAAGAGGAGCTTCAACGCCTTCTTTCTGTCTCCTTCATCCAACCCATCGATTATCCACAGTGGGTCTCTAACATCGTCCCAGTTACTAAAGCAACTGGGGGGATTCAGATCTGCACGGACTATCGCGACCTTAACCTAGCCTGTCCCAAAGACGACTTCCCTCTTCCTAACATTGACCAGCTTGTTGATCTCACGGCCGGCCATGAAATGCTATCTCTCATGGACGGGTTTTCAGGATATAATCAAATCCTGATCGCACCGGAAGATCAGCACAAGACTACCTTCATCACCCCATGGGGGACTTTTTGCTATCGAGTCATGCCTTTCGGCCTGAAAAATGCTGGTGCCACATATCAGCGTGCCATGACCTACATTTTCCACTGTCTCCTCCACAAAATCATGGAGGACTATGTGGATGACCTTCTCGGCAAGTCCAAACTTCGCCGCGACCACTTGACCATTCTCACAATCATCTTCTCTCACCTTTTGCAATACAATGTCCACCTTAACCCCAAGAAGTGTGTCTTTGGGGTCCTCTCAGGCAAACTTCTCGGCTTCATCATTTCTTTCCGTGGTATCGAGATAGATCCCGCCAAGATTCGCGCTATCCTCAAAATGCCACCCCCGACCAATCTCAAGCAGCTTCGCAGTCTACAAGGGAAGCTCCAGTCCATTCGCCGTTTCATCTCGCAGCTTTCAGACCACTGCCGACCTTTTCATCACCTCCTTAAGAAGGACGTCTCCTTTAAATGGGATAAGGGCTGTCAAGAGGCTTTTGAAGCCCTCAAAGGCTATCTGGTCTCTCCACCAGTCCTCATTCCACCTAAGGATGACCAACCCTTCTACCTTTATATCTCTGCCACCAACCATTCGTTAGGTGCCATGATCGCGCACCGAGACGAGCATCATCACGAGCAAGCGGTTTACTACATCAGCCGAACACTGGTCGACTATGAAACTTGGTATACTCATACCGAGAAACTCTGTTTGGCATTAGTCTTTTTCGCTACCAAGCTCTGCCACTATTTTCTCAATCACAAAACCTTTGTCGTCACTCACACCGATCCTCTCAAGTACATGCACTCCAAGCCATATCAGAATCAACATATGGCTCGGTGGCTCATGATGCTTGCTGAGTTTGACTTCGAATTCATCCAGTAGAAATCTATCAAGGGGCAAACCATCGCTGACCAACTAGTAGATGCCCCTCTTCTCGACAACCAACCTTCCCACTGTGAGTTCCCTGATGAGTCTATCGCTACCCTTTCCACCGATGACACCGTCTACCAAATGACTATGTTCTTTGACGGCTCCAAATGTCAACTCGGTGGGGGTGCGGGGGTCATCCTCATCCCACTCAATGGGGAGCCCATGCCTCTATCTTTCAAACTTGACTTTGATTGTACCAATAATATGGCCGAATACGAGGCCTTAATTTTGGGACTTCAGACTGCCCTTTCCCTCCACATCAAGTCTATCAACATCTTCGGTGACTCGTAGCTCGTCGTTAATCAAGTTAACGGTTCATATCTCTGTAAAAATGAAGTTTTACAGAGGTATAAGAATCGTGCTGACCTTCTTTTGGCATCTTTCGACCATTACCTCTTGCAGACTGTTCCACGCTCCACGAACAAGTTTGCCGACACCATGGCTTCTCTTGCTTCGCATATCCCGTCTTCATCATCGTCATCCCGCCTTTTTGTCACAGTGCATCACGTACCTTTGCCTTCATACATCTCTCCTCACATCGACCATATCAACACTGTCAATTCTAGCCCACAAGATGACTGGTATAAGCAACTTGTGGACTACTTGTCTCTTTCTGTCACTCCTCCCAACCTCTCTAGCAATGCACGGCGAGCTTTCATCAAGCGCACAGCTCGCTATACCATGCTAGGGGGTCTTCTCTATAAGCGAGGCTTTGACGGCCTCCTCCTTCGCTGTTTAACCTCCACTGAAGCTTCTCATGCCATAAAGCAAGTCCACGATGGGATTTGTGGTGGACACTTCAGTGAAAACTTGGTTGCCAAGCGCATCCTTCGCCTGGTTTATTATTGGCCCACCCTTCATCAAGACTGTAGTGACTATGTTCGGCGTTGCATCAAGTGTCAGCAGCACTCTAACCTGCTTCATCTCCCCAGCCACGCCTTGCAAGTTGCTCAGGATTTTTGGCCTTTCTCTCAGTGGGGCTTGGATCTCATCGGTGAGATCAACCCTCACTCGTCTCTTCGTCATCAGTCCATCATCACTGCCACTGAGTATTTCACCAAGTGGGTGGAAGCCATTCCTCTTGTCTCCACAAAAGCCGACAAGATTGTCGACTTCATCAGCAGCCACATCATCTATCGTTTCGGTGTCCCTCACAAAATCATCACCGACAACGGCAAGTCCTTCAAAAACAAGACTGTCCAAAAACTATGCGACTCATTTGGCATCAAACTTAGCTTTTCTTCGCCTTACTACCCACAAGCAAATGGGCAGGCTGAGGCTTCCAACAAAATTCTCACCCAAATTCTCATGAAGGTGGTCGACGATACAGGAAGGGATTGGCACATTCATGTTCCCTTCGCTTTGTGGGCCTACCGCACTAGCATCCGAACCTCTACGAGTGCTACTCCCTTCTCTCTCGTGTACGGAACAGAGGCTGTCTTACCTCTCAAAGTACAGATCCCATCTCTCTGCATCTCCCTGCATGACATTCTCTCCAACGATGACTTTTGTCAAGATCACCTAGCTCAACTTGAGTTACTCGACGAGCGCCGTCTTGCTGCCCTCAATCATCTCCATGTCTACCAAAATCGCATAAAGCGGGCCTACGACAAAAATCTGCGAGAACGAGATTTCAACATCGAAGACCTCATCCTCAAAGAGAATCAGCACGTGACCAATATGGAGCAAAGTAAACGAGGCAAATTCGCCCCCAATTGGCTTGGACCTTTTATCATCACGCACAAGTATGGGTCAGGGACTTATCGTTTGTCTTCCCTCGACGGACGGCCAGAACTTGAGCCTCTTAATGCGTTGCATCTTCGACCATTCTTCTGTTAGTCGAGTACTCATCTACTTGACACGTAACTTGAGCTCGTCCCCTGAGCAATCCTCGTCCTCTTAATCCTCATCCCTTTCAACCCTATTCCCCTTTAACAAGTCCTCTATGACCCTTTTATGATGCATGGATGCTTTGTCCTAATAAAACGGGCGTCCTTGAACTTCTACAGCCTTGTCTATGACTCAAAATCAAAAAAATCAAAATCAAGATGTCAAAACATATCCATGGTCACAAAATCAAATCAATTCAAAAAGACAGACTGATCCCTCAAAGGACAGCTATACTATCATTGCTGTAGCTAATAGACTGATCCCTTGAAGGACAGCTATTCAAACATTATTAAGCAAAAATATAGACCACTCCCTCGAAGGATGGCTATGACTAAATCTTACTACAAACAGCAACCTTTTCTTAGAAGCTTCCCGCATTGATCAGCTTCGCAACATGACCCCTACATCAAAAGACATCTCTATGTAGGCTTCCCGCATCGATCAGCCTGCACCAAAAAAAAAAAAAAAAAAAAACGAGTCACGGACTTGGCTTGTAGTTGTCTCAGGGTCTCCTATAAAAGGGGCACGGTTATTCCTGCTCTTAAACTGGGTTACCCTATCCTCCTCCTATCACCTGCTCAGGGGACTTCGAGCTCACTTTAATGTCAAAGTGATTTGATTACCTTTCTAACACCATACTGGTTAACGACGTAATGCATGGACGGGGCTTTGGTTCTAATAACCCCTATCTATGCTTCCTTTCTGGTCCTTGTCAATGAAAGAGCGGTTTGCCTTTCACCTTTTCTCTACACTTTGGTCACATTTAACCACATCAATTGTCGACTCATCTCAAGCCAAACCAACTTCAACATTTTCAAACCAACCTCGACATTTTTAACATGACATCAGGCACCATCCTAGTCCATTTCACATAGTTTCTATGGACACCAATACACATGGAAACTACCGACCAGACCCAATTTATGTTAAGCATAAACCAATACTTGCTGAAGCATAAATAGACCTTCATTCATTTTTAGCATGCATCCATCACGACTATGGACACTTACTAGGGATGAAAGCCTCTTGACCCCTGTGACGTCTATAGCATCATCTTACCCTCATCATTTCGACACTTGACCACATCCAATCCTCAACCACTTTAACTCTTCGCCCAAACTACATTGGTCTGAGGCCCTATGACCAGGGCTATGTAGGTAGCACTCAGATACCACATCTTCTGAGGTTAGCTCGACCACCCCCGTTTGTTCGTCTCTATGATGGACAAACCTTCTCTTCTTTGACTCTTATCACGACCAACTCCGTCAACTTTGACCAAGACCAATCATCGACTTTGACCAAGACCAATCAATCCCTCTGACCCTTCCTCCCTTTTAGGGAGAACTACATAGGCCTGAGGCCCCTACGACAGGGGTTATGTAGGCAGCACTCAGTTGACATGGGGTCTTCTGGGGTTAGCTCAGCCACATCCTTTCGTCCATCCATCCCCTTGCCCAATGACCATTAGAGATCATGCGTATCTCCTTCGACCCTCGACTACTTCCTAGCCAATGTTGCCTTGGTTGTTTTTGCGTGTGTGCTACCTCACGGCTGGTTAGCAAAATTATCCGCAGACTATTTTTGACCCTTCGCAAGTATAGGATCATGAGCCGGTTGATCCCTACTACTTGTGGCTTTTTCATGTTTTCTGGGAGCACTTCCTGAGCCTGGGATACCTGGAACATGATGGCCATTTGGAGCTTCAGCTTAGATTGAGTGACCCGATCAGTAGACGACTAAATGCTGGGGCCCGATTACTTCAATTTTGGCACTCCTTGACCCTCGACATGCGACAATTTGACCTGACCCTCTCGTGAAGTGGACTACGCGCAATCACGACTATGGCAGCGTTTTCACTCACTCTCTTTTATCTATTTCTCTATCAAATCGACACTCGATCTTCGGTTCCCTTCTCTCGACTATCGCTTTGAGGGGGGAACACCTCATCCTTTTTCTGGGGCAACCAACTCCTATTTTTGTCTTGCAGTTCGTCAAGAACAACCAACAAGACAAAAAGGGGCAAATGTAGACACCGCAAACGTGTCTGCACCTTGGTTCTCCCCCTTGTCCACCTCAAACCCCTATCCTAACCCTTGGCCTCCATTTGATTAAAATAACCTAAATATTTTAATCAAGTGGCCCCCTTTCCACCCTACCCTTGCCACCTTGGATCCTCCCTTGAATCCCTCCACCTTCCCCCTAGCATTTATTATGCTAAATCTCTTCATTATCTTCCCCCCAAGCCCATTTAGGCATCCTCGTGACCGTTCTTCCCATAACCCCTCGCCCAGCGGCGTGCAAGAATGGGCATTACCCCTTTCTGCATCCGTTGCAGCCCCTAGACCCTTGAGCTCGCAAACAGAATCCTCTTGGCGCTTTGGCATTCGACTCTCTTCTCTCTGGACCTCGTGTAGCAGCAGCAACAGGTGCAAAGACTCTGGATCAGGGAGTTTCTTCTTGACAAGTCTTCCGTGGCTCCAACAACAGCTCCTCCATTCTTCAGTCAGCAAGCCAAAGGTAAGCACAGTCTGGTGTTTCATTTTATTTCATTTCTTTAGTTTTTAGTTATCTATCCTATCTACTGTCTTCTACTCCCTCTGTTCTTCCCTCTGAGAGGCTGCAAAGCCTTCTCAGGTCCTGTCCTCTGTGCATCTTCCTCTTTCCTGTCCCTCTTTTAATCCAATCCCAGACAACTTCCTCATCCCCCTGTCAACAAAGACCTTGCACAAGGCACCCAACCAGAACCAGAGCATTCCTCAGTCCATCTAAATTTGTCCCCAAACTCTGCCTCGACCCTGTTCACAAACCAGACCCATCCACAGTCCAGAAACCAACCCAGACCCGACTACAGGCCACAACCCCGACCGACGCCAGTCACTTCCCCAACCGACGTCGGCAGGATAGCCGACACCGGCAGATCAGATAACCGACACCGGCGACATTTCCGACCTCGGCGACTGTCATCAGCCCGACAACTCCTTCAGGTAATCATTTTGTCTTTTCTTTCCTTTCTAATTTCTTTGTCACTTCTGTATTCTGGCATTCTGTATTTTCTTGATCTTTTATCTGTCTGTTAATAGTGGGTTGACCTCCCTTAAGGAAGTTCTCATACTTCTGGGAACAAGCTTTCGCTTGGCAACCCACCGCCTATCCATCTAACATTTTCTTGTCCAAGTTCTTTTTTTTTGCAGGTGTCATTCCTCCACAGCCAAAGAGGAGTGCTCACAAGCGTCTGGATTTACAGTGCGCGATCTTTATCCAGGTACTTCACATGCCTTGTCCATTTATCTTTTTAGTTTCTTCTTTCTCTTAAATCTGAAAAAGCAAATTTTGAATAGAAACAGCTTTATTTAGTCTTTTTCTTAGAAAAGCATCTATCTTAACTGTATTTAGTTTTAGATTTTATATCATTTAATGAAATTATATTTAATTTTATCATTTCAATTTAATTATCTAAATAATGTAGATTGACAACCTCCTAAGAAGCTTTTGATTCTAGGACCTAGCTCATGCTAGGCAATCCACTTTGCTACTTGTCTAACCAAAAAGTTTTCTTATTGCAGGTTATTCCTTCCTAGCCAAAGAGGAGTATCCACCATCATATAGATCATGTGAAAATTTTAGACCAAGTTCTCATAACCATTACCCTTATTGATAGTTTCTTCTTTTCATACCTAGAAAAAAGCAAAAAATAGAGAGAAACAACTAGTGAATACCCATATGAGCTCTAGTAGTCCAAGAAGAGGTACTTCAGACTCCAATATATTCCTTATGTTATTATTGATGGGATACTATTTATGAAAGATATGGATGCATTTATTTTGAGATGAATCGAGTATGATCAAATTCCCAAGGTGCTCAAGGAGTTTTATGATGGCTCATCGAGTCGATATTTATTCATAAGAACCACTACTATCAAATTAATGAGGACAAGGTATTATTGGCCTGACCTATTCAAAGATTCCCATTAATGGGTGTGGAAGTATGAGAAATGTGCCTAATTTATAGGCAAACAAATACTAGAAGCTCTCCTATTGATGGTGAAAAATGTCATGCCAATGAATCAACCTATTTTCCTATCACAATAGTTAAGATGGAATCATACCAGTTTAATCGTAAGGGACATATGGTTAAGAATTAGTCCTAAGGTATACAAAGGGGTATTTTAAATTTTTTGGAATTATTATGTTCAATAATAAATCTAAATCAAGATTTCAAATATTTACTAAATCGATCAAACACAACATAAAAATCAATTATGTCAAGAAGATTACTCATAAATAATGCTTTGATCCAAGAAGATAATCATTCCTTCAATATTATATAATTCAATATCAAGTTTGTTGTAAAATGTCATCTGATCTATCCAATAGAGTAAAGTATATGAATTAGATGATCTCTTGAAGGATAGAAAATTAGATTGTTAAAAGGTGTATCTTATGTTCATGCTCACAACACAAAGATGAAAGTAATCAATGACAACCAAGAAGGCAGACAACCTCTAAACAACTAACAACTACTAACAATAGAAAAATAATTGAAAAAATCTCTAAACTAACTAAACTTAAATAATCTAACTATACTAACACTAATCTAAACTAACACTAAACTAATCTAAACTAATAACAAAATCAAAAATAAATAGAAGCTATCAAAGAAAGTAAATTAATGTTAATGAAAACTAAACTAGAAATCAAATTCAAATTAATAAAACACATTATAAAACATAAAATTTATGAGTCTCAATAAATAAGATTCTTATTATAAAATCAGATTGATTTTATTTGAGAAATCAACATCCTTCATACAAAATATCTTAAAGATAACTTTTACAATCAATTAGATCAACAATCTATCATAAAAAGTGATATTTTCATCATTATTCAAGTTGAATACTTAGATTCTATACATAGGACTTTAAGTTACAATTATTGAAATATATTAAACTTGATAATCTTTAGATAAACAATTATAAATGATAATATAAAACTAGATATACCTAGTTGTCTAAGCAAGATACTCAACCATTAGAAAAAATACCATTGGTCTATCTAAAAAAGTCATGCTATCTCAAAGAAATTGCAGAGAAGAGAGAGATAAGTGATTGAATTTAAGAAATAATAGTCTTCAATACCTATGTTGTTCCTCTTCTTCAAATGAATCCTTGTTCTCCTTATAAACCTCAAACTTAGTTAGTTATTAGTTTAACTTAACTAATTGAATTTAAAATTTAATTAATCATAAATAGTTATTAGTTAAGGTTACGTTTAATTAAGACTAAAAATCTTAATGGATCAAGTTTTGAATATAGATCGGGTACTATCTAATGGGTGGGGATCCCTATCAATTAATAATAATATAGAATAGCATATATCAACAAAAATGGATTAATAAAAGTTTATGAAATTCCAATTTATATTAATTTATGAATATACATACATATATCAAAAAATTAAAATATTCTACACTTTCCAAAATATCATCGCCAAAAATTAGAACTAAAAGTTAAAGTATCCAATCTAAAAGTATAGAATTCAATCGATTAAAGTTTAACTAAAAAATAAAAAGATTATCCCTTTGATAGCTAGTAATCATCAAAATCTAAAAGGACTTCAATAATAATCTTTCCTTGTTCATTAACACATTCATTATATTTCATGTAATCACACTGAAAGCCAACTGAAAATTATATATATTCATCAATTTAATTTATAATATACCAAAAAATCTTATGATTTTCTATTCACTGAAAGCCAACTGAATTGACTCAAAAATTGAAAGCAAGATTTTCATAAAATAATCCTTAATCAACTTATGATTTTTTTCTAAAATATAGACAACATTATGTCCCAAAACATATTATGCCAATACTTCCTTATTACTATCCACTGCATGCATTCTCTTAAATGAATATCAATTATAATATTTCAATAAAGAGAATATCTGACATATCTATTTCCTTTTCGTTTAATATGTCTAAACCCAAAGAACTTGTCACTATCCTTTTCATTTAATATCTGACATTCTATGTAAAAACCCAAAGCACAATTAGGGCTTCAAAATAGCAAATTTTCATAGTAGATGAAACTAACAAACCCATTCATAAAATATATTTATGTATATTCAAACTTATATCAAAACCCTAACATGACTCAATGGGTCTCCACACCTCAACTGACATGTTTCAAACTATATCATTCAACTTAAAAGGAAATCAAAACATAACATATGTTTTTTAAACCAAGAAATAAAATATAACCTTTTACCATTTATTTCTTTCCAATATCTAAACAAAAACTCAAAATAACCTTTGATTATATTAGTCTTAACAAACCCTATATGCACATATTCTCAAAACCCAACATTGAAACACAAAGTCTAATAATTCTTCTAAGATTTGATACACTATATGATCACGCAGGATCTTTTCTTCAAAAAACTATGACTTTATTGAGATAATGAAAATAAATGTATTTGCATATTCAAATATAGTCATGAAACCATTTTATAATCATGTCATACACATAGAATAATCTTTTGATATTTTCATAGAGTTCAATTCTTCAAACTTAAAGTTTAAAAAAAACCTTTGAAACTGAAATATATATCAAACATGCATGAAAATATTTTTTGGTTCTTCTCATGAACAAATGAAACTGTAAAATGATAAGAATGAACCATATTAACCTTATCATCATAACTTTATGATAGACTATATATTAAATATTTTTACATCTTCATGTAACAAAATACATAAAGTTTCATTTTACAACCTACAATCTCAATAAAAAAAAATAAACGGCATGCTTGACATCACATACCCATTTCATATATTCATAGAGAACCAAATTGGATGTACTTTCAATGAATAAAACTTCAATATATTCTCAAAAAACTTCAAATTTAACTGATAAAACCATATATTTATATTTCAACATCTGATGAAAACTAAAAGTTAAAAACCATTCTTCAACATCTTATGCATCAAGAAGAACACAACACCATTAAAATATAAACATCATTCATTTTGTCTACATATGTATGAATAGATTAAACCATAGCTCATCTCAACACATTATAAACCATAAAACCATTTCTTTTATGTGTGCAATTGAAAACTCAATTGAAACCACTAAAAAATATTCCTCAAACCCATTTATATTACTCATGGCGTACCTGTATGCTTTTTATGTATGTTTTCCATTTGAAAAATCCTATCTAAACTCCAAGAATCAAACTGGCAGAGTTTCATTTCTGACAAAAAGCTTCAAGAATGACCAAAAATAATGAAAAGAAAACTATTTGTAATGGCCATCCTTTTGACTTAACTACCGTTCACGCATGCACTATTCCTATTGGACCATCAAATTGACATTAAATTTTTAGCATTCCACCAACCAAATTAACAAAACCATCAAATTTATCAATAAATAAATTTCCTACTAAACACCTTACCACCTTCCGATGATTGAGGCATGTACACCTCACATTAAATATTTCTTATGGTTAAAATCCTATCATGATCTTAAAGCATCTAATATGCTCTATTTTTAATTCATCTTGCCAATTATTACCACGATGTCTACCAAGTCAACTTGCCATAAAACTACCAAATGGTTTTCTAAATAGAATGTTGACTTACCATGTATAAGCATTAGAACATAATAACATTACATTCAATACTTGTCTTTCAAACACACCATATATCTTAAGACCTAAGCTTAGGTATTCCAAAAAATACTTAAACTTTCAAATTTTCATTTTATAGAATTAGGTTTAAAACTTTCTAAAAATCACCATGACCTGATAAATTCATTGATATCTTTCAAAAATTTAGAATAATGACCTTTGGTTATTATCCTCATGATTATGAAACCTTATGACACAATTTTAACCTTCAAAATGACCCACTTATGTCATACCTCAAATAATATCATAAAAAACATAATTCATAAGTTCTACCATTTGATCATTATGTTTATAAATTGTGATCAGAATTTCAAACCAACATAAAATCATGCCAATGTCTTTCAAACTAAATTTTTATGCATGTAACCCATAAATCAATAAATTCATAACAATGACCATATTTGATTTTCAAAATGAGTTCATATTAAATCAAACAATAAAATGCATTGTCTCCCTAAACTGTGATAATTATGACCAATCCATCTATGTACTCACAATTTGGAAAATGATTGAGAGGGAAATCATTATAACTGATTCAAATATCATTTTTGATTTATTTCAAACCAACATTCATATTACCAATGAAAACCAAATAATCACCACAAATTATTTTAATTGCTAAAAATAGAAACCAAATCTGGAGATTGTCATGATAATGCTTTTAACCAACAAAAGTATCCCAATTCAGAGTGAAATATGATCTGACTATGAACTAAAAAGTAGAATAACTAATCACAAATATATATATATATATATATATATATATATATATATATATATATATATATATATATATATGCATATTTTATTTATTTATCCATTATGCTTTTTGAAACCACTTAAAATATAAACATGAATTCATCAACCAATCATCATCAATTCATAATTAAAAATATGCACCCTAAATATACTACTAATTGATTGAGTCCTTGACACAGTTTTAAACTTTATGATTGAGTCATCTCTATGGCAAAAAAAGTATTAGTTTTTGAAAAAATTGAGGAGGTGGGAAAAATAGGCATAACACTGATGACCTTGCTAGCCAATTTCAAATATAAAATTGGATAGCAATCAATTTGTCTATTATAAGGATATTAACTTGAGAGTGTGATCCAGGTAAATCATTTCTCAAGTAGCTATGCGTGAAACCATTTTAATAAAATTTAACAAGAGATGATATATTCAACTAGTGTGGCACAAATAAAGGGAATGATATAACAAGGAAGTTCAGGATAAATGCATACACAAATACAAATGCCTTAAATATAATATCTAAAAATAAAGTATAACTTTGACAACTAGTTATAACTCAACATATATTATTCATCCATAAATAAAACTGAGTTTATAAATAATAATATCTAAAAATAATTGACACTTACATTCAAATTACATCTTTGTATTCTCCCTCATAACATGAAAACTTCATCCACTTGTAACACTTGTTGATCTTTTTAAAAGTAAAATTCAAACAACAACAAGAAAATAAAATAACAAAGAAAAGAACACAAACCAAAAGGTAAAAAGAAAAATAAAACATCAAAAATTGACAAAATATTTATAGGCCAAAAAGAAATAAATCATTAATTGACATCAAAAATCATCCACTGTGAGACAAAATGAAGGATACACCATAATGAGAAACTAAAAAAAGCAAAGAAATAAAATTTAATAAATAAAAGAGGTATAAGATTAAACGATAAGAGATCTCCTCTAATATAACTATATTATAAGACATTATTTTTAGCATGCAAATAATCATGATAAGTCAAACTATATGATTCTAAAGGAGCAAGACAACATGGTCAACACATTAAATAACCTTGAATAAACATAATTTAATCATGATTATGCATGTTTTAAGCCATTTATTTGTTTTGTATTGTATATAAAAGCTTATCTATCTAATTTGGAATGAGATGAATTTTTTTGAGGTTAGAATTGAGGGAATATTGATCAATAAATTGACTTAACCATTCAGGTATCTCTATTTGAACATTTTCTAATTTAAAATATTTAGTAAGCTCTATTTTTTTGAACTCTAAAGGGTCATGAAATTTGAAACATTCATAGTCAATGTTATTAAACAAATCTTCTAATTTAAATTCTATAAAATAATTCTTATAAGAAATATCATACTTGTTAATTTCATATTATGATTTGAATAATCTAAATCAAACTTTTCATACTCAACTTCAGTCAATTGATTGTTCATCTTGGTGTGTGCAACATCACAGATATATTTTTCTATTGTTATAGCACTAAATAGAGCATAAAAGAAATCCAAATTTTCATCATGAACATGATATTTCAATTAAAAAGTGATAGGATAGTTATCATAAGGATTCAAATTAGATTTGATATTGTTATAGACTGTAACAAAATTATAACTAGATGAATAATTTATGTTGGGAGAGTAATCAGATTCAAAATCTAAATAAATTTCCATATCTAAGTCAATATTTTTTCGTTTAAATTTTTTCAAAACATCATTATCTTCTTCATTAGATATGTCTAAAAGAAAATCAGGAGTAGTTTTTTTTGAAAAAGAGTCATTACTAGAAAATAAATCAAAATTGAGAGGAAATATGTTATCAAATGATTGATCAAATTGATTGAATAAATTAAATTACTCTAATTCTAAATCTAATAAAAATTCTAAATCAAAACATTTTGATGAACTATCTAAACCGTAATCTAGTTCTAGAGAAGTATTTTTAGTATACCATGTCATGATTTGATCATAGATAAAAATATATATATAGATTTTTTTTTGGAAAATTCATGTTTAAAATGCAATATTAATATAGAGAATATTTTACATTTGAACATATCATGATTGGTCAAACAAATTTTACAAAAAATATTGATTTTATCTTCGAATTTGAACAAAATTCAAGGCTGAACTAAAGACAAAATACCAATTTTTTGAATAATTTGAGTATAATTATGAGGTAAGTTATTCTCCCAACTAATAAAGAAAATATCACCACTTAGTTGAAAAGAAATAGAAATTTCATTTAATTTTGAAAGAAAGTGTAATAAATATTCCCCTATGGATTCTTTTTCTTTCAAATAAAACATGAACCAAGCTATTAGACATTGACCTACTTGACTTTTAATTAAGCTTTTGATGTAAATCCATTCTTGAGTGAGCTCATCCATATTTTTCATAATTGAGCAAGAAATAGTCACAAAACTAGAATCAAAATCTAGGTGACTAGTTATAATTACTATGAACTGAAAACTAGCAACTAATTATGATAAGGTGAATCATTGAAGACAAGAACATATAAAGAAATACATTTGATTTAAATTCCCCAATGGAGTCACCAAATTTTTTTATGGTGAAAAATCTCATGCCAACTAATCAACCCATTCACCTATCATGAAGGTCAAGATGGAATCTTACTAGTTTAATCGTAAGGGACCTACGACTAAGAATCAATCCTAAGGCATAAAAATGGGTATTTTAAAATTATAGGGATTATTATGTTCAATAATAAATCTAAATCAATCTTAATTTTTTTTACTAAATCGATAAAACATAACATGAAAATAAACTATGTCAAGAAGGTTACTCATAAACAATGATTTGATCCAAGAAGCTAATCATTCCTTCAATGTTATATAATGAAATATCAAGTCTATTATAAACTATCATCTGAACTATCTAATAAAGGAAAGTATATGAATTAGATGATCTCTTGAAAATAAAAAATTAGATTGTTGAAAGGTGTATCTTATGTTCATGCTCACAACACAAAGATTAAATCAATCAATGACAACTAAGAAGGCAGACAAACTCTATATAACTAACAACTACTGACAATAGAAAACTAATTAACAAACTCTCTAAACTCTCTAAACTTAAACAATCACACTATACTAACAATAATCTAAATTAACACTAAACTAATTTAAACTAATAACAAAATCTGAAATAGATAGAAGCTATCAAAGAAAATTAACGTTAATGAAAACTAAACTAAAAATCAAACTCAAATAAATAAAATATATTATAAAACAAAAAAATTATGAGTCTCAATAAAGAAGAGTCATCTTAGCAAATCAAATTGATTTTATTCAAGAAATCAACATCTTTCATACAAAATATATTAAAGATAACTTTTACAAACAATTAGATCAACAATCTATCATAAAAAGTGATGTTTTCATCATTATTCAGGTTGAATACTTAGATTCTACATATAAAACTACAAGTTTTAATCATCAAAAGTTATTAAACTTGACAATCTTTTGATAAGCAATTATAAATGATAATATGAAATTGGATATATCTAATTGTTTAAGTAGGATACTCAACTGTCAAAGAAAGTACCATTGGTCTATCTGCAAAAGTTATGATATCTTAGAGAAGTTGCATAGAAGAGAGAGATAAGTGATTGACTTTAAGAAATAATAGTCTTCAATACATGTGTTGTTCCTCCTCTTCAAATGAATCCTTGATCTCTTTTTAAAACTCAAACTTGGTTTGAAAGAAGTTATAATTAACCTTAGTTAGTTATTACTTTAACTTAACTAATTGACTTTAAAATTTAATTAATTACAAATATTTATTAGTTAAGGTTATGTTTAATTAAGACTAAAAGTCTTAATAGATCAAGTTTTGAATATAGACTGGGTATTATCGAGCGAATGAAAACCCCTATCAATTAACAATAAAATAGAATAACATATATCAATAAAAATGGATAAATCAAAGGTTATGGAATTCCAATTTATATCAATCATAAAGCATATTTCTAAAAATTAACTTATATATATATATATATATATATATATATATATATATATATATATATATATATATATCAAAAAATTAAAATCTTCTATACTTTCCAAAATATCATCACCAAAAATTAGAATTGAAAGTTAAAGTATCTAGTCTGAAAGTATAGAATTCTACCAACTAAAGTTCAACTAAAAATAAAAGTTTTATCCCCTTAATAGCCAGTAATCATTAAAATTTGAAAGGACTTCAATAACAAGTTTCCCTTTTTCACTAACACATTCAATGCATTTTATTTAATTACACTGAAAGCTAACTAAAAAATAAAATTATATATTCATCAGTTTACTTTATAATATACCATCAAATCTTATGATTTTCTATTCACTATCTGAATATTATCTGAAAAGATAAACTAAATTGACCAAAATTTGAAAGGAAGATTTTCATAAAATAATCCTTAATCAACTTATGATTTTTTTCTAAAATATAGACAATATTATGTCCCCAAACATATTATGCCAATACTTCCTTATTACTATCCACTTCATGCATTCTCTTAAATGAATCTCAATAGAAATTTTTCAATAAAGAGAATATCTGACATATCTATTTCCTCTTTGTTTAACATGTCTAAACCTAAATAACTTTTCAAATTACTTCTAAATCACTTATTATTTTGACCATTAGCTTTAAAAAAAATCCTAGAACTTCAAATCTTAGGTAAAATTTCAAAAATAACTTCATTGTTTTTGAGACTCAACTTACTAAAATTCTATATGCAGATCTATTTAAATATAGTTTAATTTATATGTTTGAACTATTTTTTGACATGTCTTATTTATATTATGGCCAACCATAATTATTTAAACATTCTTTGTAAAAACCCAAAGCACAACCAGGACTTCAAAATAACAAATTTTCACAACAAAAAAAACTAATAAATCCATTCATAAAATATCTTAATGGGTCTCCAAACCTCAACTGACATGTTTCAAAATATATCATTCAATTTAAAAGGAAATCACAACATAACATATGTTTCTAAAACCAAGAAATAAAATATAACCTTTTGTCATTTGTTTCTTTCCAGTATCTAAACAAAAACTCAAAACAACCTTCAAATATATCAGTCTTAACAAACCCTATATGTACATATTCTCAAAACCCAACACTGAAACACAAAGTTTGACAATTCTTCTAAGATTTGATACACTATATGACCATGCGGGATCTTTTATTAAAAAAACTATGACTGTATTGAGACAATGAAAACAAATGTATTTACATATTCAAATACAATCATGAAAACAATTTATAATCATGTCAAACATATAGAATAATCTTTTTATATTTTCATAGAGTTCAATTCTTCAAACTTAAATTTTTGACAAAACCCTTGAAACTGAAATGATATATCAAACATGCATGCAAAGATTTCTTGGTTCTTCTCATGAACAAATGAAACTAGAGGATGATATGAATGAACCATATTAACCTTATCACCATAAATTTATGATAGACCATATAATAACCATTTCAATATCTTCATGTAACAAAATAACAAATTTTTATTTTACAACCTATAATCTCAACAAAAAATAAATGACATGTTCGACATCACATATCCATTTCATATATTCATAGAGAACCAAACTGGATATACTTTCAATAAATAAAAATTCAATATATTTTCAAAATTATTCAACTTTAACTGATAAAACCATATATTTCTATTTCACCATTTGTTGAAAACTAAAACTTTAAAACCATTCTTTGACATCTTATGCATCGAGAAGAATATAAACCATTAAACTATAAACATCATTCATTTTGTCTACATATGTATGGACAAATTAAACCACATATTATCTCAACACATCATAAACTATAAAACCATTTATTTTATGCATTCAACTAAAAATTCAATTGAAACCACTAAAATACTCCTCAAACACATTCATATTACTCATGGCATACCTGTATGCTTTTTCTATGTGTTTCCCATTCGAAAAGTACTAACCACAACTCCAAGAATCAAACTAGAAGAGTTTATTTTACATGATAAATATTCAATAATGATAAAAAAGAATGAAAATAAAACTATTTGTAATGGCCATCCTTTCGACATAACTACCATGCACTTGTGCACTATTCCTATTGGCCCATCAAACTGACATTAAATTTTTAGCATCCTACCAACATGATTAATAAAGACATAAAATTTATCAATAACTAAATTTTCTACTAAACCCCTTACCACCTTCTGATGATCAAGGCATGTACGCCTCGAATTAAGTATTTAAAATTTCCAAAATCCTATTGTGATCTCGAAGTATCCAATATGCTTCACTTTTAATTCATCTTGCCAACTATTACCATGATGTTTGCCAACTCAACCTGCCACAAAACTATCAAATGGTCTACCAAATAGAATATTAAATCACCATGAACAAGCCTCAGAACATAATCACATTACCTTCAATACATGTCTTTCAACAACACCATATACCTTAAGACCTAGGCTTAGGTATTCCAAACAAGTCATTATACTTTCAAAATCCAATTTTATAGACTTAGGTTTAAAACTTTCTAAAAATCACCATGACACGATAAATTCATTGATATCTTTCCAAACTTTAGAATAATGGCCTTAGGTTAGAATCCTCATGATTATGAAACCTTAAGACACAAATTGAACCTTCAAAATGAACCACTTATATCATACCTCAAATAATACCATAAAAACTTAATTCATAAGTTCTCCCATTGATCATTATGTTTAAAACTTATGATGAGAATTTGAAACCAACATAAAATTATGCCAATGTCTTTCAAACTAAATTATATATGCATATAACCCATAAATCAATAAATTCATAACAATGACCATATTTGATTTGCAAAATGAGTTCATATTAAATTAAACAATAAAATGCATTATCTCCCTAAACTATGATAATTATGACCAATCCATCTGTGTACTCACAATTTGGAAAATGACTAAGAGGAAAATCATTATAACTAATTCAAATATCATTTTGATCTATTTCAACCAAAATTCATATTATAAATGAAAACCAAATAATCAACACAAACTGCTCCAATTGTTAAAACTAGAAACCAAATCCAGAAATTATCATGATAATACTTTTAACCAACAAAATTATCCTAATTCAAAGTGAAATATGATCTAATTATGAACTAAAAAGTAGAATAACTAATCAAAAATATTCTCAATGATAAATATATATGCATAATTTATTCATTTGTCTATTATATTTTTTGAAACCACTTAAAATATAAACATGAATTCATCAATCAATCATCATAAATTCATAATGAAAATATGCATCCCAAATATACTACTAATTGACCGAGTCCCTGACACAATTTCAAACTTTATGACTGAGTCATCTCTATGGCAGAAAAATTATTAGTTTTTAGAAAAAATGAGGGGGTGTGAAAAATAGGCATAACATCTCCCTCTCAAACCAATCTAGGCTAACTAGCAAGTTGCCCAATGGGGATTAGATTTCATTGGCATGATCAATCCATTATCAAGTACAAGCCACTAATAGGTTATTACCACAACTAATCATTTCACTAGATGGACTAAAGTGATTGCATTGAAAGATTCCATGGAAGCATCTATCCTAGATTTCATGGATGGTATTATCACTAGGTTTGGTATTCCTTACACCATTATCTCAGATAAATCCAAAGCTTTAGTGGGCAATCAGGTGAGTGAATGGGTGATAAGGCACAATGTATACCTAAATAATTCATCCAATTATTACCCATTAGATAATGGTTTAGTGGAATCTACCAACAAAGATCTCATAAATATTATCAAAAGGACAATGGAAGATAACCAAAGGATGTGGCACACTAAGTTAAAATCAGTACTTTAGGCTGATAGGATTACTCCTAAAAGAGCCATTGGCAATTCTCCATTTATATTTTTATATGGAATGGAAGCCATAATTCCACTATCAATAGAGTTACCATATCTAGAACTCAATCATATGTTAGAATTGATTGAAAATGATGAAATGACCATGCATTTGGTGAAACTGATGGAGCTAGAAGAAGTCAGGAACCAATCAATGTAAGTTATTGAACAAAATTACGCTTAAATAAAAATAAATTCAACAAAAAATCATCCAATAGGAGCTTCAATGAAGGAGACATGGTTCTAAAATGGGATGCTGAAAGATCCAAACTAGACAAGCATACAATATTTGATGCAATATGGAGTGGTCCATACATCATAACTCAGTGCAAAGAAGCCAATGCATTCTAGCTATCCAAGCTTGATAGATCAGAGATACCAATCCAATTCAATAAAATATACCTCAAATCTTTCTTCTAAGGTTGGAATTCTTTCCAAAACTTTATATATATTAGGTTTATTTGGTTCCCCAAATAAGCACTTTTACATAAACCCTGTAAGTCATTACGAGTTTTTATTTCCTTAGTTTGTTTTTGTTTTGTTTTTCCTTTTTTCATTCTTATTTAGGAAATTCCCAACTTGTTTCTTCTCTAGTTAGGTGTGTTAAGCTTAAAATGACTCCATGCCCAATGAACTAGAGGCATACTAAAAGAAATTGATTAGCAAGTAATTACCCCACAGAGGTCACCAAAAATGTTGATATTTTTGAGCCAAAAATATCAAAACATATTATAGTCAAAGGGATACCCATTAATTTTTTGGAAAAAATATTTAAAGTGACCAAAGAAACCTTTTTCCATACCTTGTAAAAAGTAGAGATTTGGGTGAAGTTTGTAACTTTACAAGTTGCAAAGTGCACCCAAACCTCCACTTCTAAATTTTCAAATACTTAGTAAAGACTAGAGATTTGAATGTAGTTTGTAACTTTGTAAATTTGAAAAGTGCACCCAAAACATCTTACCCACACTCATAGAAATAGGAACTCTAGTTTCACATTGCAACTTGTAAAGTTGTAAGGTGTAACTTAAGTTATGATTTTCACCATTTACCACACCCATGAAAATTAGAACTCTAACTGCACTTTACAACTTACAAAGTTGTAGAGTGTAACTTAAGTTTTACTTTCTACCCTTCCTCCCTACCCATGGAAATTAGAGCTCTAGTTGTACTTTATAACTTGTAAAGTTACAAAGTACAAACAAGTTTTTGCTACCCACTTCTTCCACCAAACCACTCAGTGGAAAGCATAGATCAAAATGCAAAATGAAATTTTACAGCTTAAAAAATTACGTGATGACTTTGAAACCTCACTTTTCCCAACCACCACCTTACTCAACATTAAATCTAGGTTTTGATTAATAAAATTAGGTTTTTGGGTCATTATTTAACATTTGTAAATTGTATTTGGAGCTCTATGTCAAGAAGCCTTTGAACCAGATGCCAAACAATGCTATGCCAATGTTACATCAATGTTACACTTTGCCATTGCCATCCTCTATGTGCAAGCATGACATTCTTCCATTTTCCCCATGGTTTCCTTCAAATCATTATCATTATTTATCTTTCTAGGGTTCTTAGATAGAAATTTACATTTTTATCTTGAACTTAACATCATTTCCTTTACTTGTTTGCATTATCTCATTTCTTATCTTCAATATTCAAATTTCTATTAAAAGGGAGTCTAACCATTTACCATTCATAGTAAAATTCTAGGGTTTATAAAACTATTAAATCTAGGATATTCTCCAAATATTCCCCATGCGAACTCTAGCATAAACTTCTCTTGATTTTTCAAGGTCAAACCCCATAGAGATCCAAGTTTTAAAAAAAACATACAAATCTCCATCTGAGATTCCCATTACTCTGACAACTCCCAATCCCCATCGAAAATCTGACTTGATTTTGTAAACTAAAAATCCCTCTAAAACTTTCATCAGAATTTGCAAGTGCAAAATGCAAGTCAAAACCCTATTAGAACTTTCATTAGACTTTGAAAGTGAAAATTATAACTTGAAACTCCACTAGACATTTTAGCTGCAATTACAGATCATATATCCATTAAACTTTTTACCTAAAATTACAAATCAAAATCTCACTAACTCTATAGTTGGTTCTACCAAGCTATTTTTCCTAGAGCACATGTCTATAAAGGAAAGGAAGTTCAAGTCAAAGGAACCTGATTTCCCATCTAGACTAGACTCAAATATAAATGAAATCATTGGCATAGATCTATGTCACATAGACCTATCAGATTTTTGGAATAGAATAAATGTGGAATTCAAGAATGATTGGATTCAAAACATCTATGATAGTGGGTTACCCAAGGCAATAGCTTTCACACTATCAGTACAGAGCCCTAAGTTTTTTATCACAATGGAAAAACACTATGATGCTAAGAAAATGGAGGTGTTAAATGACAAAGGAGAGAAGATTCTGAACTTGGACCCTAATTTCATAGATACTGTATTCCTAATTCTAGAATATGAAAACTATCTAGACATAACCCTTGATTCTTTTAAGAAATTATATCAAATAATTTTCAAGGTATGATCTTATTGTTGTGATTGAGTCATTAATGTTATCATTGATGTTAAAGGTAATTGAGTGTCATTGATATCCCATAGGTGCTCTTGTGAATATGCATAATAAGTGATCATGATGGCTTAAGTATGATATAGTAGGTGCTTGAGTTCTACATAAGGTCTTGACACAATATTATGATGTGATAAGCTCATGATCTTATTGAGAGTAATGATGTTTTTAGAGAATCCTAATTAAATAATGACAATATTATGATGTGATAAGCTCATGATCCTATTGAGAGTAATTTTTTTTTTAGATAATCCTAATTAAATAGTGTTCTTTGTTTATATCATTGATATTTAGCTTGTTTGAGTTTAAGTCTTTGAGTACTAGGTGTCTCAAGAAGCCTAGTCTTGCCATGTGAGAAGGTGTATGCATGAAGCATAGTGAAGCTTGGTAAATTGTGTTAGTATAAGAATGAGAGAGTGTATAAAGTTATGTAAGCATGACAATGAAGTAAATGAGATTTTAGAAGAGTTCCAAGGTCAGTTTTGAGGCTTAGTCATTACATGAAGAGACCTAGTGAGAAGTCATAGGCTTGGTAACATGTTAAGGTGAGTAGTTTGAGGCTTGTAAGAAGAAGAAGATTGGTAGTGTGTAATCATATTATAAGGTTGTATGACATAAGTATGAGGTTTTAAGAGTATTTAAAGAGGTTTCAAGGTGTGTTCAAGGTCTATGTGTGGCTTACAGGTAGATGCCTTATATATAAATAGACCTAGTGTGACCTAATGAGGGTTCAAGTTTAGTTTCCAAAGTGATAGAGCTAATGAAATATTTATCAAAGGTGTGAGAGGTGGTTTCAAGAGTTCTCATGAAGTTTCAGATATTAAGTTTAAAAATAAAGTGTTGGAATATCTTACCCATGCTTGTTAGGCTCTAGGTATTTGTATTTACCTAGTTTTATCTTATGTGAAGTTTAGTCCCACATTGGCTAGTTTAGCTTCTATCAAATTTTGCCTTTCCTATATAATCAAGTGATTTCATTATAATATAAAAGCTTATTTTATTTTTCATAATCTTATACATATCATTTAATTATAACAATTGTTTTTTCAATGGATTCTTTTGAGTGAATGTTGAATCATCAATGGTTGTGGTAACGAGCCATTGAAGAGATCCTAGCTAAAATAGTTTTGATAACTCTTCCATGGTATCAGAGCCATCTCTAATAACTATTACTTAGTCTACTTCATTATATTTATTTATCCTCATAATGTGATTTGGATTTGAGTTGGTTGGAATCTATTATTATGCTTTATTTGGTATTTGGTTATAGATCTGAAGTTTTGGTTCATTTAGAAGGAGAATGAATGTTTTTTTATAGATATGGTTTAATGTCATACCATTGAAGCAAAGGAGATATATCTATGGAATCTACTTGCACATGTGGTAAATTAGTATCACATTCTCTTTATTTCTCAATCCATCCATCAACACCTCTGCCACCCATTTTTTGCCTTTGTGGAAAGGACTTTATTGAGGAAAGTTGAGAATTTTAGTGGTGAGATTTCTATGTAAAGTCTCCCATAGTTTGGATGTTTGGATTTTAACGTGTCCCATCCTAACTTGAGCCCTATCATGCCCTAAAAATCATTCCAAAGTTTCCTTCATTTTCCCAACACTGCCCCATTCAACAAACACCTAATCCACTACCTTAAATGTCCTTTCTTAGTGTTCATAGTTGGCTACTACATCTTCCATTCACTATCTTTTTAGTTATAAAGGCAACAAAGTTTGTAGAAGCTATTTGAAGCTTTGTTCTTTTATGGAGTGTTGAGTTTCCTTGGACATCATGGAATTCTCATGTGATGAAACTTGGCCTTCTTCTGCTCTGTAACCATCAAATTTTGAGCTAACTTCTCATACAGGTCTATTTAGTTTAATCATTCCTTGTAGCCTTGTTTACTCTATTTATTGGCCATAACTCTTTATAGGTTAACTCAATCATGAAAATAAAACAATTTATGGATACCCATTAAGCCCTTCTATAACATATATAAAAATCTCCTAAGGTTGTTTTGTATGGAATTGTACTTTCTGCTTTAAGCCCTGTTTCAATTAACCCTCCTTGAATGCAAAACGTCTTGTCCAGAGTAAAGTACAGACTTTATAATCATACCAAGCATCATTACAGATACCCATTACCTTATTATAGGTTAATCAAATGTTTTTTAGTGCACTTATTTGGAGAAATTCACTTTTCCTATATTGGCCTATTCTCTTTCCTTCACATGCACCTAGGTGACACTTGGCAATTGTTATTTTCCATACTTCTCCATACTGTGACACCTTGAAAACAATTCCAATAGTTTTATAATATCATAAAGGTTCATATTACAAAGTTTCAAGAGTTTTCAAGCATTAAAACTCATTTTGAAGGCTAGACCCTAATTCAGGGTTTTCCAAAGCCTGTCACAGGCCGAGAGCATATAAATTGATGCTGGGAGTGTTATACCATATTTAAAGGGTTCAAAACAATTTTATAGGGTCTGTTTTACTACCCTACACCTTCTACAATCACCACTTTGGTCATATCAACCTACTGTACCTTCCAATGCTTAATATCTCAGTTGTTTTTTACTGTATTTGTATGACAATCAGCAGGGTTCTTAGTTTTCTTCTCAAACACAATGGTCATCAGACTTTAAAGAGGATAGGAAAAAATATCCCTACCTTAAGTTACTTCCCAATTCATATGATTTGTCAACTATGACTTATCAATCCATTTGCAATGCAAAAACATACAACTTTCTTCCCATTGTCTGTAAATTGTCACCTACAGGCCGAGAGCTTATTGTGGGAGATTTTGGGTATCAAGAGGGGTTTTTAAATCCTGTTTCTTCTTGATTTAGGTTCATTCTTTCCTTATAGACCTATTTCCATGCCCTTTTATACTTCATACAAAGATTTTCACGTGGATTTTACTTAAGATAGTGGGCTGTAGTTTTGAATTCCTGAATATCCTATTTAGGCCTGTTTAGGCCTTTTATAACATTCCAAACTCCTTAAAACCTCTTGATCACATAATACCACTTTTATATTGTTCCCAATATACAAAATAATCAGTATTTTACAATTTTATTATATAAAATTATCACACACATTCACATACACACATTCACAGGTCTGTCACCTGAATTGCAATAAAGAAACCATAACATGAAACAAAACATTAATTATTTCTTGATCAACTAGAAGACTTATAGGTCAATATCCATGGCTTTCAAAGCCTTGCTTACTCCTTCCACATTCTCTTGTCTTTAATCAAACTTGCTCCTTCTCTTTAACCTTATCATCTCTTGAGTGAGGTCCTCCCTCACTAATTCTCTTCTCTATTCTTCATTCTTCCTTCTTTCCCTTGAATGAGAGGACTTTTCCTCTCTGTCCTTCTTCTCTTCTACGCCCCTCTCATCCTCTCTTCTCTTCTCATCCTCTCTCCTTAATTAATTCTTCTTTTTTCTCTCTTTTCAAGAATCTCCTATGCCAACTTCTACACCCAATTTGGGCTTAAGGCAAAACCAAATGTTGTTTTTGAGTTTTAACAATATACTAAGGTTAAAATAGTTTCAACCATTTCCCCCTAATTTCCTCAACAGCCTAACCATCATTTTTTTTACCTTTTCACTTTCAATTTTTGATAATTACATTTACTCTTAAGATGAAAATTTGAAATCTACACAATTTGGAGGGAAAACCAGAATTTGAAATATCATTTGAATTTGCATGTTCAACTAGTCCTCAATGGTGTTATTGTAGATGCTCCTGCATCATACTCTCCCTCTAGAAAATATTTAAACCTTAGTTCAAATGAGATGCTTCCTCCATGATTTAGCCTTCATTCTATGCCTGGATCCCAAGTTCTTGTTGCCAATACCAATGCTTGTCTTTGTTTGAAATAGTCTTTGTCTTTCATCTTGTTGTTCTTCCTCTTCTGGTATGTTCTTCTCCTCATCTCTTTCTCAGCTGCCATCTCCCACTTCCATGCTTCTTCTTATTCATACATATCTTATAGATCTTCCTGTTGTTCTTCTTGTTCCATAAGCTTCTCTAATGACTCATGTATGTCATTTAGTTCAACAACCTTCATACCTGCATACAAAAAATTCAAAGCCACCTTAGAATCAAAATCTTTAGGCCATGAAGCCTCTTGGCTATCTTCACATGCTTACTCTTGTTCCTTGACCGACACTGTCCTTGCCTCTTTGATTTGATCTTTTCTTGTTTCACTTTTCCCAATGATGTCTTCACCATGTCTTGTACCTTCCTTCATCTCTCTTGAATTACCAAATAGCTCCTCCAACATTCTCAACTCTTCCTTTAGTGAGATCTCATCTACCTCACTATTCTCTTCATCAAACTTGGGCTGATCACTCACAAAGCTTACTTTCCCTTTACCTCTTATCTCTTCTCTTCTTAGCTTGTCTTCACATAAACCAACTTCTTCATCAACATCAATATACTTATCAACTACAATTGTAGTATTCTTACCTTCTGTCTCCTTGCTCTCTTCAATCTCTGCTTGGAGCCATCTTGTTTGGCATTGCTTTACTGCATACTCTCCTCTTTCCTCATCATCCATCCATTTGGAATTCTCTCCTTGCTGCATATTAGTCCTTATATCCACTTTCCATCTTTCATTTCTCATGAAAATATCATTGAAAGATTCAAAAACATCATCACAAACAATTTGTTTACCTTTCATCTTTGCATCCTCATGCTCTACCTCATTATTCTTTGAGAAGTTTTCTTTCTCATCTTCATTCTCTTGGCTGTTGGAATCACCTTCAATCCTCTTCCATTGAATTCTTAGTGTTGCTGTCTCAAAACTCACATCTTCTTCACTCTTTGCCTTCTTAGGCACCCACATTGATTCTTCTTCTTATCATTTGTCTTCATAAGCCATTTAGGCATCCTACATTTATGCTTTTGTACCAGCACCTCCTGTTGCTTGGGAGTTTTCTTCTTCCACCATTTAGGCATCACATACCCATGCTTAAATTCTCTTTTTGAGGGCTCTATCATCTTCCTTAACTCTTGCACTTGTACATTAGCAGCTTCACGCTCATAATAATAATCAAAATCAGGTCTTAACGCTTCATTTACCTCTTTGATAACTTGATCCATGGAGCAATCTTTCTCTTCCTTTGTGCTTGGCTGCTCTCTTTCTTCCTCTTGGCCTTCAATGGCATCATGGAATTCAGCTTCCTCTTCTACCTCTTCTCTTGCTTGTATGGGTTCTTCAACACCTCCTTCATGCATTAACCAATGCATCTCTTCTTCTTTATCAACAGCAACAACAAACTCTCTTCTCTTTCTTACACATTCACTTGTGTACTTGGTGTCTTTTCTTACACCAATCTCTTCACTCTCTAAGGCCCTTCTCTTGACCTTCATAAGACTGCTCATACCTGCACTTACCCATGCAAAGACAATATTAGAAATAAAAACAAGAGACCACAAGGTCCCTATGAGTGCTCTCTTCATCAACACTCTCATCTTCTCAAGTGTTCTTCCTGGCACTTCATCTTTTCTTTCTGCTCTTCTCTTGTTCTCCTCAATGAGAACCTTCTTCTCAACTTCTTCCTCTTCCTGCTCACTTGGCAACCTTCTTATCTTCTTCAAGCCTCTATGGGCTTCTCTCTTCATGGCAATCTTCTTTTGCCTTCTTCTCCTTTTCACTAGGAGATCTATTGGCCACTTCAACCTCCTCCTTATTGGCCATGCCCATGTTTGCTTGTTCATCTACATCCAAGACTCATATTCATCTTTAATCTTAGCTAACTCTCTCTTCAAATTAGCAATCTCTTTATCAATTACAAAACTATCCATACCTTTGATGCTTGCTTTCTTCTTGGTGCCCTCATGTACCTTGCTACTCTGCAGTGCCTTCAACAATACTTCCATCTCTAAGATATTCACCCAAGTCTTTTCCACCTTGGTCTCTTGATCCCTTGTCTCACCCAAGCCTTTTCTCCTTGACTGGTCTTTTGACAATCTCCTTGATCTCACCCAGGCCTTTTGCATCCTAGTCTTTTGATCCTCTTCTCAATCCTGCAGCAACTCGTTATACATCACTTCATCAAACTCAAATCACAAATCCAAGCTTACCTTGATTTGGATCTTCCTCTTGAGCATTCACTTTCTCCCTTACTTTTGAGCTCTCCAAGCTTCAAACTCCATCCTTTACCTCACCTAAGTCTATTTCACCTTAGTCTTTTGGCAAACTATCCAAGCTTCTTCTTGGATCTTCACTAAGCCTTTCTTGGCTTCTTCTCTTCTTAAGCCTCAATGGCTTGGCTGCCTGAACCTAAAACTCCTTCACTTGATTATTTCTCAACACAATAAACTTAACTCAAATAGCAAAGATTACTCATACCTTTTCTCCCCAGGGTCTTCTAGTGCTTTGTCCTGCTAATCCTCTTGCCAAATCCTGTAACAACTCATTAGAAATCACAACCATCAACAAATTGCCAATTCACAAGAGCTTCAAGCTCTGATACCAAATGATGAAACTTGGCCTTCTTCTACTTTGTAACCATCAAATTTTGAGCTAACTTCTCATACATGCCTATTTAGTTTAATCATTCCTTGTAGCCATGTTTACTCTATTTATTGGCCATAACTCTTTATAGGTTAACTCAATCATGAAAATAAAACAATTTCTGGATACCCATTAATCCCTTCTATAACATATAGAAAAATCTCCTAAGATTGTTTTGTATGGAATTGTACTTTCTTCTTTAAGCCCTGTTTCAATTAGCCCTCCTTAAATGCAAAACGTCTTGTCCAGAGTAAAGTACAAAATTTCTAATCATACCAAGCATAATTAAAGATACCCATTACCTTCTTACAGGTGAATCAAATGTTTTTTAGTGCACTTATTTGGATAAATTCACTTTTCCTATATTGGCCTATTCTCTTTCCTTCACATGCACCTAGGTTACACTTGGCATTTGTTATTTTCCATACTTATCCATACTATGACACCTTGAAACCAATTCCAACAGTTTTCTAACATCATCAAGGTTCATATTACAAAGTTTCAAGAGTTTTCAAGCATTAAAACTCATTTTGAAGGCTAGACCCTAATTCAGGGTTTTTCAAAGCCTGTCACAGGCCGAGAGCATATAAATTGATGTTGGGAGTGTTATACCATATTTAAAGGGTTCAAAACAATTTTATAGGGTCTTTTTTACTACCCTACACCTTCTCCAATCACCAATTTTGTCATATCAACCTACTGTACCTTCCAATGCTTAATATCTCAGCTATTTTTGACTATATTTGTATGACAGTCAACAGGGTTCTTAGTTTTCTTCTCAAACACAATGGTCATCAGACTTTCAAGAGGATAGGAAACATATCCCTACCTTAAGTGAATTCCCCATTCATATGCTTTGTCAAATATGACTTATCAATCCATTTACAATGCAAAAACATACAACTTTCTTCCCATTGTCTGTAAACTGTCACCTACAGGCCGAGAGCTTATTGTGGGAGATTTTGGGTATCAAGAGGGGTTTTTAAAGCCTGTTTCTTCTTGATTTAGGTTCATTCTTGCCTTATAGACCTATTTCTATACCCTTTTATACTTCATACAAATATTTTCACGTGGATTTTACTTAAGACAGTGGGCTGTAGTTTTGAATTCCTGAATATCCTATTTAGGCCGGTTTAGGCTTTTTATAACATTCCAAACTCCTTAAAACCTCTTGATCACATAATAACACTTTTATATTGTCCCCAATATATAAAATAATCAGTATTTTACAATTTTATTATAGAAAATCAACACACACATTCACATACATACATTCACAGGTCTGTCACCAGAATTGCAATAAAGAAACCATAACATGAAACAAAACATTAATTCTTTCTTGATCAACTAGAAGACTTACAGGTCAATATCCATGGCTTTCAAAGCCTTGCTTGCTCCTTTCACATTCTCTTGTCTTTAATCAAACTTTCTCCTTCTCTTTAACCTTATCATCTCTTGAGTGAGGTCCTCCCTCACTAATTCTCTTCTCTATTCTTCATTCTTCCTTCTTTCCCTTGAATGAGAGGACTTTTCCTCTCTGTCATTCTTCTCTTCTATGCCCCTCTCATCCTCTCTTCTCTTCTCATCCTCTCTCCTTAATTAATTCTTCTTTTTTCTCTCTTTTCAAGAATCTCCTATGCCAACTTCTACGCCCAATTTGGGCTTAAGGCAAAACCAAATGATGTTTTTGAGTTTTAACAATATACTAAGGTTAAAATAGTTTCAACCATTTCCCCCTAATTTCCTCAATAGCCTAATCATCATTTTTTTTACCTTTTCACTTTCAATTTTTGATAATTACATTTAATCTTAAGATGAAAATTTGAAATCTACACAATTTGGAGGGAAAACCAGAATTTGAAATATCATTTGAATTTGCATGTTCAACTAGTCCTCCATGGTGCTATTCTAGATGCTCCTGCATCATCATGGTAAAGTGTTGTTGTTTTTTCATTATTCCATGAAGTCATTAAACCTTTGAGGACAACATTTCATTTGGTAGAGGGACTAGAGTGTCATTATTGAAGGTGGAGCATAACAAGTAAAACTGCCTAGGATTGCACTTTTCCAACACTCAGAATTGGAACTTCTAAGGAGAGGCATTGGATTTTTTTGGAGTTTATTATTTTTATCTGGACTATTCACTTTTATTTGTTGGGCATTTGAAGGGTATACATAGGTAGACCTTTGTTGTAGGTGCACAGACAAGAGAATTGAAGCATGTGTTTCATCTATCTAAGCCTACATTCCATTTTTCAAAGACCTGTTCTTTGTAGAAGTGCATTGGAAGGAAGATCAAATATTTTTGATCTGCATTGAGATTTCTTTTTTGATTTGCTATTTATACAAAACACATATAATCTACCTTATTTTCTCTTAAAACAACTATTTTTATCCATTATTTTATTTACAAGCTTTATTTTTTCTTAAGAGGAAGTCAAACTCACCTACATGTATACCAAGGTAATTGAAAAAACTATTTTTCTTTTTGGTTGACACTTTTGAGTCCATGGAAAAATTCCAGTTCTAATGAGTGGTTGCACACTTATGCTTGTTACTAATTTGATCTAAAATTCTAGTTTGTAATGTTTTAAAATTATTTTGACCTTTTTTCTATGAGAAATCAAAAGGCTTATAACTTTTGAATCGTAACTCAAATTTGAGTTCCTTTTTTTTCAAAAGTGAATTTTTTTATATTATCTATCCATTGGTGTTATTAAATTATAAAAATACTCTATTTTATAAAGTACCACATTTTGGGAGGTCTCTTCACATTGACTGTGCTACATTTATTATAGTTAGATGTGACATTTTAGTGGTGACACATTTGCTATATTGTGAGTATTTTTAGAGGTATTATTTATTATTTTTCACATACCTTATCTCTTTCATTTATCAAATATTAGAGGGTGAGGTCTAGTCTAGTAGGAGGTCAGACCCCCTCATGGGCAACACAAAGTTCCTTCTTACTTCTTCTTGATTGCATTATCATCATTTGTTGCACTCATGGATGCATTTTTGGCTAAGTCTAATTTCATATTTTTGAGTGTGCATTGTCACTACTATGGGTTTTCCTATGCTATGGGCCCTACATTTTACTTCATACATGCACTATCTCAAATGTATTTTTGGTTGATCACAATGTCCTTTTTCTTGTGATTTGCACATTGTTATTTTTTGTTTATGATTCTTTTTCATGTACATTTTCATATATTATGGCTCTTTTTTCCATTTACCACACTCTTATATCATCCCACGACATGCATTAGTAAGTTGACACACTAGTAGTTATGTCATGTCTCCTTGAGGCCCCTTTCTTAGTACTTCACCTTCTTCCATGGAGACACCTCTTTGATCCCTTATTTTTGGAGCATAATTCTTGATGGTTTATTCAACAGGTGAACACTCTCCTCATTTGGAGCTATTCTAGTGAAGCCCAGTGTCTTTGATGTCTCCATCTGAGGTTTTTTATTTATGGATTATATTGTACTTGCATTGATCTATAAAGTGTTATGGGGGGTTTTCTATTTTAGCCTTGTCTACCTTCATGCAGTTATGTGCTCTATTTCAAGCACCTTTTCACTTCATTAGTTGTTTGTCTCTTCCATCACCACCATGGACCATCATCTTTGAGATTCTCATCCATATTTTTAACACCCTTTTTTGATAATTAATAGTCTCTATATACACATAATATTTTTAACTTTTATCAAATACTAATGTTTTACATCTTGCAGGAACCCATCGTGACTCAATCTCTAAGTGCTTACCTTAAGGGGTACACCAAGAAAGTGGTGGGAAGACCTTTGGTGTTTCATAGGATTTTTATCCCTTATTACCACATTATTTCCAATCCATTAATCTCCTAAAACCTTTTCCTAAGTTATTTCTCCTCCCTTACACATTCCTCTAGTCTATTCCTCTTTCTATCCTTCTTCTCCTTACTTGATACCATTTTGACATGCTCAACAAACTAGGTCGACCTAGTTGACCTAGTGCAGTTTAGGGTCACTTTAGCTCTTTAGGTTTATTAGCCTTCTAATTGACCTAGCATAGACTTTAGGCATTATCCCAAAAATATGCTAGGTTAACTAGGTCGACCTAGCACCATTGATGTTCCCTAATGATTTTAGGGTGAGATACTCCTATATATATAAGGTCATTTTGGTCATTATTAAGGATATGCAATAAAGGGTTATTATTCACTCATGCTTCTTCATAATTTACTCTTCTACCATTCTACTTGAGGAGTCTTATATTAGGTTTCTTATTTTGGAAAATCTAGTATTGTGGATAGGTATTGTATGCTTTGGCCTAATAAATTGATCCTTGTGAACAACAACAACCTCTTGCGAAACCCCATTGGCTAAGGGAGAGATTAAATCATGATGGGTTCACATTCAGGTAAGTATATTCTAACTTTGTTTTCCTCTCTTTTAGTAGATCGAAGTAACATAAGTGTTATCTTGAATAATATTACTCTTCATATTCTATGTATTAAGGTGTTACTCATACTTAATATATTTGAAGTTCCTTATACATATTTGATTGCTTTACATCTAACCCCTCACATTATGCCACAAGCTTTGGTGCACACTAGATTAGTTTAATTTTTTTGTTATTATAATAATTTACTCTCTTGTTTGTTAGCATAAGTGAAATATTAAATCATAGAACTCTTTAAGGGTTATTATGTGATTGTGTTAGACTGTAGGTTTTGGAACCCTTCTTAGCATGATATATTGTGACAAGTGATACAAGTGATCCCCTAATCGAGTCTAGAGGATCCCCATATTGGTCATGTTCCCACTTAAAAAGTGTATACCCAATCAAAATTTTATATGTGATCTATCTTATCCAATCTAGGATTGATTCATGTACATCATGCAATTCTAATTGCTTACATTTTGGTGAACTTGACACAAACTAACCCTTGTAGGATTTGTTCACTATTTCTTTCTCAAATTTCATTAATTTTTTCATCATTTTTTTCATATATTCACTTTATTTCATAACTTTATATCAACTTTACCACCTTACATATGTCATCATTAATCCAATTCATTTTATGGTTTAAAAAATGGATGAGTAGAACTAAAGATATAGGCAAAATAAAATCCCTAGATATGTCTACTATACTAGGTCGACCCTATCGACCTAGTATCTTTTTTAGCCTCTGTTCACTGTACTAGGTCGACTTGGTCAACCTAGTACTATCTACAAACTCTTTTTCCTCTTTTCCATAATGTACACTATACTAGATTGACTTGGTTGACCCAATATAGTTTTACGGTCCTTGTTTCTGTGCTAAGTCGACCATGTTTACCCTGTACTATTTTTTGCCTTTTTTGTTTTCTAATTTTGCTTTTCTCCTTCTCTATAGGTCTGATTTAATTTTTTATCTATCTAAATTAATTATTTATCTATGTCTTTTATTCTTATTACTTAGCATTATTTGCCTTTTACCTTCAATCATCATGTCCCCCATTAGAATCTTCTTGGACAACCTGAATCCATTTAGACATTCTATGGGGTTCTCTTTTCTTCTTATCTTTTCCTATCTCTTCTTCCTCTTTTTAACTATTGGGACATCTTGCAATACCCATCCACACATTACCCTATCCTTTAGGTCATCTTACAGTGCCCACCCACATATCCTTTTAGACTTTGTGGCATTTTACGATGTCCATCCCTACATCCAATTACCCTTTGGGGTAACTTGAAATGCCCACCCTTATTCTCCATTACATTATACCAAACTAATTAAACTTCAAGAAACATTTTGAGACACCTAGGCTTGTCTCTCACATGCTCATCCTTGATATAGCCATTAATGTAGTACCTTTTTCCTTCTTATCATGCTTTCTATCTATATCTATCTAACATTTTTTTTAGGTTACTTAAGCACATATATCTCCCTCTGTAGTAGTTCCCTCTTGTTCACAAAACTTTAGTCCTCCCTTTTTAGTCTTTTTATTCTTGATGTACCATAGTCTTCATTATCTTATTTTTATTTCTCCTTCTATTTACCAATTTTGATTTAGTGCACCTTAGGCTTTTATTTTGTGAGTTTCTTCGTAAGACCATGGATAGGACCCGATATCCCTAAAAAACCCACCATCTTTTACTTATTTTCCTTCTCTTTTTGCTACTTTCCAATGTTGTTTTGGCATCCTTTGGGTTTTTCTTTGTGAGGTGCTTCCCTCACCTTTGCTTTTTTTCTTGCTTATTAACACCCTCATGGGTCCCTCTTTTATGATTTGCTTTGTAATACCATGGATAGGACCCGACCCTCATAAAATTATCATTCTTTTCTTGTTCTTGATCCTTGTTCTTAAACTTTAGCTTTTGCTTCTTTTACTAGATGGAATTTTCAAGCAAACTATGTTATCATGTTTTCATCTATTTCCCTCTTTCTTATGATAAGGTATCACACCTTTTCTATCATTATAGACCTTTTTTCTTGTTGTCACATTTTTTTACAATTTGAAGTAATTTAAATTGTTCCATCTGTCATTCTTCTTGATTTACCCTTTATTTCATCTTCTCATTGGATAAAATAAGGTCAAAGTTAAGATATCACTTTTATTTCATCTAAATTTATGAGACTCTTAGATCTCATGCTCTTTGATGTTCTTTTTCTTAGCAACCTTGTCCCAAGTTTTCAAATGAAAGGCATCTTTAGCACCCATGCTTGGTTTTACAGATATGTATGAAAGAGTAACAAAAATAGAAAAAGCCATCAAGAAAGTTAAAAGCCAAATCATTTGAAACAAAAGGCAATGATATCTAAAAGGCAACATACAAATCTCAAAAGTCAAATTCACACCAAAAGATGTGATTAAAAGCACATCTCCTTTCTCCAATCAAAGCTCAAACTCCACAGTCAACTTCACATAGAGTCGAAGTCCTTTTGGGTATGATAGGCCAGTAGATTGGAATAGGAGAATTTTAAAATACTATGGTACTACCTACTTTCTCATGCAAGTACCCAATCTTCATAGTAGACTGACGACTCTGTAAGGGGTCTTGAATAATGGGGAACATGTCATGGAGAGGTAGGTCTAATTTAATTTTTTATGTATATAGCCTTCATGGGATGATCTATATACTTCATTTTTTGACCTAAGACTTGTGTAGCTAAGATAAGTTATTTAGAGTCCCTATGGTTGACAGTCCTCTTGTTTTGATAAACCAAATTTGAGTGTCTTAACTTTGATAAAGAATTTCTCTACCTAGGTTTTTAATTCATTCCCCCCTTCACCCATTTCATCTACCCCCTTGATAGCCAAAATTGTGATTCCAAATCTATTTTCCCTCTTCTTTAAATTCCTCCTTCATTTCTTAAAAACATGCTAGCACTACTCTATTTTAGTTTTATCTATCCTTAGAGCAAAACAACATGTTTGAGCAACTTTGGTTCATTTTATTTACATCACTTTACATTTACTAAACTTACTTTACTTTCATTTTTCCATTTATCATGATTTTATTATTTTGCTATTGTGAACACCTGAGTTTGCACCCTTTTTCCATTGTTGAGTGAGATGTGGATTGTTACTACTCACTTATCAATGTTATTTTACCATTTTTTTTTCTTTTTACCATTGATTTGTATTGCTTATTATTCCTTTTTTAAACATGTAACCTTGGTTTGAATTAGTGAGTTTGCCTTTTCTTACTTGAGTTTTACTTGTTTGAGTTCTTTGGTCTTTATTAGCCTTGGCTTTTCAGTTACTTGATTTACTCTTGTTTGACTTGGTAATTTAATCTAACATAACACTTGTCACCTAGCTTGCCAAATTTCCAAGTATGTCCCATCCATATAGCACCAGTTATCTTGGTTTTTTTATGTGTTTTTTTTTTGCTACTTAGTTTTGTATTCTTCAGTTTGTCGAATATAGTCTCTATGTACTAAAAAATCAAAACTAAAAACACAACTAAAAAACATCCCATGATAAAAGGTAAGTCAAGGTATGCATTGCATTTAATTTTTAGATTAGTTTCCAATTATATCATTTACTTTTAGTTATTTTATGATTTTAAAAATACTACAATTTTTTTAGCATCAACATTGTGTGTGTCCTTATGTTCTTTCATGAAGCACCATCCTCTATTACACCATAGTGACACATGATGAGCTTTGAGTGGGGCATATGTATACACATAATATTTTAAAATTTTATCAAATATTGATGCTTTAAATCTTACAGAAAACCATCGTGACTCAATCTCTCAGAGTGCATGCCTTAAGGGGTGCACTGGGAAAGGGGTGGGTAGAATTTTGGTGCTTCAAAAGATTATTTTCCCTTATTGCCACATTATTTCCAATCCATTCATCTCCTAAAACATTTTCTTAAGCTATTTCTCCTCCCTTGCACATTTCTCTAGTCTTTTCCTCTTTTTATCCTTCTTCTCCTTATTTGGTACCCTTTTGACCTATTCAGTAAACTAGGTTAACCTGGTTGAACTAGTATAGTTAAGGGTGACTTTAATTCTTTATGTTTATAAGCTTTTTGGCTGACCTAGCACAAAATTTAGGCATTAACCTAAAAATGTTTGAGGTCAACCAAGTTGACCTAGCATAGCCAACATTTCCTAATGATTTTAGTGTGAGATACTCCTATATATACAAGGCCATTTTGGTCATTATTAAGGATATGCAATAAAGAGTTATTATTTGCTCACGCTTCTTGACATTCTACTCTTCCACCATTCTACTTGAGGAGTCTTAGCTTAGGTTTCTTATTTTGGAGAATCTAGTCTTGTGGATAGGTCTTGGATGATTTTTCCTAACAAAGTAATCCTTATGAACCACAACAACCTCTTGCAAATCCCCATTGGCCAAGGGAGAGATTGAATCATGATGGGTTCACATTCAGGTAAGTATATTCTAACTTTGTTCTCCTCTCTTTTATTAGATAGAAGTAGCATAAGTGTTAGCTCAAATAATATTACTCTTCATATTCTATGTATTAGGGTGTTACTCAAACTTACTTTATTTGAAGAGTCCTATACATATTTGATTGCTTTGTATCTAACCCCTCACATTATTTCAAAATATTTGGTGCGCACTAGATTAGTTTACTTTTCTTGTTATTAGAATAGTTTACTCTCTTGTTTGTTAGCATAAGTGAAATATCAAATCATAAGAATCTATTAGGGTTTTTGTGTATGTTAGATTGTAAGCTTTGGAACCATTCCTAGCATAATATGTTGTGACAAGTGATACAAGTGATCCTATAATCAGGTCTAGTAGATCCCCATATTGGTCATGCTCCATGTTAATAAGTGTATACCCAATCAGAAGTGTAGGGTTCTCTAATCTGTTCCAAGATTAATTCATGTACATCATACAATTTTGATTACATATAGTCTCCTTGTTTGAAGCTATTCTAGTGTATACATTGTCAACTTGTACAGTGTTCGAGTAATGGATTTAGACCACTCATGTAGACATTTTTTTCTCCACTTGATCTATTCAATAGTATTAGGGGTGTGATGTGCATTTTACTTCTTTGGTGTTGAGCATTTCTTACACATGTTGTATTTTTTTTACTTTTTACACCATTGATAGTCTTCTTAGTTGAAGTTATTCTATTGAAGCATATTATTAACTATTTTTGTGATTGAGTAGTGGATTTAGACCACTCATGTATATTTAATTCCTTCATGACTTACGAGTACTTGGAATGCGAACTAATTTAGCATCATCTTTAGAGGGATTTTATCTAGCTCTCTTTTATTTTTTTCTTTCCTTAAGTGGGGGAGTTTTTCTTATGGGTTTTCTCTCTTTTTCTCCTCTGTATGAGAACTATATGTATTTTGCACTTTTGAGTGTTTTCTATTTTTCTCCTTTATACATGGGTATCTTATTCAGGCACTTTGTTTTCCATAACCCATATGAGAATTGTTACTTTACTTCATGGCCTTCTTGGTGATTCTTATAGTGACACCAATAGGGTATCTCCACTAATGACATCAATGTTGCATCCTCGCCATATTTGTGCCCACTTCTCACTATCATGTTGGAGGGTGTTCAAGTGATGATTCCTTAGGTTCATCATTCTACCTAGTACTTTAGAGCATAGTGTTTGTGTTCAATGATCCTCCTATTTAACACCATTCCTACTTTGACTTGGTGGTTATAGTGACTTAACATACATATACTCTAGCATGATGGATTGGCATCCATAGGGACACATGACTTCACATTATATCCTCTATTGTTAGCCCTTAGTTTCACATGAGGGGGCGTGTTAGAGTATCTTACTCATGATTTCTAAGCTCTATGTATTATGTTTACCTAGTTTTTTCTTATGTAGATTTTAGCTCTAGATTGGCTAGTTTAGCTTCTACCATGTTTTTCCTTGACTATATAAGCAAGTGCTTTCATTGTAATATACATGCTTCTTTTATGTTACATAATCTTTTACATATCATTTGAGTATAATAATTATTTTGTCAATTGGATTGTTTTAAGTGAATGTTGAAGCATCAATGGATGTGGTAATGATCCATTGGAGAGATCTTGGCTAAATATTTTTGATAACTCTTTTAGAAATCATGAAAAGTGGATCTTTAGGTCTCTCGAGTGCTAAAATGGAGTGTTGCAAACCTAAAAAGGTTTTTATTGTGCTCATTTGCACATGTAACATATGTATGGGATCCTAAGTAGTTCATGGTAGTTGGGGAAGAGTCCTAGGTGTATCTTATTAGAATTTGTTTTAGATTTGAAGGGCAATTCTTTATGAATGATTATTAAGAGTGGAAGGCAATTTAAACCCTCATAGTGACCTAATATGGAATATCTTGATAGAGATGGATAAAAATTAATTGGATGACCTAGTGTGATTATTTTATCATGTAGATTACTCTCCCAAGTACCTCCAAATGGAATTGATCTATTAGATGAGTGAGTGGAAGCTATAGGAAAACCCTTGTTTATTTTGATGTAGTAAGTAGGGTTTACCAAGTCAATGAATGCAAATCATTGGATAATTTTTTTTGATACTTGTATATTATTTACATGGTGTTTTTTTAGTTTTTTATGTATTTTAAATATACTAAACCATTCATGTAAGTTGACCTATCACTAAAAAGGCCTAGTGAGGAAGATAATGAGAAAACTAGATAGAAGTGAGAATGAGATTAGGGATGAGTTGTAATGGATTAAGAATGGATAAAATTTCATGGGTTGTTTTTAAATAATTATAATACATGTCCATATTTTTTATATGTTTTGGAATTCATTGAAAATGTTGTGCACAAGATGACCTGTCTAGTGAAGATGAGACAATAAAGATGTAAAGTTGAGAGATTAGTCTGTAAGACCAATATTTTCACTAGACCATGATATATATCTATATGAGAGTTACCTAATGATATCATAGGATAATAAAAATTCATCAAGAGTTACTATAAGTGTCCACATAGGTGCTAAAATTCATCATCACCATGACTAGTCCTCTAGGTAGAATGCCAGTTTTGGGTATGCAAGGTGAAGTGTTGAGTTTGAGATGTTATACCATGAGTTAATGTATATAATGAAAAAAATTATCTTTTTTTGTATATATATTACCTACATATGCTTTATATAAGGTTTATAGTCAATTTAAGAAGTTGAAATATGGAATCCAAAATGGCTTGTCTAGCTGTACAAGAACTATAAAAGAGAAGCTTAATAAATTGGCCTGCAAGACCAATAGTTGACACTAGAAATTATTATATATATATATATATATATATATATATATATATATATATATATATATATGTTATATAAATCACATATTAACTATTCATTTTCATTATATGTTTTTTAAGTTTCCTTACAGGAGCTAAATGCAACATTCATCAAGACTATGTTTTGGAGCATTCAGACAATTTTTTTGTGTTAGTAAGATTAATGTTCCTGAATCATTATGCCTAGTTTGGAAGTTTAAAAAGTATGTGATTATGTTATAAATATACCATGGGATATTATACATGCATCTGGAGTGTTTTAAATATCCTATACTAATGTTTGAGGTCAAATTGCTAATGACTGGGTTCTAACCAAATTGATAGTTCTGAGTGAGCTTTTTGATGAGGTTTTCTTGAGTCTTTAGAGCCTGAGTGATGAAGTATAATGATTTTTATGATGACCATGAATTATTATGACTATATGTGTATTATTCCTATAATGTGTATTATGCCTATAATGTGTTTTTATAGGTTGTTTGGGATTTGTCTTTGAAGGCAATGTTTTTGGGGTAATTAAGCATAATATGTCTTTAAGCCCTAATGGTGATTTCAAGTGGTCAGTGAAGGATTTATGACTTATTGAGCATGGATAAGGTTATTTTAGGTTTATAGATAAGTTTTTTTAAGTTTTAAGTTCCTTGGTGAGGTTCATCTGGGCCATAGAGGTTCAAATTATTTTATGGAAAGGATAGACCTAATTGCAATTAGGTATCTAGTAGGCCTAAAAGAAGAAAGAGGTATAAGTAAGTTTGGACAACCTAATGGTGATATTATTTTTATTTATTATTGTGTGTAACATGTCTTAAAAAAAAAAATTGGGTTTGAACCTAATGGATTAGTTATTTTTTTGATAGAGAGTGTAAGTGATCTAGTGATTGGTATAAAAATAAGGCTTAATAGGCCTATTTGGGCTAGCTAGAGAATGAGGAAGATGAGTGAATAAAAATACAAGATTCAAGAGTTTAAGAATGTCTAATTAACTATTGGATAGGTATATAATAAATTGGTATGGATATCTAACTGGTGTTCTATTCAGGAAGAAAAGGTCATATGACCTAATCAATTTTGAAGAAGTACTTTATTGAGTGAAGAAGGATAAAAACTATTTTGAGAGGGATAGAAGGTTAAGAAGAAATGAATGAGTTGATTATATTTTGAGATACTATTATAGATACATCAAAGATGTGTACTTGATGTATAATAGTGAGTGGAATTTAGATAGATCAGATAGAGAGATAAAGAATAAGTCACCATTTGTTGGTTGAGCAACAAGGTGTCTTGAGGTGATCAAGTTGGTGTTTTATCAATAAGGAGTGAGAGTTGCCTTACAATTTAGTGATATATAAGTGTTATTGAAGTGGCTAAATTGGTGTTGAGTCACTTAGGGGGTTGGTGCCTCCTTGCAAGTTGGTGCTTTCTAAAGATTAGTTGAGTGGGTGATTTACTAGGTAAAGGTTGGCGCTTCATTAAATTTTGATCTTATCACTATAGGACTGTAGTCCATTTTTGGGTTTTAGTGGGTTTTCTTCCCCTTAAAATTTTCCCACATATATGATGTGTTATGTGTTTCATGTTCTTGTGTACGCTTGTTTATGCATTGGTTGATCTATGTGTTTGAATGAATACTTCATGAATGATAAGTAAAATTAAATGATTTTTTTAAGGGCATTGATTCAACCCCCTCTCAATGGATATGATTATAGAAATAATACTACCTATCTATGGATTCTAAGCAAATAGTGGTTAAAAATCTCTATACCTAGAGAATGCCAAAAACCCTGGCTAGGATAGACTTCAAATATGAAGTAGGTCACATTATCATACTCTTGCACAAAGTCACAAGGAACCCAAATGCTAAGAATTATTAGGATTGGATATACTAGTATATCTAGATGATCCATCAAAATAAATAGTACATCTACTAGTCCTAGTTGATTTTTGGCTCCATTCACAAATAATTGATGGAATTCTAAACTATAGTCAAGTTTTATATAACCTCATACGTGGTGTATATATTAGCAAAAGGGAGAGCATTCCCAAGATTGAACATAGTGCCTAATCAGGTCAACAAGTTCTTTAATTACTATCTTGACCTCACCCTTGAGGCAAGTAAACAAAATTTTAGAAGGGTCAATGATGCTTTCATATAATGCATCATAATTATGTTTAAAAAGAAGCTAGAGAGGAGAATTTTTTTTGATGTTACAACATTTGAAATCATAAATTAGGGGTCATATTTCATTCAGTTCCCAACATATTCATACATTAGAGTGGGAGGTTTTAGTGGTTATCCCTACACCCTTCAAAGGTATGTAAGTGACAAATGGGCCCTGATGAAACTTGTGAGGCAATTTGAAAAAAACCATAAATTCTTATCAAGCAGGCATAAGGTAGGGATCCATTTCCCTATTAGTATAGGAAGATACACCTACCCTTCCTTATCAAAATCCAAAAGTGTTGATGCTGAGATGAATCAAATGACCTTAAGAGCTCTTGATATAAGACCATTTTATGATGTGAGCCATATTACCAGTATAGTGGATGCCACCATATATTCCCATGTTCCTTTTTATGAAAATTACTGGGAAGACATGCAAGATGAAGAGGAAGTAAGGTTGAGAGATTATTCCAGAATGACCCTAGAATAAATCAAAACCTACAACATGGCATTAGTCCATGAGGATTTAATGGATGATGATTCACTAGTTAGAAGAGTGTATTATGATAATAAAATATATCTCTAACCTCTTCCACTGGTTAGGTGGTCCATACATGAATCCTTCTCATTGATGGATAGGACCACCTAGGTCATAAATAGAAAAATTAACTATCTAAGAAGTAAAGGGGTTGACATTACCAAAGAGACCATAAGTATTTTAGATATTTTGAGAGAAGTGAAGTAGAAGGGTATGGAAACACTAGAAAAGGTTCCTAGTAGTAGAACCCAAGCAGACTAGGTAGATAGGCCATTAGTGTCACACTAGCAAAAGTAGAAGTAAAAGGAAAAAAAGGGATCATTTTAATAGCCAAGAAATAGTAACCCAAGTGATGAATAAACCAATGCCAACTTATACATAGGATACAACTATTGATCAACTGACACAAATAGTTCCCCCTCATGTATCCACTATTCAACCAATAATAGTACTACCTCCTCCATCTTCACTACCTAGTCAACTTAAACAATCACCCCTCTTATTTCCACAAGTCCACCAATGTAAGTAATTTCACCTTCACCTAACCCACCTATGTAAGTAGATCCCTTTTTATAAATATAATCAATAAAGTTAGACATTCAAACTCCATGTTCACCTCCCTATTCTACAATCACTTCCACTTCATCCCCAGTATCCACTACTACTTCATTAATCACTAATACCACCCAATAGTAAATGGTTGTGGATTCAGTCATTCTAAATGTAATCCCACTAGCCATCCTAACCACTGGGATAGTTACCACTTCATTTTCATCTCTCATCACACTCCCCATTTCATCTACACTGAGTGTTCCCACTATGTTGATTGATTCATTTTCTACCTTGGATTTCACCCTTCCACATGTTCCCCTTTTCCAACTATATGTGTTTACCTTTCCACTTGTGTCACTCCCATCTTCCACACCCTTGATAATCAAATCTATACCCACTTCACCCATTCAAATACCTATTTATTCCATTCCCAAATTAACCTAAGTCCCCACCAAGGAAGTGGAGATAGAAGGACCCGCTAATATAAATATATTTGCTCAACCCACAAATGGGAAAGAGATAGTAAAATCATTAGATGAGTATTTAGTGAAAATATTCATGATAGTTACAACACTTTTCATAGTAACCACTAGTGTAGCAACTTTAGCTACAGATTCATAGATGATAGTACTAGATTCATAGATTACCACTGTAAGTTGGCTAACATAATCAATGTTAAATAAATAGAAGCAAATGGTGTCTCCTAACACACTAGACTTTGGTCTATTAGAGGCATCCAAAAGATCAAAGGTAGGCCCCATGACCATATCCAAAATATCATATGATGCTTCAGGGGAAAGATATGTAGAAATAGAAGTTCCCCCACTAAACAAATAAAAAGAAGATCTAGTGGTGGGGGATTATCAAATATCCAAAGAGTACCTAAGTCATTTGATGATAGAAGGAATGAAACATGATGTTCAGTCAAGTACTAGCTCTCTTTTTGAGAAGATGGATAATGACAAGGTCACTAAAGATGAGCTAAAGAATAAAGTTTAGCAGTTGACAACTACCTTAAAAATGTTCATCGAGCCTTTAGCCCAACCAACTCAATATCTTCTTCAATTCCCTGACTGAGAAAAATTCAAAATAATGACAAAGATTGGTACCATGGGAAGGACCTTAAAAAACTAGGTTGAGGAACTCATCATGAAAGGAAATAGAGTGATAGAGCTAGAAATGGACTATTACAAGACTTTGAAGTATGATCGTGTATCTCTAAAAGTAGAGATAAACAAGTATGAGGAAGAGATTGAAGGAATAAACCTATTTTTTCCAAAATTGTAGCTTGTTGACCTAATTGAGACTGACACCCTCATATCAAAGAAGATATTGAAGATTTCTATAGAGTATGAAGAGTTGGATAGGGAACCCCATTTCAAAATTAGGATACTCACTAAGAGTATTAATAAAGCCAAATTTACATGTGGTAAGGCTATAGATATAATCTCTGACATTAAAGATTTATTTATTAAATTATCATGTGAAGTAACAAATCATCAAGATCAAACCCTTTCAATTCAAGCAGTTCAAGATAAAGTCAAAGGAATAGTGAAGAGAGAATCAACATGGTATACAATATTCAACTTGAGTTCCATCCATTGATTCATCATGTATCACAATAAACTAGATTAGATGGGAAAAGATACTCAAGTCTATAGGGATACATCCAAGAAACTATTTGAAGTGATAATATAATGTGAGATAAATAACCTTTACACCCTTGGTCCTAATGAAGAATGCCTCCAAGAGATATTCATTAGTTTTGACACTTATATTGAGAAAACACAAACAAATAATGACAAGGATTCCTCAAAGGTCATGGTTGTGGGTCAATTATTTCAAATTAATACATTCTATAAATTACATTCTTTATTGTAAAATTGTAAGTTGCAAATTACAACTATCATTTTAGCAGCTCTTTTTGAGAAAGAGCCACTTTTAATTTTCAAGTATCTTTTTAACAAGGTTTAGTTGTAAAGTAAAAACTTGTAATTCACACTTTTCATTTTGACAAAGATTTATTTATTCACTTGCAAAAAATCATGTTGTAATTTACTCTTTCCCTTTTGTCAAAGTTGAATGACTTAAAATTTTGTAAAAGTCTTCACTTTAAATTATAAATTAGGTTTTGCAAGTTATAACCTAAAATATTTAAGAGTATTCAATGTTTACCAAGGAATGGTTCATTTTGGCACCTCATTCCTTGGGAGAGATAATAGTAACACAACTCAAAGAAGAAAGGGTTTGACTGGAAGATTTTAATGGATTTCTCTACTCCTCCAGCACTTGTTGAAATGCCCAGTAGTTACATTCTTCCTTTCTAGCCACCTACTCCACTAAGGATGTGATTTTAAGTTGAAGAGGAAGACATTTGCATTAAGTTTGCTAGATTTTCTTACTTTATAACTGGGCATAAGGTTTTGTTAACTCCCTCTCTTTTAAAAGAGCATTTTTGTATAAATATGGGTACCTTATTGTAGCCCATCTATCTTTTTATTATTATAAAATATATTTTGTATTTTGAATAATTGATCTACATGTTGTAACCTGAAGAAAATGAATAAACTAAAGTTTTTCCTTCCTTGTGTTGTGCCTTCTTTGTGTATGTATGGCTATTTTTCAAGTTTTTGAATGCTTTGGTTCTTGTTTCGATCATATAGATTTATCTTTGGTATTATTTATGCCCTTTTAAAAAATTGTTGATTAAAAATAAATAAATATGTTCCTTATTTGATAAATATTCCATATTACCTTTGATCTCATATTTTTGTAAGATTATGTTTTAGTAAACTCAACATATTAAACATTCAAATGTGTTAAAATAAAGTAAGCATTAAGTTCCACTATAATTTTGGTGCAATAAATTTTTTTCCAATTTTAAAACTCATTTCCTCACAACTCAAACCCTATCTAGGAAAAATATCACTAAGAGGTAGTAGTTTTATGTGAACTAGTCATATACTATTTGCACTAAGCTTAGTGAAAGGATGTCGACCTTCTTTGGAGGTTCACCTCAATTCACCAAGGTTCCATAGGTTAGAGGTGATCCCATTATGCTGTTATATTTTCCATGTGTTTTAACTCATGGTACTCCTATATTAGGTGTAAAATCTAATTGATAATGGATCCTTCTATGAGCCATGAGCATCTTCAACCTATTCCTACAATCCGTACATGCTTGTACATTAAGGAACAATTATGAATTCTAATTTTAGGGTGTGTTTGTGTTGTTATCTTCATCTATGTATACTTCCAATAGTATAATATTGTCTCAAAACTTCACACCATGATATACCTCTGATACTTGAGCCCATTTTGACAATCAAACATATAGTAGATTGCTCAAAGACAAAACATGTTCCAAAGAGTAAGTACACCTAAATAATATGGGAAAAAACACATATCAGACAAAATCACATTAATTACATGAATTTTAGGTATATCACATTAGTTACGAATCATTATAAACCTCTGAGAATGACCACCATGAATACAAAATAAAAACTTGTAGCAAGATCCACTAGAATAGCTTATACACCAAGACATTCTTCCTCCAAGTGAAGGTATTTCATATAGATGATTTAAATAATTAAACCACCATGAAATGGATATATATGACCTATAAAAACCACCCTCAAAACCATTCCTCTTCATCAATTTCTAAAATGGAGAAATAGGTGTAACAACAGACCCCTCTCTAATGAATAGGCCATAGTGACCTACTATCACTCTTAACGATTGTTAATAAATAATAGGCCACCAATATGAAAAAAATTAATCTAATTTATATCTTACTATGACCCTTAATAATTTCCAATTTTTCATCTCTTAACTCTCTCTCTCTCTCTCTCTCTCTCTCTCTCTCTCTCTCTCTCTCTCTCTCTCTCTCTCTCTCTCTCTCTCTCTCTCTCTCTCTCTCTCTCTCTCTCTCTCTCTCTCTCTCTCTCTCTCTCTCTCTCTCTCTCGGCCATACCATTCATTTCAAATTTGCCTTCCTGAGCTTGTGAAGGCAACAATGGAGGAAAACAGATTTATAGAGTTTAAATTTCACTTTAAACTTGGTAAAAATATGAAAAATTATTTTGGGGATCCAAAAATACACTTATGAACCATTTGTAACTAAAAATTGATCTTGCAAAGTCGTATAAGTGCTTGTAAAGTGTCCTTTTGCCAAGATTAGGTGTTGAACTATACATGCTATCAAAATATGACTACCCTTGAACATTCTCTGACCAATATATTATACCAAGGATGTTGGGAATATTATTTAAGTATTTTCTCCTTGAAGTGGTATGTCAAACTCTTCCAAATGAGCAAAAAAATAAGGTTTTGACTATAAGAGTCAAATAAAGGTTATTGCATGATAATATGACATTAAATACACCTAAATAAATTTTTATAATGAATTTTAACTATACTAATCCTTTTATTATGTTTAATCATTCCAAGACCTTGAGATTGACCATAAGACTAGACAAGTGAACATAATACCAAAACTTGGACAAGACTAGACAAGGACAAACATGGCTATATGGAACTACATGACCATTTAAGACCATGAAAAAAATTTGACAACCCTATGGAGTTTCAATATAAGGGGTGACCATTTTTTACTTGGGGTCAAAATTTAGTCAACATTCTTGGTGATTCACAGGGGTAGCATGCCTACAATGCTAATGGATTAGTAGCCGTCTCCTTCCATTAGGCTATAGAATTACTCTTCTTCTACAACATAAACTAAAATGCCTTTTAAAGATTTAAAACTCACACCAAACCAAAAAATAATAAATTAACACACACTATTCTAAAGGCATTTAGAAAAAACCACACACAAAGACACAAAAAAACACACCTAACCTAATATGTACAGACCTTAAAACATGTTTGAGGTGATGAAACACTTCTTATTGCTTCAACCAAGATCAAAAAGGATGTTTATTGAGTCATAAATACTCCATGAGATTAATTCACCATATGATGGATACTTGTAAATAAAATTACTTTTTAAGGTGGTCAAAAGACTTACCACTCATAGGATCTCTACTAGTTTCAAGTTGATCACTTGAAACTCCATTGAATAGTCCTTCTAGCTCTCCATTAGGTCTGATTGACAGTGCATCCTTCTTGATATTATTTATGTTCATTTGATGCTTCTCAAATTGCTTCTTGGGAGTCATATAATTTATCTCAACTTCACCTTCATATAGAACATGATGTGCTTGATGTCTAAGACTCTCAAACTTCTCTTATTACTTGACAAACATTTATGCAAATAACTCAATGTTAGACTTCTACCTAGGCTATTTTTTAACCACACAAACTTATACCTTGGTCTGATTGAACTCTTACACTAATTTATTTTGTTTTAAAATGACCTAGACCTCTTTTTCATACTCAATAGGTCCACCAATGACCTCACTATCAAGCTCATGTTCTTTAGGAAGGAGAATTGCTTTACTTATTTGTTCAAATTCTTATACTATGGCATGAAAATACTACCATAGATCATATTTTTCTAGATGACTATCATATTTATGAATTCCTTCACCTTGAATAGGCATAAATTCATTATCTTTGACATTTTTATCCTCTATCACACTTTAAAAATCATCATCATCATACATATGAATATGATAGTTACCTTTTGCAACTTGTTGAAGAGTACTCTCAAGACTTACCTCAGAATGTTCATCACCTTCATCTTGAATGATGTATGTTCCAAGGTATATATCTTCTATGAAATTATATGGATCACACTAATATGTATTAACACCATATTAATCTAAAAATAAATAAAAAATACCTTCAAGTTTGGAAGATGCTCCATCATCTATGACATACTCTTCTTGCTCATGGGTAGTACAATTCAAATTAGAACTAGCTTCCACATATGGTTCAATGTGGAACTTGGCCAATGGTTGTGTCCCCATTATCACCTTAGATCCATATCTTATTCTAAAATCCAAGAAAGACCAATCAATAGAAACATACCCTCCTATTTTTGTAGTGAAGTCTCTTAATAGAAAAATAACAAAGTGTGCAGGGAGATCCACCACCACTATGCCTTGGAGAATTGGAAAACTTGGGAAGTCATGAAAGAATAACTTCAAACCTTTGATGATCCTTATTAAATTGGTTGGTGTCCCATCAAGTTTCAATACTCCTTTGATATATATCTCATATTTCAATCCTAACTTGTCTACAACTAGTTTGGGCATGACTAAAGTGTTTGCACCACTATCCACAATGCAATTATGAACTAGTTTGTTTCTCAAAAAGAGGGTAAGATAGAAAGGTGAAGGCTTTTCATATGTCATGGAAGGTCCAAAAATATGGGTAGGTAAATTTATGAGGGATACACCACCATGTACTGATAGTGGGGGAGATATATGAAGTTGGGATAACTACTCTTGAAGTAATTATTTAGATTGGGAATATGGAGTAGTTCCCAAAGAGATATGCCTCTTTTAGTGTTCTTTAAAGAATTAATGTTATTCAAAGTAGAGACACTAAATTCTAATTTCATCATTTTAGGCAATGAAGTACCTTGAGCTTGAGGTAATGAAGATTGGGTCACCCTTCCCAAGTTCTGATTTTGAGGAGGTGCATGACTTGTAGAGGCTGCCACATTTGTATTCACACCTTGTTGCCTTGAAGGAGGATTATTTGAACTTGTATCCACATCTTCAAAATTTCCCAAAGATATTCTCTTTATCCTTGTGTTGGCTAAAACTAAGGTACTTTGGTTTAGGAAAAATCTATCCTCTACTTGAAAGTTTTCAAGGCTCACTCTTTGACCACTACACTTTCATGTGATTTTAATTGCATGAATCTCTCATCTTCCACAAACAAGTGAGGAGTATTCCATCCCTTACCTACCAAAGCTTTTCCTTCACCTTGAGTCACATTCATGTACTATCCTTGAGGATACCATTCTTCTCCTTGAAATAAGTTATTATGGACTAGAACCATGGCTCTTATGTTGAGAGTATAATTTAGATTATAGGCATTGAGTGGCCTATTGAAATTAGACTATCCTTGTTACCTCCCTCAACTATTATGATAAGGTGTAAATATATTTTATTATGGAGGTTAGTATTAGAACTTTTGGTGAGCTCCAAATTGTTGATTTAGTTGCCTAATTTGATCCTCTAAAGCTTTAGTTTCCCAATCAATGGCATCATTTGATTTCTTTGGAGAAACTTTAGGTTTTTTTTTTGAACTTGAAATTTCAATAAGACATGGTAGAGTAGAATAAATATTAGGAAATATAGGAATTGAGACCTTTAGAGGGAGTTTATAATCTTGAATCAAACCATTCTCAGCTCTAATAGCTATATCATAAGACTTAGGTAAATTATATCCACCCATGGACTAAAACATGACAACTATATCAGTCCTAATATCTCTTAGGCATGTTTGGAAAACAAAAATTGTAGGGGGTCTCATGGGAGGTGGTAGCCTATTCTTTAAAACCTCTCATTAAAATCATGCATATTTTCCTTGGGCCCTCTTTAAATGACATTCAATTGATGAATCAGTGATGTATGATCACTCTTATCTTTAAAACTTTGAGTCAATAACTCTCCTACTCATCCCAAGTAGTGATGCATCCTCTTATTAAGGTTCTATACCAATCAAGAGATTTTTACCTAAGAAACATGGCAAGCAATCTGATTTTTGTGTTGATATTAGTGATAAATGGAGATTATATAAGTTAGAAATGTATCTAATATGCTCAATTGGGGTGATAGGACCTTCCCCATTGAAATAAGGATCAATTTTGGTGGCATTAGGAGGGATATAATCATAGGCATTAAGTTTTATGAGATTTTTATAGCAGGGGTAAACCTCTATATTGAAGGGATAGCTCCTTATATTTTTCTATCTAATATCATCACATGTACTACTAACATTGTTTGGATGAAAAGTGTGAGAGATAACATAAATAAAACCTAAAATAATGAGGTTATTCACCAAGTTAATCTCCAAAATACCACCATGTACTTGCACTATAAAATATGACTAGCAAAACTAACTTCAACATCAAGGTTTCTCTAACATAAGTATTTAAAACATAAAGGTAATATGCCATGCACTTCTCAAGGTGAATGAATAAGAGGATTTATTGTAGACATTATTGTCTTTTCCTACACTTAAAGGCATAAAAATACATTATATACACTTCATGTGACCTCTTATAGAGCAGACTAGCATGAAACATGAAAGAGTAATATTAACACAAGGATATATGATTATCACTTGTCATTTAACTATGCACTACTTCACACAATTAGACAATAAGTTTATAATTCAAAAATATATTGAAATATTTTATTTAAAGGAAATAATATTACTCAAACCATCAAGGCTTCACCATACCATGTGTGGATTCTAAAAACTTATCCAAAAGTGGTTGCTTATATAGATAAGTGTGAAGAGAGAGTGGGGTGTAGTAGAAGATAACTGAAAAGTCTCCATGAGTTACAAAAAAATGTAGAGATATGAGATATTATAAAAATACCTCCAAGACCATGTATCTCACTCTTGAAGAAGATCAAACCTTCTAAGTGGTGTAGGGGAAGCAAATTGGCTAGACATCTTGACTAGCTCTTTGAAAATTAACCTTCTTTGCATAAAAGGAGTAACAAAGGGACTTTCCAATAATTAATTTTCCATAAAATTATCTTAATAAAATAATTATACATATTAAATGCCTTATGAAACCCCTCTAATCTAACATCCATCACTCATGTTCATAGTTGTCTTGAAACTCTTCATCTCCCATGCCTAGCTTGGTCGAAATGGCCCAAAACTCGAGTTATTATTATTAAAATCATCCTATCTCCTTTAATGGTCTTAAAATATGTTTTTAGGTTTGAAACAAACCATTGTGTTTCCTTTAACAAATCCTAATGATTCTTTTTGCTCCTTAAGCCTTCACTAGGCCTATTTTCTTTGTAGCTCAAAAAACCTATAAACCTCCTTGTATAGTGAGTTGTATGAATGATAATGAGAAAAAAGAATATTATATGACCCATTATATCTTTATATCTCCACATCAAATTTCATCCCCTGACACTGAGTGTAAGTCTATCATTTTTGCCTTTCTCTCTTTTGAATTAGGCCTCCTTGTGTATAACCCTATTTTCTTGATAGAGACTTCTACCACACATGTTAAATCACCCAAAAGAATGTTATTCACTTTACATAGGACATAAAAAACCTCTTTTTCAATTTTTGGGTCTTGAGACCCTATGGAAGTATGCAAACCAATAAATCACCTTGTTACATAGTCTCATTTTAAGCCCATTTGAGACTACCTTGGAAAATGGGCCTAGTTTGATCACATACATAACCTATTATGAAAGTTTTTGAAATTATATAGCTATAAAACATCCCAAATAAACTCATAATTATTATAAACTTCTCTTCTTAGAACACCTGTAAAACACCAAAAACACACAAAATAAGGAATTTATAGCAATCCGTACAAGTGACATTAACATCAAATTACATGTGGAAAACCTCATTTGAGTCCTAAAAATACAATAGTTTTCAAGATAAAACTATGGCATTATATGTGCTTTTGAGGTCCATTTTCCTTGACTGGTCACTATCGGGGTTTTAAATGGGTTTAAGACCTGTTTGGAGTCTTAACAATTGTTCATACAAAACAAATCATCAATTAAAATCTTATGACTTGAAAAACATTCTTGATTGACCTAATCAACTATCCCAAATGGATCAACTTCCCATGAAATGTGTGATTTATGGTATGAGCATCTAAATTTGCTCCTCAAATGGCATGCTTAGTGTTTCTTAAGCATGAGATAGGTCCAAATTGGGTTTTGGGCATCAAAATTTCATCTAACTACTGGGAGAGGTTTAAACACATCTAAAAAAATCCCCTTCATGATTATAAATGCCTTTGTAGTGATCATCACTTCTATGTATGCATTTGGTATACTGGTTAGGGGACTTGAGGTTTAGGCTTGTCTCTTCTTTGCTAGACCTCAAGGGCACTTGAGTTGAAAACTAAGTGTTGATACCTCCTAAAAGTGTATGGAGACCTTTTCTATGCCTATGTACCACCTCAAGGACTCTCCATCATGTATGCCATTATTATTTTGTGCTTTTGAGCTCAAATGAACCCCTTAGTCTCTTGACTTCCCCTTGACAATGGAGTGGGCAAGGTTTAAGACAAAATAGTTGTGATCATAGGAGTCCAAGAAGGGAGGTTATATCAAGTGTTAGAACATGCAACAAAACTTAATAAGAACACACTAACACTTATAATCCTAGATCTTAAGGGTCAAATTAATGAACAAAACCAAATGAAAAGCATAATTAAAATGTAAAAGACACACAATCTCTTACCTTTCTTGTGAGATAAAAATGATTTATTGAGTGGGTTGCTCTGTTTATGTTCAAAGAGTTTTTGGCAATAGAGTTTGTGTAGCTCCATCTCTCCTTGGCACCATTGTGGCTTGTGTTGGTTTGGTGTGGTTTGGCTCAATATTTTCGCATTATAACACTATTGATATGAATCTCATGCAACAAAACTTGTATTATATCTCTACAATATCCAAGTTTTTTTTAATAGGAAAAGGCTTGTACTTATAGCAAATTGATCTAACCCCAACCCAAGGTGAGTCAAGATGGAGTTAAGGCTTGGAATGGGTTCAAACCTAACCTAAGTGAGTCAAATGTAACCCTAGTAGAGTTAATAGTTTCCAATTAATAATGATTTGCAATGAATAAGTATGGGTCTCCAAAATGAGATATTTTAGGATATTTCCAAAGGCTTGAAAACTCACAAAAGGTAATCATGAAAAGCTATGATATTTCATATTTTTGAATTTCCTTTTTTAGTAATTCTTTAATTTCACATGGATAATTCAACTTGGCATTTAATTTGGTTTAGCTTTTTAATTAATTCTAATTATCCATTTAGATCTTTCAAGATTTGATGTTTGTTCATGTACCCCACTTAATAGGTCTAGAGGCCAAATTGATTGTTGTGATGTAAAAAGATGATTAATGTTGAATTTCTAAAAGGTTATGATTGCATACGATGGGATACCCCAATTAGAGATGTCTCAAAATGGTTATAAGTCCTGATGAATGATTCAAAATTAAATTTGAGATGTTCAATAATTCTTAGGCTTAATTTGTAATGGTTGATAGGAATCGGTCTGAAGTCTAGTTAAAAGCTAGTGGTGGCTAGTTTTAGGTGTCTACAATTTACTCATGTTTGGGAAGGTGTTACAAGCTATAGGAATAGTGCCATCTTATCAAAGAATGAAAAGGTCTTATATGCCTATGAATTTAATGTTAATGGATGAAATGTAGGTGCCCCTTGAGGGAACGATTGGAAAAGGGGTCAAAAATTGATCCCTTAAAAGGAGGAAAAGAGTGGACTAAAAAGATGAAAGGGGTGAAAAAGATTGATTTTCCCATAGGCAGTTATAATTAGTGGCATATGGAGCTACCTCAGTTGGGTAGGTAAATAAGATGATTTTCCCATAGGCAGTTATTATCACTGGCATAGGTAGAACATAAAAAGGTAATGATTTACCCAAAAGTAGCTATAATAATTAAAAATAGCTTAAGGTAACAAGAGAATGATTTGACCAAAGGTGGTTAGAATCATTTAAAAGAAAAACCATGATTTACCCACAGATAGTTATAATCATTGGTAGGATAAAAACATGCCCCAATTGGGTGGATAGAGAAAATAGTTTGCCCAAAGGTGGTTATAAGCATTATCATAATGAAAACATGCCGTAGTTGGGTAGAAGAAATATAATGATTTGCACAAAGGTGGTTATAATCATTAACCTTAAAATATAGGGAAACATAATGATTTAACCAAAGGTGGTTATAATCATTAGCCTTTAAATAGATGGAAAACATAATGATTTTCCCAAAGGTAGTTAGAATCATTGTTAATGAAAATGGGATGTTATACAATGATTTTCCCATAGGCAATTATAAACACTGTACCCTGATAGTGGCAAACATGATATGGAATATAATGGAAAATTATTATAGAGGACAAAAATGAATTTGTAAAACCTAAAAGTAGGGAGATGCTCATCTGAACTAGAAAGAAAGAAAATTCTTTCATTATTTGATTACTCTATGTAGGATATGATTTGGATTAGATTCAGGAATGATTTGGTACGAAGGAGATATATCATTTCCTCATTGATATGTAGACTCTTGGAGCTGATTTTTTTTGTAGCACATGATGGTAGGCATCATGATAGAATACCATGATAACTTGGCTGAAATATGCATAAGGATTGACATGCAATCCAATACTCCATTGAAAACAATACACCAATGATAAAAAACCATGATGAAAAATGTAGTCATATGAATATGGATGGATTCAAGAATAAGGTGAAAGGAATCACCTAATGAATGCACATAGATTGAATAAAGGCACAACAAGAAAGGAAACAAATAGGCAAGCAAATAAATAGACAAATAAAACAACCAAAACAAACAAAACAAAGAGAATAAAACACAAAAAAAATGGAATGGAAGATGATGGGCATTTCCTATAGATGATAAAAGACAACAAAACAAACACATAAAATAGGGAAATAGAAGAAAAGGAAGGGGGTGGCCAAGCTGAATCTAGATGCATTAGGTAAGTGGACGTTGCCTACATAGTTCCATAGACATTATATCCAAGAAAACTTTAGGCTAGATGTATTTCTCCTAAGAAATGGGATAAAATAAAAGTGATGATTGAGAAAAACATGAGGAATGTTGTATAAGAAATATGGAAATAGGCTCACATAATAGCGAGAGAATGAGATGTTGGACCAATAAGGATGGGGAAACTAAATGACAAGTGGTTACTTGTGAATTAGATAGGGATCCTAAAATCCTTAAGGCAAGAGAATTGGTCAATGTTTAGGATTTTTTAGATCAGTTTTTAAATGTTTTTGGAATTTTCTATGTATCTCAACTTGATGGAGAATTATGAGAGACTAAACTATCCAATCTCTCAAAATGATGAGATCATTCAAACTTAATTTGATTTAAAAATGGTGAGAGCATTCAAAATTAAAGTGCTCATAAAATGGCAAGATCATGATTCAGGTTGCTCACAAAATGATGAGAGTGTTTAAATAACAAGAGCATGGCAAAGAGGTGATTGAGCCGACCTCAACTAGATTGAGAACTACCTAAAAAGTCCTAGGATGGGACCTCAATTCACTGTAGTGCCACCTTATAGTAGAGGAATCTGACTAAATAGTAGCCAATTCAAACAAAATAGGCACATTAGGTAAATGACATAGTACATCGACAAAAGCATGATAAGGTGGTACTTTAAGGCATGATGAACAAGTATTGACCCTAATTTTCCTATAGATGGTTATAATTAAGAAACAACAACATAATTCAATGATCCTAATTTTCCTATAGGTGGTTATAATTAGTAGCATGATGGTGAGACACTGATTTTCCCAAAGGCAGTTAGTTATAAGCAAGCCCAAATGGTATATAATGAAACTAGAAATGAATGATGAAACTACCAAACCACTATTATACTGATCCAAAATATGGCATCTATTTATAATGCTAAAATAAATTTTGAAACTTGATCAAAATCTTCATGCTAAAAGTGGCCATGGAGCCAATGGAATGGAACCAAGGGCAAAGGGATGGTTAGGGAGTGAAAAGAACTCGATCAAAAGGAAAGCTACGAGAGAATAGTATGGTATAATGATGTGGTACAAGGAATAATGTTGATATTATGGTAAAACTAAAATGGGCCTCATAGATAATGCATCAGGTCTCTCAAGTGAAGTAACACTTGAGGTGTATAATGTTCATTGGTTCATCAAGTTCATCCCCATCTAGTGTAGCAAGCCTATATGCTATAGCATCATAGTTTTCAATAATGATGAATGAGCCTATCCAATTGGGTTTAAACTTGACCTTATGTTTCTTCTTGGCCATTGTATTTTATTGTTTTTATATAAGGACAAGATCACCAAGCTCAAATTTTTGTGTTTGATACACTGATTGTAGTGTCCAAAGAGTCAGTTCTGGTATATTTAAAGGTTATTAACTATGACCACACATTTCTCTTCAAGTATCTCCAACTCTTTTAGGTGAGCCAATTGATGGTCTTGATCATCCAATACATGCTTCAAAGAGATGTGTAAAGAAGGTTTACTCAACCTAAATAAGATGAATGACCTCGGTGCCATAAACAAGTGAATATAAAGTGGCTCCTATTGGAGTATGGTGATTAGTATGGTATGCCCAAAGGGCACAAAATATTTGGAGGTGTCAATCATAGCCAACATCATTAAAAATATTTTTGAAGATGCTGATAATGGTTTTTTTAATGATTCGACCTAGCCCATTACCTTGAGGGTAATTGCAATTGAAAAATGTCAAGTAATTTTGCACTTGGTACATAGTAATTTGACATCTTTGTTTTTAAATGAGCCACCATTATTGGATAAAATATAGGAATGGATACCATAGTGTTAAATGAGATGGTTAAAAATGAATTTGGAAATTTACTTTCCAGTCAGGTAAGTGAGGGGTATAACTTCAACCCACTTAGTGATGTGTTTGATGGTGGTATGAATATGTTTATGGCCATTAAATGAGGTTGGGTTTATCTTCCTAATGATATTAAGGCCCCATGTAATAAATGGACATAGTGTAAGCATTGGTTTCAAAGTCTTGGCTAGGTCATGAATCATATTGGCATGCCTTTGACATTTGTCACACTTTTTGGCATACACACCTACATCTACCTTCATCATTGGCCAATAGTACCCATTATGAAAGAGATTTTAGATAGGATGGCCTCATTTATCTGGGCTCCACATACTCCTTCATGAATTTATTATAATACTAATGTATATTCTACCAAAGTTAAAAAATAAAATAGAGAAAACTATGGTAGTAAAAATTTAGTTCAATTAAGGTATAACATGCCACATGATGGATAAAGACCTTGGATTATTTTTAGGAGAGGTCTAGTGGCATTATTTGGTCATGAAAATAGGCATAAAGGTCTGAATACCATATAGAGTTTGTACCAATAATATCACTGATCATTATGATGGTTAAAGGTTCATGAGTTGGCATTAGCATATTTTCAACAAGGAATTGGTATTCTTTTGTCATATCTATATGTCAAATCAAATATCCAATGATGGGCATGGCATCTACTATTATATTACTAGCCCTTTGTATATGTTCAAACTATACATCAATAATTTGTTGATTGAGAGTGTTGACCGTGGCCTTGTAAGGTACCAATTTGTCATCCTTAGTCTAAAAATGGTCTATAACCTAATTGATGATTAACTAAGAATCGCCATAAACCTTGGGATGTTATATGTTCCATTGTACTGAATGTAAAATTCTTATAAGTGATTAATATTCATCCATGTTATTAGTACAAGGAAAGCTAATACATAATGATTTAGAGATTAGATCCCCCTATGGTGTAATAAATAGAAGGTCTACCCTTGATTCATGTGCTATGAATGATCCATCAAAATACAAATTCTAGTGTTTCTCCTCAAGAGGTGTTTCAATGATGGTCATAATGGATTCATTTAGGAAGTAGAATGTTAACACTTTTGTATCTACAAGGGGTACTTCAACAAGCTAAATTTTAAGAAATTGCCCCTTGATGGCTTTCTGGTTGATATATTCTATCTCAAATTCACTTAATCAAATGATCTATTTGGCCATGAGGCCTTGTAAAGCTATTTTGTATAGTAGATAATTGAGTGGATCTACTATTGAAATAACCATGGTCTTGTTATTTATCATGTAATTTTGTAATTGATGTACTATAAAGACCATAGCTAAATAAGCTTTTTCAAAGGGCATTTAATTATGCTCATACATGACTAGTGTATGACTTTAAAATTACACAAAATGCTCTTTTCCATTATCATCATGTTGAGATAGAATTTCCCCCAAGGCTTTATTTATAGATGATAGGTACAGTAAGAATAAATTTTATGGCATTGGTGGTAATAAAATAGGTGGATTTATAAGATAGTCCTTCAGTTGCTAAAAATATTTATGTCATTGGTCATCCCAATGAAATGTAACACCCTTATGGATGGCACTTGTTGGCCACCTAAGATATGAAGCACCTAATAGACTGGATCTTAACCTACAAACTATAGAGTTGCTTCAAATTAGTCGATGGTGGCATGTTTATGATGGCTTGTACTTTGGTTGGATAAAATTTAATACCTTAATGAGACATAATGAAGCCAAGAAATTTGCCTGAAGTAACTCTAAAAATGCACTTTTTAGGATTAAGTCAGACCTTATATTCATGAAATCCGTCAAATATCCTTCATAGTGTTTCTAGATGATCAACCCTAGTCTTTGATTTACCTAGGATGTCATCAATGCAAGATTCAATAATGTCATGGATCATATCATGAAATATGATAGTCATGACTCTTTGGTATGTGGATCCAACATTTTTGAGACCAAATGGTATAACCTGATAATAAAACATTCCCTAGGGTGTGGTGAATGTTGTTTTATGTTGGTCTTCTAATGTAATCTAGATCTGGTTGTACCCTAAAAATCCATACATCAATGAAAGAACTTCATAACCCACTATGGACTCAACAATCATGTCAATGTTTGGTAGAGGAAAGCCATTCTTGGGGTAGGACTTGTTGATATCTCTAAAATCGGTGTAGATCCTAATTGATTCTAGATTTTTACTGACTAGTAAAAAATTCAAGATCCACTTTGAGTAATCGATTGATCGAATACCTCTGGCTTCCAATATTTTTTCCAACTCTTTCTTCACTAATATAGTAATGTAAGGATGCATGTGTTGTAATGTTTTTTATAGGTTTAACATTAGGATGTACCACAAGGTGGTGCACAACCAAGGTAGGGTCCAAACTTGGCATGTCTAAGTAGGCACATTAAAATATGTCAACAAATTTCCTCAACAAGGTGGTAAAGACTTCACATTCTTCTTCAGTGAGGGACGTGTTGAATTTGATCCATTTTGGATCATCTGGAGTCCCAATATAATATTTTGTAGTATCTTCCATAAGAAGTGTTGAACCATCTTCTAAAATGGTCTAAAAATATTTGAGCTGGCCTAAAATGTTAGATCCCTCTATTGGGATTGGCTCCTCAAGTTATTTAAGGTATGAGGAATCAAAAATTCTTAGTGGTAGGGATGGCCATGTGCTAAACACTATCAAGAACTCTTGGATAATTCGATGAAAATCTTGTTATCTTGTGAAACATAGATTCAATGGGTTGTCCAAGGTCATTAAAGATGTGATGTGTAGGCATAATTATCCTTGGATGAGGGGTTTACAAATGCAAAGTTTGATACATTTTTTGCGTTGGTCTAGGCTACTGTACTTGCTACATTTACCCAAGAGGTTGTTGGTTAGGAGTAATTTATATATATGATGTAGGATGAGTAGATGGTGTTTTCATAATTTGGAAATGTCATGACTTGGTTACCCCATTTCTAAAAACATTCTTTTTGTGATTTAATGACTTGGAATTTTCATTATTATTGGCCTATGTTGGTTGTGATGATTACACTTAAATTTGGTTCTGATTTTGGCCATTTCTTTTGTTTGTAGTTTGGTTCTGATTTGATGAGGTAAGATTGATGATCCCTTTGTTAATAAGGGATCTTTCAATCAATAAAAATTTGTCAATGAATTCCTTAAAATTGTGTACACACTTCAGTTCTAGGTGTTAAGATATCTTATTATGTACATTCTTGGTAAACATAGTGGCTAATTATTTATCTGGTAAACTATGAATGAACTTGTTGGTAAGTGCTCTCCATCACTATAGATAACATTAAAAGTTTTAATTGGCCTTTTTTTTAGCTTGAATCAAATATAATTGTTCAATATTATAGGATAATTGTTGTACAATTTTTTTTGAAAGATCATCAAAATCAGAAATTGATCTTGGCCAATTTTAGAACCCACTCCAAATCTTGTCCTACTAAACTCTTTGGGAACAATAATAGGAGGTATATGTCATTGTAGGCCACTAGTTATAAGTAAATAAATAATTTCATTAAATGAGCTTTAGGGTCTCCTTTACCGTTATATTTGTCAAACTTTGATGGTTCATACCCTAGAATAAATGGTATCTATAGATACTCCATGTTGAAAGGGTAGGAACATATGTCATCTAAATTAAATTTTTTGGTCTATTTCTTAGCTTGGATAGTGGAAATTGCATCCTTCATTTATTTCAGTTCTTGAGCTAGGAAACCAGAGGGAACATTGGTCCAAGGTGAAGGTTAGGCAATATAAAGTAGATTAATTTGACCAGAGTATAATGGAGGCATGGTTTGTTGTTGAATTTTTGTTTGGAAAGAGAATTGACCAGGAATATGCATTCATAGATTATGATGTAATTGTTGAAATTGCACATATTATGATGTAATATTTTGGTTAGGATTTGGTAATTGGGTCTAATTTTGGGGAAATTATGTCTAAGATGGAAGGATATGGATGGGGGTGATGTGATGTGCCTATTGAGGTTGATTAGGGACTTGAATTCAACTATTCAAACCTTGTTGATTAAGTATAACTTGTGAACCAAGACCCTATCATTGAGTTTGTGGCACGCTAGGAACAAAAGGTAATTCTTGCCTAATTGGTACTTATAGAACATTAGAACCTCTTGTTTGAATGAATCCTTGTTGGGAATTAGATGCATATTTAAGGTTTGATATTTGTAACTGATCAATACTCGTACACTATTGATTAGACATCATTTTCTATTATATCAGTATGTTGGTCTGTGAATGAAGAGGTATGTTTGTCACTACCTAGAGAGGTGAAACATTGGTTACCCCTATTGATGTGGAAATGTTTTTCCCTCTATTACATGGGTATGTTTGATTGTGCCTCTTATTGTGTAATACTAGTCATCACCTATTATGGTGGAGTAATATTCATCTCATTTTGTTGAGGCACGGCATTGGTTATTGCTTGACTACTTAATCCTTGAGGTTGTGTGATTGAAAAATTAGTTGGTTGAGGATTAGGGGTAGCTACTTTTGGTTGGGAGGTATAATTTCCTACCCCTTACATTTGAGAACCACTCATGATGTTAATTAAAGGCACATTTTATTATGGACTAGTTGTTTGTGCATTTACACCACTTTGGTTTAGATTGGATGTCACTTGTATATTGTCCACTACATTTGGCTCACTATTTTGCATATAAGTAAAAGATACTTCTTCTATAGCTAGGAAATTGAATATGTATCCAACTAAAGTGCTTCATATGAATCGTCTATAACCTAATTTTCTTGGCCTATCAATTTGATTAATACTCCTATTGAAGGAGCCAACTCAATAAGAGGAACATTAGACATATTCATGTTATTAAAGTTAAATTATAAGTTTAGATAGGTTTGGTATGTTGTCTACATCTATATGAAGCGATCCTCCATGAGGCCCTTTCCTATGACAATCATATGAGGGTCTTGATATGACATTGGGACTAAAGCTTAAGGACTACTAGAAGAGTCATTTTCGATGTTTTGAATATAAGGCATGTTGTAAGGCACTATTACTAAAATTAGCAAATTTTCATGGGGGAAGTTTTTTGTAAACTTAGCCCCTACCTTCATGGCTCTAATTAAGACTTAATCCTTACTCATAAGCAAGTGACAATTAAAAAAATAAGGATCATAGGCTGATAGAATTATAACATAGTATGGTTGCTGTTTGACTTGTTCTACAACCAAAGGTATGATAACTACGTATTGTGCCATTTTTTCTTAGTCTTGCTCTGAGTATGAAGGCATGTTCACTAAATAGTGGGCCAAAAGATCTTAGCTTTGTTTCCATATTTCAGTGTTTTAAGGTGGATAAGGATCCATATCATAAATGAAATCATCTCAATAGGGGTATTGAACAAATTCCTCTTGTGCTACCACATTACTATACCTTGGATTGTACATGATACAACTAAGAGTATAGTGAGACATGCTTGAATCAATGGTGAATGCTTCGAGATAAAAGGGATTAGAGTTATACAAACTTTGAAAAATAATGTCTAAAAGATAAAAAGTTTGAACTCAATCTAACTTGGTCAAAGTATGGAGATGTATCTCCAAAAATGGTCTATGCAAAAACTTGGTATAAATCAACCTAACATAAAATGTCTAACATGAAATGTCTCACATAAAAAGTTCAAGTGGATGAACTAAAATCAAAATGCCAAACTCTAGGTTCAAAGTGTTCCAAACAAGTCTAATCTAGGAAAATAAAGGTTGCTAGGTATTTTGGCCAAACACAACATCAAAAGTTAGGCTCAAACAAAGGCATGTGCTAGGCATTTTGGTAAAATAAGCACAAAATATAGACTTAAAATGTAATGATCTTGATATTCAATATATTCATAAGTATCCTTAAGGTAGGGAAACACCATATAATACTCCTTTAGGAAGGAATAACTCCATAATGTCTCTTCGAGGGGACAACCTCCAATATCCTCTTACAATAGAAGACTCAATGCTTACTTGATATCTTTACCATGATAATCATCTCCTATATATATACATTCATCTAACCCATGGATGGATAACCTCGTAATCCCAATGTAGGCTGACCATTACCCAATATACTACTTACACAAGTTACTCTATTATCCTAATATATTGTACCCATATAACTAATTAAGGGGATGTGTGCCACATGTCAGCATCTCCATCAACCCATATACATCAATACATCATATCCCTAGGTACATAACATTCCTTCCCTCCTTGACATGTTTCATCCTCAAAACATAGGAAGAAACCAAATAATGAGTGTGCTTCAAATCATTGCACACTTGTCTCCAATCTCCATCATCTAACCATCCATATGTGATCTTGGCAGGTGATAGCTCTCCAAGCTTGTTTCCAAATTCCCTTGTGCTCCTCTATTTGCATTTATGATCATAATTATACTGCTTTGGTGTCCAATCATAATTATTCCTCTTTTTATTCCATGTACCATATTTTGCTATACTACTCTGATTCCAACCATGACCATAATAGGTATTCTTCCATGCATAGTCATAGTGATTTCCCCATTCATTCCATGTGCCATAGTATTTTTTCTTTGGATTCCATGCATATCCATAATGATTGGAAATTTTATTTCTTGTATAGACAAAATGATTGTTATTATGACACTTCCTCACCTAGTTCCATGATTGTTTCCTCTCATGATGATGTGGGTGTCTATATACCTCAACCTTTTCCAATACTTTGACCTTATCCACCTTTGCTTCTACCTCTTCCACCTTTTCCTTCTTTGTCTCTTGAGTAGATGAAGTGCTCATTTGTAGTGTGTCTTTATCTATATCATCTGAATCTTCATCATGTTCTTCATCACTTGTTTCCATCTCATCCTCACGATCTACCTGGATTGTTATTGGTGCCTTTTTCACTATGATATCTTGTAAAGTGATCTTCTTTTTCTTATACCAAAACTTCATGAAATTTTTTTGAACATTAATATTCATTGTTCCCAAAGTCTCTAACCATGGATATCCAAGAACTATATCCACATCATCCATATCCAAAGCATAAAAATATGAATGCAAACCATATTTTTCTATAATTAGCTTCAGATCTTCAAACATTGAAATATTCTTACCATCTACTTGAACCTCTTTGATATTCTTTGCTTGAACATGTAGATGCTTGACCACATTCATGTTAATGAAGTTATACTTGCTGGTAGGGTTTATGGACACAACCACCTTCTTCTTTTGAATGCATCCATGAAATTAAAAAATTGACTCAGATTTCTTTGGAGCCAAATTATTTGAACCCTTATCATCCAATTCTTCTTCTTCAATTACTTCTTCTACTTCTTCTTCTTGTTGTTCTTTTGTTGATTCTTCTATTTCTTCTTCTTCTTTATCATCATGATTTTCTTCCTCTTCTACATCCTCTTTTTCATTTATATCCCATCGATATAGGAAGGTTTTCTCCATTGCTTCCCATGAAGAATACTGTTGCGCAAAGCTCAATTCATTAGTCCACCAATGTTTTGCAAGCCCAGACAAAGAAAAACATAATTCTATTTTTCATAAAATTTTTGTAGTATTCTTCTCCTTAAAATTGAGCCACCATTCTCTAGCATCAACATCATCTTCCCCTAAATTTTTTTGCAACTCCATGATCCAAAAAAAAAATTAAGGTTCATGAAACCCTAAAATGTCAAAACTGATCCATAAAATCACAACACATCACTCAAAACAGCTCCAAAAATTCTGAAATTTTAACTACACTTCTCTTAAATCTACTTAAATCTACAGTAAAACTTTCAAATAAAAATTCCCTATATTTTGGAAGATATAGAGAAATTATTATAAACCCTAAAATAGAAATACCTCCCTCAAAACAAATAAAAAAATTCTGAAATTTATACTATGCTTCTCTTATATTTTCTTACATCTCCATTTAAAATTTTGAATAAAAATTACCTATATTTCAGAAGATATAGTGAAATTAGGGTTTCACTCCACACAAATTGCCCAAATTGAAGCTCTGATACCACTTTTAATGATCTTGATATTTAATATATGCATAAATATCCTTAAGGTAGGGAAGCACCATATAATACTCCTTTAGGAAGGAATAACTCCATAATGTCTCTTTGAGGGGACAACCTCCAATATCCTCTTACAATAGAAGACTCAATGCTTACTTGATATCTTTACCATGATAATCATCTCCTATATATATACATCTATCTAACCCATGGATGGATAACCTCTTAATCCCAATGTAGGCTGACCATTACCCAACATACTACTTCCACAAGTTACTCTATTATCCTAATATATTGTACCCATATAACTAATTAAGGGGATGTGTGCCACATGTCAGCATCTTCATCAACCCATATACATCAATACATCATATCCCTAGGTACATAACATAAAAAACAAAGTGAGATTTAATCTAACAAATCTGAAACACTTTGACATAGACTAGACATTCAACTTTAGACACGAACTTGGTCAATTTGATACGAGGAAAAAAACAAAATGCACTTAGATATAGACTATTTTATCCCAAATTAAGTCACAAACAATATTTTTAAAAGTGGTTAAATAATTAGCCTAAGTTACACAACCTAAAAAATAAAGACCGATGTCTAGACCCAAATTAGACAAGGCATAAACATAAATAAATCAATGTTTGGATTTGAACTTATCAAGGTTAATTAAAAACTCAACTTAGGAAAACTAGACTTATTTGATAAATAAGCTAGACAAAGGTGAATGGTCTAATGATACTCGATAAAGGCCCCTAAGGCACATGTGGATTAGTTTAAAATTTTAGAAAGTTAGACACAAGACAAACAAGTCTATGAAATGAATCAAGTAGCATAACAACATTATTGTGCTCTAAAGGTATGATCAATGGTTTGTTTCAAGACTCTAAGGCACAAAACTTGGAATGGATTGGGTAGCATAATGTTACCCTTTCTAATCAAGTGACACACATACAAAGATTTTGAAAAAAAATTAAGGCAAAAAGTATGGTGTCAAACAGATAACAAAAAGCCTCTTCAAATAACAGAGTGATGTGGACACAAAACTCATTTTGGCATGGCATAAATAAACAAATGGTTTTTAAACTCAAAAGACCAAACAAGTAAAGGAATAATGATAAAATACAACTAAGTATAATGTTCAAAACCCTAAAACTAATAAGGTTGCATTGTATAACTAAATTTTTACTATATGGATGCTCTTGGGAGGGTTTTAAGTGTTAATTCAAAAAATAAAAGTGCACGAAGTAGTAGATTTTAAACACCTCTTCTCTCAAGAGATTGTATGATGACATGGAACTTTGGGCTACTTGCCCTACATCAATAATATGTCCACAACAAGTGGGGTTGTTCTAAAAATTAAATTTTCAACCATCTAAATGGTCCCAAGTGTGGTTAACACTAGATCTAAAATCACTTCAATTGAGTTCATACTATCTAAATTACTATGCAAGGGTTTATTACTTTTCATAGAGATTCCATCCATGTACTTCTTAGTGGAATCTTTTGGTTAACGAGACCTAACTTGGGCTTTTGTTATGATTGGAGAGGTTAGCCACTCAACCCCTTGGCAATCATAACAAACATGTCCTAATTTATATACCCCACCATGGAGTAGTTTTTAAATAATGTTAAGAGATGAATTCTCAGGTCAAAGCTTCCCTAAATCACTCATGAAAAGGCTATGAACTCCCACTCACAAGCCAAGTTACATAAAATAAAATGACCAAGTGAAAAGACTTTAAAGGTTGTGTCTAAATCATCCAAACCATACAGGTTTTTGGGAGAGCCTTAACAATATTATTTTCACACCTTAAAGGCACAATTACAAGGAAATATAACTTTTTATCACTTGATTTCCCCAAATGGGATGGGGGGAGCATACATACATCCTTCATTTGTGAAAAATAAACTAGTATAAAACGAACACTTTTAAGAATTTTCAATCTAAGTGTTAATTTTATACACCAAATGAAGTGTTTGTGAAATTTTTTGCCCCTTTACCTTAATTACAAATTTATAATAACTTTCACAAAATAAACTAAGCCCAAACACCTATGTTCTTTTTAAGCACTAAAACAAAATGTTTAAGACTTACCTGAATTCATTTTAGGAACCAAAACAAAATGATCAAGACTTTAACACTTGAAAATTTATGTCCTTCTCCCTCTTTTGTCTTGAAAATTTTATAGGGATTTGGCTTACCTTAAATCACTTTCATGAATGAAAAAATAAGATTTGGAAACAAGATCTCAGATTTCTCTATTATTGTTACACAGAGATTGACGTCGATTCACGTAGGGATCGACATCGATCTATATAAATTGATGTTAGTAGATAATAATAAATGTTGATTCCTTCATGTATATATAAACAAATGAAAATATAATACATTTTATCACAAAAGGATGGTTATCAAGATGAGCATAAACCCCAGAAATAATACTAGATCCTACTATAAAATGGTTAGTAAAATGATATCTAGGCCCTTAGAAACAAAATAAAATATAGAAAGCTCAAGAGAAACTTGAAAAACACATTTCTACCATGCCCTATTCTATACGTATGGATCGACATCAATCATGGGTGGATTGGCGTCGATTCTCTATGTAAAACTGAGTGTCACTAAAAAATAGAATACAAAAACAAAGTAAAACTCAATTTTTTAATATGATCAATCATTAATTTAAAAAACTAAGAGATTCACTTTGGTCTCATTGGTATGTGATATGTTTTAGGTCCCACTTAGCATGCCATTTTTGATCATAGAAGTCCAAGAAGTGAGGTTAGATCAATTGCTAGAATAAGTAATAAAACTTAATAAAAACACACTAACACTAATACTTACAAGCCTAGATCTTAGGGGTGATCTTAATGAATAAAACCAAATGAAAATCATAAATAAAATGCAATATATACATAATATCTTACCTTTCTTGAGAGTTCCAGATACTTTTTTGAGTGGCTTGCTTGGTTTGAGCTCAAAGAGTCTTTGGCAATGGAGTTTGTGTAGCTCCCTCTTTCCTTGGCACCATTGTGGCTTGTGTTAGCTTGGTGTGGCTTAGCTCAATATTTTGGAATTATAACACTATTGATATGAATCTCATTCAACAAAAATTGCTTATAACTCTACAATATCCAAGCTTTTTTTTAATATGCAAGGGCTTGTATTTATAACAAATGGATCTAACCCCAACCTAAGGTGAGTCAAGATGGAGTTAAGGCTTGAAATGGGTTCAAACATAACCTAAGTGACTCAAATGTAACCCTAGTAGAGTTAATTGTTAAATAATAATTATTTTCAATGAATAAGCATGGGTCTCCAAAATGAGATATTTTAGGATATTTCTAAAGGCTTGACAACTCACAAAAGGTAATCATGAAAAGCTAGGATATTCCATATTTTTGAATTTCCTTTTTTAGTAATTCATTAATTACACATGGATAATTCAACTAGGAATTTAATTTGGTTTATATTGTTAATTAATTCTGATTATCCATTTAGCTCTTTCAATATTTGATATTTGTTCATGTGCCCCACTTAATAGGTCTATAAGCCAAATTAATTGCTGTGATGTCATAAGATGAATAGTGATGAATCCATGAGAGGTTATGATTGCATACGATAGGATAAAATAATTAGGGATGTATCAACATGATTAATATCCTTTAACAATGATGCACAAGAAAATTTGGGGCGTTTAGTGATTATTAAGTTTAATTTACAATGGTTGGTAGGAATCGGTCTGATGTTCGATCGAAAGCTAGTGGTGGATAGTTTTAGGTGTCTAAAAGAGTGACTATGTCCACTATTATTATGGAATTAAAGTGACCATGGATGTATTTTTATACTCATGATGGCCCCTTGTACCAATATTTAGATTATGATCATGCCTATAGAACCCTCAAAACCTTAATTTCCCTCAAGAGTTGTTGGGTCTACTAGTGACTATGTGAGAGTTAGGCCTAGACTGAGTTCTTAAATTTTATTACAATGCTATTTAGTTTTAAGACTATATAGGATGTCCCTAAAAATATATACCTTTCCCAAATTCACTTTCTCCCTCTCAAACCTACTCACAGTTCTCAGTCTCCTTTAATCCAAGCAAAAACCCTCAAAGAGTAAGCAGACTTATAGCTTATGCTTGATTGTGTGTGGGGTTTGATATTTAGTTTGGTCAAATTACCCATGGTTTATTTGGTCTCAACATGACTTAATAAACTATTTGATATTTGAGGTAGACCTCAAAGTTATTTCCATATATCATGCTTTGCTTGACACTTAGGCTTAGGACCAGCCTGTCCTTATGTAGACTATAGGTGCTTTTAGAGGGTCACTTGATTATACTCTATGTGCTTAGGAATTAACTTCCACATCACTAAATTTATTTAGTGATTTTTGGATCTATTTTTAAAATCAATAATAGGCTCAAAACACTTACCTACACCTATATATTCTTTCTTTAGCCTTGAGACCAGTTTGATTCAATACACACCTGTAGGTGTCTTCTAAGATGATTGGTTACATACTATAAAACTTAATCCTTATCTCCTCATCACTAATATTATCTTGGTCCTTAAATTTTTTTATATACCAATTTGGGTTCAAAACACCCTTCAAACATGTCTACTCCTCTCATTGTATGCACAATTAATTTACCTACTAGTTTGTACTAACTATAGGTGATCATTACGAGTCGTGACTATGTTTTGGGGTTTGAAACTTTCTCCTTCATACCACTGATCTCCTTAAAGCTCTTTATTTTTTTTGAAAATCCCAAGATAGTTTTAAACACTTTCAAACATGCTATGTTATCTCTTCAAGTTTGAGAATGGACTAGTCTTTGAAAAGGCCTATAGGTGACCCTTTAGGGTCAGGACTATGTTTTGTGCTTAGAACCTCACCATTCACATCACTAAGCTCTTTAATATTTCATGTAATTATTTTTAAGTATTCAATTAGGTTCATAGTATCTCTCACACACTTCTACCTCTTCCATTTAGCTTGAAACTGGGTTGATCTCTCAAATAGGCCTATAAATGACCTATAGGAGAGTCATGACTATACCCTTATGTCTATGGATTCAATCCAACACTAAAAACCTCCAAATGGTCTATGAAATTAGTTAAAGTCCTTGATGGGTTCAAAAAATCTCTCAACACCTCTGTATTTTTATTGTATGCATTTCAACCTACACCTTTAAGGCATGACTATAGGTGCTTGTTGGGGCTATATATAGGAATTTCAAGATCTTGAACTCAGTCCTTCACTTGCCATTTATTCTTTAATAATATATAATAAAGGAGTTGTTTCATTGTCTACAGGTTTTTCCAACTCATTTTATGACATCTCAAAACCCCTTATTATTTGTTTCTTCCATACAGGGTACCATAGGTGGTCTTTAGACTATGAACTTAGTCTCTTTTCGCATCCTTGACCTACAAGTTAACTAAGTACTTCTCAAGGTATTATATCTTATTTCATATGTCTAAGATTATATGCCACTATCTAAGGCTTGCTTTATGTTATAGAGTGATGTTGATCAAGGTCTAAAATGAGGACCTACAAGCCTAGGGCTTGTAGGTCACTATTGGAATATTTAGGTCTATAAAGAGACACTTTCCTCTAGTTATGAACCTTTAAATACTTGTTAAACCACTTCTCTCTTTATTTTCATTACTCAATGGTCCTTAAAGCATATGATAAGCATTATGTCACTTCTAACACACTTGACTGGTCTTGTACAAACTACATATAATCATCAATATAGAAGGTCTATGTATTGACAATTGGAACCTCTAGAAAATTTGAATAATCTTGATGATGGTAGTAGGAAATAAAGACCATGTGAGTGCATTAATACATGTGTTATATACTTCTATTATCCGTGATCATCTTCAACCTATTCTTACAGTTTGTACATGCATGTATATGAAGGAAAAATTATGACTTATCATTGGAGGGTGTATTTGGGATATTATATTCATCTCTCTATAATTCCAATAGTATAATATGGTCTTATAAACTTACACCATAATATACCTATGATACTTGAGCCCATTTTGACAATAAGACTTGTAGTAGGGTGCTCAAACATAAAATATGTTCCAAAGAGCAAGCACACTTGAAGAATATGGACAAAAACACATCTCAAACAAAAATACATTAATTACATGAAACTAAAGGATATAAAATGATTTATGAAGCATTATAAACCTCTGATAATGACCAACATGAATTTAAAATAGAAACTTCTATCAGGATCCACTAGAATAACTTGTACACTAAAACATTCTTCCTTCAAGTGAAGGAACTTCATAGAGATGACTTGACTGATGAAAACACCATGATATAGAGATATATAACATTTAAAACCCACCCTAAAAACCATTACTCTCCATTGATTTATTAACTAGAGAAATAGGTGCAAGAATAAGCCCCTCTTAGATGAATAGGCCATAGTGACCTGTTGTCACTCAATGATTGTTCATAAATAAGAGGCCACTAATTTAAAAACCAATTCCACTTATTTCAATATTACCAAGACTCCTAACAATGGAAAAATTTTCATCTCCTCTCTCTCTCTCTCTCTCTCTCTCTCTCTCTCTCTCTCTCTCTCTCTCTCTCTCTCTCTCTCTCTCTCTCTCTCTAGGTCATACCATTTAGTTCAAATTTGCCTTTCTAAACTTGTGAAGGTAGTGATGGAGGATAAAATGTGCCTGGAGTCTCAATTGGACTTTCAACTTAGTCCAAATCTGTAAAATTATCTTAGGGAGCCCAAGAGACACTTCCAAACCATTTTGAATTGAAAATTGATCTTACAAGGATGTACAAGTGCTTGTAAAGTGTCCTTTTACTAAGATAGGTCATTGAACTACAAATTTTTTCAAACTCTAACTACTTGTGAACATTATATGACCAATATATGACACCAAACACTTTATTAATCTTATTAAAACTTTTTATCCTTGAAGTAATACGTGAAACTCTTCCAAATGGGTTAAAAAGTGGCCAAAATGTGAGTTTTTGCATATAAGAGTCAAATAAAGGTTAGTGAATGATAATATGACATTAAATACACCTCAATAACCTTTTATTATGAATTTTAACTATACAAATACTTTGACCATGTTTGACCATTCCAAGGCCTTGAGATTGACCGTAAGACTAGACAAATGAACATAAGACCAAAACTTGGACAAGACTAGACAAGGACAAACATGACTATATATAACTACCTAAGATCATTTAATACCATGACAAACATTTAAAAACCCTATGGAATTTCAATATATAAGGGGTGACCAATTTTGACTTGGGGTCAAAATTTGGTTAGCATTCTTGGTGATTCACAGGGGTATCATGCCTACAATACTAATGGACTAGTAGCTTTATCCTTCCATTGGGATATAGAGCCACTCTTATGGCATAATCCAAACTAAGATGTATTTTAAAGATTTCAAAATCACACCAAACTACATTATAAAAAATAAACACACACTATGCAAAGGAATTTAGGAAAAACCACACATAAAGACACCTAATATATATATATATATATATATATATATATATATATATATCCCTCAAAACATGTTTGAGGTGATGAAACACTTCTTGCTTCAACTAGGATAAAAAGAAATGTTTATTGAGTCACAACTTCTCCATAAGAGTAAGTCACCATATGATGTATGTTTGTCAAAAACATTTTGCTTGTGAAGTTTGTCAAATGACTTACCACTCATAAGACTTTTTATAGCTACAAATTGATCACTTGAAACTCCATTAAATAGTCCTTCTAGCTCTCCATTAGGTATGATTGATAATGCAACCTTATTGATCTCATTTATGTTCATTTGATTCTTTTCAACTTATTTTTTTTGAGTCATGAAAGTTGTCTCAAATATACCTTCATCTATAACATGATGTGTTTGATGTTTAAGACTCTCAAACTTGTCTTCTTACTGTAAAAACATGTCTACAAATGACTCAATGTTAGACTGCTACCTAGGCTATTCTTCACCCACACAAACTTCTACCTTGGTTTGATTGAACTCTTCCAATACTAAAACTTGTTTGATAGTGACTTGGACCTCTTTGTCATGCTAAATATGTCTACCAATGACCTCACTATCATACTCATGTTATTTAAGAACGAGAGTTGATCTAGTTGTTCAAACTCTTATATTATGACATGAAACTACTACCATAGTTCATATTCTTCCTCATAAATGTCATATTTATGAATTACTTAACTTTGAGTAGGAATAAAGTCATTATATTTTAAATCCTTATGGTCTATCACACTTTTAAAATCATCATCATCATACATATTAATAAGATAGTTACCTTCTGTAGCTTGTTGAAGAGGACCATCAAGACTTACCTCAAAATTTTCATCACCATCATCTTAAAGAATGTATTATCCAAGGTTTGTCTCTTCCATGAAATTATATGGATCATACTCATATGTATCAACACCATATTCATCTAAAAATAGATCAAAAATACCTTCAAGTTTGGAAGATGCTCCATCATCTATGACATGCTCCTCTTGCTCATGGATAATAGAATTCAAATTAGAACTAGTTTTCACATATGGTTCAATGTATAACTTGGCCAATGGTTATATCCTTATTGTCACCTTACATCCATATCTTGTTATAAAATCCAATAAATACCAATCATTAGAAACATGCCCTCCTATCTTGATAGTGAATTCTCTTGATTGACAAATAGCAAAGTGTGCATGCAAATCCACCACCACTATGTCTTATATAATTGGAAAACATGGGAAGCCATGCAATAATACCTTCAAACATTTGATGAGATATATTGACTTGTCTAGTATCCCATAAAGTTGTAACACTCCTTTACTAAATGGCTCATATTTCAAGCCCAACTTATCTGCAACTAATTTAGGCATGACTAAAGTACATGCCCCACTATCCACAATATAATTATGAACTAGCTTATTTCCCACAATGAGGGTAAGATAAAAATGTGGAGGATTTTTATATTTTGTGTAATTTTCAACAAGATGGGTAGGTGCATTTATAGGGATACACCACCATGTCTTGATGGTTGGGGAAACACATGGAGTTGGGACAACTGCTCTTGAAGCAATTAATTTTGATCGGGCATATGGAATACTTCCCAAAGAGACAAGATTATTTTAGTGTTCTTAAAAGAGTCAATGATATTAAAATGAGAGACACTAACATTTTATTACATCCTTGTAGGAAATGAAGTACCTTGAGACTGAGGCAATGAAGATTGGGTCACCTTCCCAAGTTCTAGTTTTGAGGAGATGCAAGACTTGTAGATTCTACCACATTTACATTCACACCTTATTACATTTAAGGAGGATTATTTGAGCTTATATCCACATCTTGGACATCTCCAAAATCTCTTCTCTTTTTCTTTGTGTTTGATGCAACTCAAGTAATTTGGCTTAGGACAAATCTATCCTCTACTTGAAAGTTTGTAAGGCTCATTCCTTGACTGCTACACTCTTCATGTGATTCTAATTACATAAAGCTCTCATTTTTTTCTATCAAGTGAGGAGTAGGCCCTCCTTAAGATATAATATCTTGTCCTTCACCTTCATTCACATTCATGTATTATCCTTGAGGCTATCATTCTTCTCCTTGAACCAAATTACTATGGACTGGAACCATGGCTCTTGTGTTGGGAGTAGAATTTGGATTATAGGCATTGGGTGGCCTATTGACTTAGGTTGACCTTATCCCCTTCCTTTACATTATGCTAAGATGGAAATATATTTTCTTATGGATGGTAGTATTATGAGTTTTGGTGAACTCTAAATTATTGATTTGGTTGCCTAATTTGAGCCTCTAAGGCATTACATCTTACTTCCAATTTAATGGCTTCATCTGATTTCTTTGGAGCAATTTAATCTTGTTGCTAAAACTTGGAATTGGATCAAGACTTGGAGGAATAACAGACATATTAGGAAATATGGGCATTGAGACCTTTAAAAGTATTTTACTAAATTGAATCAAACCATTCTGAGCTCTAATAGCTATATTATAGGACTCGTGTAAAGTATATCCACCCATGGACTAGAACATGATAGTTATATCAGTCCCAATATCTCTTAGGTATGTTAGGAAAACAAAACTTGTAGGGTGTCTCATGGGAGGTTGAAGCATATTCCATGTTCTTTGAAACCTCTTGTTGAAATCATGCATAGTTTCCTTGAGCCCTTTTTGAATGACATTCAACTGATGAATCAGTGATGTATGATCACTCTTGTATTCAAACCTTTGAGTCAACAACTCTCCAAACTCATCTCAAGTAGTGATGCAGCCTTATGGCAAGATTATATACCAATCAAGGGCTTTCCCCCTAACAGACATGGTAAGAATATGATTGATATGTTTATTTCTATGATATTATATAAATTGTATAAGTTAGAAATGTCTCTAATATGCTCACTTGGGGTGATAAGACCTTCCCCATTACAATAAGGAACACTCTTGGTGGTATTGGGAGGGATATCATCAACGGCATTAAGGTTTATGGGATTTCATTATTGAAGGCTAGGAAAGAATGTTTCCTAGACATATTTCCTTCAAATTATTATTCACTCTCTTGATCTTATTGAATTCCAAATTCTTCTTGTTCTTCAGGGTCTTCAGGTCTTAGATAAGCTCAAGATATTAAACTTTAAGAGGAAGTTCAGGGTGAGGGGGTGAATTTTTAGGAATAATGATACTATAAACTAACCTAGTAAAGACCATGAAGCATGAAATAATTAGAAATAAGTAATTGGTATACAACCATATGTTATACCTTCAATGGAGTCACCAAATTCTGAGTAGAAAACACTTATGCAGTTATGATGTTGTCAAGACTAACATTCACCTTGATAAGAAGTTCTTATGATAATAGTCCTAATAGGTGTAAAAAAAACTATCCTCACTCAATTTTAAACCCTTGGAGAAGGTATTTCAAGCCTTATATAAATTAATTGGAACATGGGATTACCACTAAACTTGTGGGTTGTCTATAGCAGGGGTAAACCTCTAGATTGAAGGACTAGCTCCCTAGATTTATCTATCGAAGCTTATCACCTATACTACTAACATTATTTAGATGAAAAGGGAGAGAGAGAAAATGAATAAAACATAACCTAATTAGGTGATTCACCAATTTAATCTCCAAAATACCAACATGTACTTGAAATATGAAAGATGACTAGTAAAACTAACTTCAACATCAAGGTTTCTCTAACATGAGTATTTAAAATACAAAGGTGACATGTCATGAAATTCTCAAGGTGAGTAGATAAGAGACCTGATTTCAAAAAATATTATCCTTTAATATATTTAAAGGCATAAAAATACACTAGATACACTTCATGTGACCTATTAGAGAGCATACTACTTGCATAAAACATGAAAGAGTAAGATGAACACAAGGATAAATGATTATCATTCAACTATGCACTACTTCACACACTTAGAAAAGAATTTTAGAACTTAAAAATAGCTTGAAATATTTTATTAAAAGTCAATAATATTACACAAACCATCAAGGATTTTCCATACTAGGTGTGAATTCTACGAACTTAGACAAAAATGGCTACTTATATAGAGAAGTGTGAAGAAAGAGAGAGGGGGTTGTAGTAGAAGAGAATTGAAAAGTTTCCATGTGTTAAAAAAAAGAGGAGTAATGAGATAGTCCAACTATACCTCCAATTCCATTTGTATCACTCTTGAATAAGATCCAACCTTTGAGGTGGCATAGGGGTTACAAATTGGCTTGACACCTTGACTAACTCGAAAACTGCCCTTCTTTACATGAAAGGAGTGACAAATAGACTTTTCAATCATGAATTAATCATAAAAAATATCAATAAACTTATTAGAACTTTTCCATCCCTTAAGAAACCCCTCTGATATGACATTCTATCATTCATGTGCAATGGTGTCTTAAAACTCTTCATTTCCCATTCCTAGCTTGGTCCAAGTGGCCCAAAACTCAAGTTATTATTATTCAAGTAATCCTATCTCCATTAATCATCTTAAAATATGTTACCAGGTTTGAAACAAACCATATTTGTTCTTGGAACAATTCCCAAGAATTTATTTTGCTCTTTAAGCCTTCACTAGGCATATTTTCTTTGTAACCCTAAAAACCTTTAAACCTCCTTGTATAGGGAGTTGTACAAATGATAATGAGAAAAAAATGGAATATTATATGACCCTTTATGGCTTTATATCCCCATGTAAATTTTCATCCCATGACTCTAAGTGGAATTCCATCTTTTTTGCATTTCTCTCTCTTGAATTAGGCCTCATTGCCTATAACTCTATTTTCTTGCTCCAAACTTCTGCCACAAATGTGAAATCACCTAAAAGTGTGTGATTAAATTTAATTATACCATCACCAATATATATGTCAATTTTGGGGTCTTGAGACCCTATGGAAGTATGTCAACCAAGAAATCACCTTGCTACCTAGCCTCATTTTGAACTTGTTTGAGACTACCTTGAAAAACAGGCCTAGTTAGTTAGGACACATAACAAATGACCTCATAAAATGATTGGGAATTTCTCCCTTTCTTATAACACCTAAAAAACACAAAAAATCACACAAAACAAGGCATTTTTAGCAATCCATACAAGTGACATCAACATCAAAGTACATGTGGAGAAACTAATTAGAGTCCTCAACAACATCAAAGATGTTTTAGGAGTAATCTATGTCATTAGATGTGCTTTTGAGGTTCATTTTCCTTGATTGGTCACTATTAGAGTTTTAGGGTGGATTAAGGCCTATTTAGGGTCTTAATTATTGTTCATAAATAATATATCATCAAATGACCTCCTCTCACTTGAAAAACCTTCTTGACTAACCTCCTCAACTATCCCAAATGGATCATATTCCCATGCAAAGTGTGGGATATGGTATGAGCATCTGAAGTTACTCCTTAGGTGGAATGTTTAGTGTTTCTTGAGCATGAGATATGTCCAATTTAGGTTTAGGGTTAAACATTTCATCAAAATACTAGGAATGGTTCAAACACCAATAAAAATATCCCCTTCATGATTCTAGATGACTTTGTAGTTCTCATCACTCCTCTATATGCATCTAGTATATTGGTTAGGGTTCTTGAGGTTTAGGCTTGTCTCTTCTTTTCTAGACCTCAAGGGAACTTGAGTTGAAAATTGAGTGTTTATGTTTCCTAAAAGTGTATGGACAAATTTTTATGTCTGTGTACTACCTATAGGTTATTCCATGAGGTCTTGCATAGTTGTTTTATGCATTTGAGCTCAAATGGACCCCTTAGTCTCTTGACTACCCCTTGCCAATGGAGTGGGCAAGGTCTGAGAAAAAGAAGTGACTATGTCCACTATTATTATGGACTTAAAATAACCATGGATGTATTGGTACACTCATGATAACCCCCTATACTAGTTTGTAGATTATGATCATGCCTATAGAACCCTCAACACCTCTATTTCCCTCAAGAGTGGCTAGGTCTACTAGTGAGTGTGTGAGAATTATACATATATTGAATTATTACCTTTCATAATATTTATATTAGGTCTAAGGATTATATAAGATGTCCCTAAAAATGTATACCTTTCTTAAATTCCCTTTCTCCCTCTCAGACCTATCCACAATCCTCACTTTCTTTCAATCCAAGCAAAAGTCCTCAAAGAACAAGCATACCTATAGCTTATGCTTGACTATGTGTGGGGTTTGAGATTTAGTTTGGTTAATTTACCCATTATTTCTTTGGTCTCAACATGAATTCATGAACTATGGCTATCTGAGGTATACCTCAGAGTTCTTTTCACATATCATGATTTGCTTCTCACTTAGGCTTAGGACTAGTATGTTCTTATACAGCCTGTAGGTGCCTTTAGAGGGTCACTTGACTATATTCTATGTGCTTAGGAATTCACTTCCACATCAATAAATTTATTTATTTATTATTGTATCTATTTTGATAATCAATAATAGGCTCAAAAAACTTACCTACACCTCTGTATTATTTATTTAGCCTTGAGAAAAGTTTACTTCATTATCCACCTGTACATGTCTTCTAGGATGATTGGATCCATACTATGAAACTTAGTCCTTATATTCTCATCACTAATATTATCTTGGTCCTTGACTTATTGGATATACCAATTAGGATTCATAGCACCCTTCAAACATCTCTACTCCTCTCATTATATGCACCTTTAGTTCACCTACTGGGCTGTATGGATTGTTGGTGCTCATTAGGAGTCATGACTATGTGTCGGGGTTTAAAAATTTATCCTTGATACCAATTATCTCCTCAAATCTCTTTAAATTTCTTGAATATCCCAAAATAGGTTCAAACACTTTTAAACAAGATCTATTAGCTCTTCAAGTTTAATAATAGACTAGTCTTTGAAAAGGCTTGTAGGTGACCCTTTAAGGTCAGGCCTTTGTTTTGTGATTATAACCTCACCATTCACATCACTAACCTCTTAAATAGTTCATGGAATTAGTTTGAAGTCTTCAATTAGGTTCATATTATCTCTTACACACTTTTTCCTCTTCCCTTTATCTTGAAAAAAGGTTGATCTCTCAAATAGGCCTATAGGTTACCTATAATAGAGTCATGATTGCACCCTTGTGTCTAGGGATTCATTCCCACAGTACAAACCTCCCAATGGTCTATAAACTTGGTTAAAGTCTTGATGGGTTTAAAACATCTCTTAATGCCTCTATATTTTCATTGTATGCATTTAACCCTACACCTTCAAGGCATGACTGTAGATGCTTTTTAGGGCTATATATAAGAATTTCAAGATATTGAACTCAGTCCTTCACTTACAATTAATGCTTAAAAAATATATACCAAAGGAGTTTTTCCATTTTTTACAAGGTCTACCAACTCATTTTATGGCATCTTCAAACCCATTATTAATTGTTTCTTCCATTCAAGGTACTATAGGTGGCCTTTAGACTATGAACCCAACCTACTTTATTATCCTTGACCTATAGGTGACCTAGTTGCTTCTCAAGGGCCTATATCTTATTTCATCTATTTGAGATTATGTGCCATTGTCTGAATCTCTCTTTATGTTAGAGAGTGATGTTGATCAAGGTCCAAAATGAGGACTTATAGGCCTAGGGCCTATAGGTCACTATTAGACTATTTAGGTCTATAAAGAGACACTTTCCTTGATTTATGGACCTTTTCAAACTTATCAACCCACTGCTCTCTTTTTTTTCATTCCTTAATGGTATCCAAATTATATGATAATCATTATGTCACTTTCAACACACTTGACTAGCATTATGTGGGTTACATACAGTCAGAAATGCAGAAGGTTATGTATAAAAGATTGGAAAATCTAGTAAATTTGAATCATCTTGATGATGGCAGTAGGAAATCAATACCATGTGAGTGCATTAAGATATGTGTTAGATCCTTATATGATCCATGATCATATTCAACCTATTCCTAAACTTTATATAGGCCTGTACATGAAGGAACAGTCATGACTTCTCATTAGAAGGTGTGTTTAGGCTCTTATATTCATATCTCTATACTTCCAATAGTGAATATGGTATCATAAGCTTATACCATGATATACCTTTGATACTTGAGCCCATTTTATAATCAAACTTGCATTAGACTACTCAAACACAAACCATGTTCCAAAGAGCAAGAAAACTTGAAGAATATGGATAAAAGCACATCTTAGACAAAATCACATGAAATACATGAAACTAGGGAATATCACATGAGTTACTAATCATTATAAACCTATGATAATGATCACCATGAATACAAAATAGAAACTTGTAGCAGGATCCACTAGAACAACTTGTACACCAAGACATTATTCTTCCAAGTGAAGGCACTTCATAGAGATTATTTGACTAATGAAACCATAATGAAAGGGATATTTATTACTTATAAAAACCACCATAAAAAACATTCCCCTCTATTGACTTGTGAAATGGATAAATAGGTGTAAGAACAAATGCCTCTCAGATGAATAGGCCAAATGACCTAATATCACTCTTAATGATTTTTTATAAATAAGAGTCAACAAATATGAAAAAAATTCCACTTATTTCAATCTTATTATGACCCCTAATAATTTCCAAATTTTTAGCTCCTAACTCTCTCTCTCCTGGCCATACCATTCAATTTAAATTTGCCTTCTTGAGCTTCTAAAGGTAGCGATGGAGGAGAAAAGGTGTCTATAGTGTCAGTTCAACTTGAAACTTGTTAAAATATTTAAAATGATATGAAGGATCCTAATAGACAGTTACAAACCATTTTTAATTGAAAACTAATCTTGAAAGGCCATACAAGTGCTTGTAAAGTGTCATTTTACCAATATTAGGTATTGAACTGCAGATGTTGTCAAAATCTAACTACACATGAATATTATTTGACCAATATTTCACACTATGGATGTTCTTAATCTTATTTAAACATTTTATCCTTGAAGTGGTACGTCTAACTCTTCTAAATGAGCCAAAAGGTGGCCAAAATGTAATTTTTTCCATATAAGAGTCAAATAAAGGTTAGTGCATGATAACATGACATTAAATAAACCTCAATAACCTTTTATAATTAATTTTAATTATATTAATCCTTTGAACATGTTTTACAATTCCAAGACCTCGGGATTGACCATAAGACTAGATAAGTGAACATAAGACTAGACAAGGATAAACATGAGTATATGGAAATACCTAAGACCATTTAATACCATGAATTTTTTTTAAAAACTTATTGCATTTACATCTATAAGGGGTGGCCAATTTTGACTTGGGGTCAAAATTTGGTCACTACTAGGATGGTCCCAAAGATTCATATTGTAGTCCACATGTTGTGATCTCACAATCTTAGAGTCACATAGTCTATTATGTTTTTTATTAGATACCTTAACTGATTTCCATTATTGGACATTCATAGTATGACATGTGACTTGTGTTTATTGGATCATGGACATCAAATTTAATTTATAGATCACATGATGAAATTTACTCACCTGCCAAATTTAACATAATGAAGCCGACTCTTAAAAATTCATGTGTTCTCTAAATAGAGCATGGATTTAAAAAAATAGATAGTGTCCTATTGTTATTGGATCAATTCATGAAATCCATATAATTTCATAGAATCATTTAAAATGGGGAGAAATAATGTAATTAGTGGCACAAGGTGAACTATGATTGAATTGTAGTCATAGAGTTTTGAAAGAGGTGAAATGAAGTTTAAGACTACAAGGATTCTTGAAAATATTTTTCATGTAAGAATAGAGATAAGTAATTTAAATTCTGAGAAATAAAATTCATGAATAAGATAAAAATAGTGATCTTTAAAACACATGTGTGGCATTAAATAGATGGCCACATAGTGGAAACACATAATTGTTTAATCTTTGCGTATAAAAAAACATGATAAATTTAATTTTGTAAACATATGAAACTAATTTTTCCATATAAAAAATTATTAATTTAAATTTAATCAAACAAAGGACACAATTTGATCTCCTATAGGCATTGGACACATGTTCATGCAATAGAATGTATTTTTAAAAAGATTCACCTAGACACATAACTTTTTATATTTTAGGGCTTATAATATTAGTTAGGTGTTAATATGGGTCATTATGAAATATAATCTTAGGGATTAAAGTGTATATTGGCCATAAAATTTCTAATATAAACTTAAAGTGACCACTTAGAGACATATACATAACACAAGGTCCTAAGACTCTAGTTATTTAATAAATGTGTGTGACTACTGATTTAATATTATGAAGTAACCCTAAAGATTTTTATAATGTGAACATGACCTAAACATGAATTTAAACTATGAAAACTATGCATTAATTTAGGATCAAATAGATACCCTATTCATTTATGACAATAAGGTGTTTTGGTTAGAAAAATGGTGACTATTATGGAAAAACACTATTAAGTGTTTAGAACCCAAAATATTTAGTTAATTTCACAATAAACCCAATAAATAATGTAAGAAAATTTAATATTAGATTTAAAATTATCACATAAAATAATAATCCTTGAAATATATAAAGAGTTATATGTGTGTGTATAGTGATTCTTTGACATAGCTTGTGAGATTTTTAATGTAGCTCAATATCAACCGCTTGATCAAAATGTTTTAGATTTTTTTTGTTTTTAGTTTTTAGTTTTATGGGAATGTATCTAAAGGGGGAATAATTTTGAATTTATCATATAATATCCAATAATACATATCCCTAATAGAGATACTTTTGGCTTCGCTCAAGATCTTCATCCATTGCCAATAAGGCATCTGTAACCCCGAAAGAGATTTATTAAATCACCCTTTAGGATAATTCTTATGATTTTGATTTTAAAAATACATATTTTCATTTTATTTTTATTATATTTTAATCTTCATTTAGTTTCTCAAAGGGTTGGGAATCAATGTAGCCAGGTTAAAATGAATTATCAGAAACATTTAAATAGAAATGATATTTCTTATTTTACCTCATATACCTCAAATAAAAATTTAATTTGAAGAATGAAATTAATAATATATTTGAATGAAAATAACATTATAAACTCATATAATAATTCCAAAAATAATATTCATTGCTATAGTGAAAATATAAATTAGTTAGGCATGATGTCGATGTTCACCCAAAGTTTTACTAGATTCCCTAAATTTTTAACATTTCACAACAAATTTTGCTTTGGTCAACCAATTGAAAGTGATTAGGGACCTATATGTCTTGGTATGGGATAATGTGAAATAATATGGTGAAAAAATACGTGTATAAAATATTTATCAATTTCTCTTATTTTGTCCTTAGCAAAACTTTTTGAATACCACCACTAAAGGAAAACTATTATATGAAAGCAAAAAAAACTATACGGAAATAAATCTAACCTAATCCTACTCATACCCTACATTAAAAATTCATATAAAATGTTGAAGCGTGAACTTGGAAATTTTGTGTAAAACATTTGGAACTTCCTTGAAAAAGGATGCTTTCACCTTTTATAGTTATTAATCTTAAAAAAACACATCCTTTTATTCTTTTGAGACTTCATCCAATTTGTTCTCTCCAAATTTGAGAAGATTTCTAAAATTATGTTTAATATAATCATTATAACCAAATTTTAAATTATAAAAAGGATTGGTCTTAGATAAACATGCCTCAAAATCGGGCCAAAGGACCAAATGTGATTATTTTACTTAGAACTTTATGAGATTTTAAATCTAAGGCATGGTGAATACCAATTATTTATGATGTACATAGAAAAACATTATTTTTTAATTCTTATTTTATTTATTTTTGTTTCATTTATTAAAAAATAACTTTTAATAGTAGGCATGCATATTTTCTCAAATATATTTGTTACACACATCCTCAATTTATTGATCCTCTTCAAAAAATAATACTTATGATTATTAATAAAGGGAAACATAACCAATTATAAATATGTCAATTAAATGTATATATTTTTTATATTCTTCCTCTTGATTAAACTCTTACTCAATGGCCTAAGATTCTTCATCTATTAAAATCTCGTATCCTTGTTCAAAGATAATGAATAGATCTTTGTCAACATCATACTCTTTTGTTGAATATGATTCCAATGTCAACACTTGATTTTTGATTCTATAATAGGTTTTTTTAGTTTTTATTATTTTACGAGGTTTATTTAATTTAGTTTTCATATTTTATATTTTTGTCAAATTTGGACACTTTTCAAGAACTTTTTAAAAAATAGTTAGAAGTGCCACTTAGAGTCTAGTTCATAGAATGTGTACTTAACTAAGCTTAAATATTTATCCATTCATCCCTAAGATGTGGTATGAAATTTTTAGATCTGATTTAACTAAAGTTATTTTAGTCAATTTCATACTTTATAGGCATTTTAGGTGCCTAGCTTGTCTAGTCTGCATGTTTAATTTGTTTGTTAAGAAAGGCTTCTTGCATGTTGACCAAATCTTATCAATAAGTCAAACTTGTTATCTTGAGTCTATTTTCTATTATCTGAGAGTATTTTTTTAGGAGTCTATTTTTAATTAACTTATTTTTTAAATAATTTATTAATCTACCATTCACTTGTCATAACATTTCATGCAATAAACTTATAATTGGCTAGATTTAGCCTTTCTTGTTAATAAAGAATGGTGAAAAATTATGGTGGCATAATTCTCTTTGGATTTTTTTTCATATTTTTATATATAATTTTTATTTTCATATTTAAAAAGTAAAAAATAAATATTCAGTAGTATAATTTGAAGTTACTTAATGCATATTCCATCATTAATCACACTTACAACACCACTAGATTAACAACTAGTAATTATGGGCTATATTAGATGATATATAGCTTCAATTTTAGATTAAATAAAATATGATTTCCAATCCCTCCATAAATTTAATAACTCCATTTTTTATCATATCCTCATTCAAGAAAGGTTTAGAAGGGTTTTAAGCCATTATCAAGAGTATCATGGATTTTTAAAATTCCTTTTCTATGAATATTCTCATTTTCAAAGGTGACAACTTTGAATATTAAAGAGATTGGTTGAAGAGAATACTTATTTGAAAGGGAGTTTTGGTGAATCCTCTCCATGGATTCACACCACATATAGATGCACAAGTTTTTTTCTATCTTCAGAGCATATATATCAATAATATATTACGGTGAGAGAAGGATAAATCTAAACTCTTAAAATTAATTTTTAAAATTTGAGAATGTCTGATAATGAAGGAGTTGGAGAATATTGCATAAGGATCAATATTTCGATTGGCAATGGCTAGACAAGTGAGTAAATATGGTTAAGATTATTATTTGCTACCCTTTAGGGAGTATCTGTTGATAGGTATAATGAAGCATCAAGTACTGAAAAATCATCATGTCCAACACTAAGGAAATAATTTGAAAATTAATTCAAACTCATGAATGATGACATTGAGAATTTCACATAAATTTACAACACCAAAAAATGTAAGCACAAGATAGTTAAAGATTAAAATAGGAATCTCAATAAGTTTCTTTGAAAACATGAGAAGGAACCAATTGATAGTTTGATAGAGAGGTGGTTCATTATAGGGTTTTTTGGTGTGAGTTTTACTCACACCAAAGATGATTGGTTTTCACCCTCTCATTTTAGGACTAGTGGAAATTTTTTCTAGGGTCTGATTTGTAGTTTGTGACTCACCTATGTAGTGATGATGGAATAGTATCATGTGACCTACATCCCATCAAAGGAAGCTCGCCTAAATGACTCAAAAATACTAAAAATGGATATTTAAAATGATTCCATGTTACAATAATTGGATCTCACTAAAAATATCAAAATTTTCAAAGTTTGAGGCATAAATAAAGTTTTAATTTTAAGCTTAGTAACATTTTTGTACAGAAAAAATAGTTTCTAAGATTAAATTTAAAAGAAACAACATTAATCAAATTTAGCATTTAATAAAATTTAAATTAATGTGGTACAAGATTACAAGGTTTAATCAATTATGAGTGAATATCAGTAGCATATATTTGTAAAATAAATTGATCATAGAGAATCACAAAAGCACATTTAACTACAATAATTTTATAAAGATCAAATTTCATTGTAGAAAATAAAACAATTGCACATTAATCAAAATGGTTAGAATAAAAAATTTACTCAATCTAACCTATTCAAAATATGGAATTTAAATATCATATGGTGATCACTTGAAGATAATAAAGCATAACATCAATATGAATTTTGAGAATTATGAAAAACCTATAGAAACACATAACATCCAATTTTTTATCAAATGTGTAGTCTTCCAAATTTCCTTCCCAAATAAAATTATCTTAATACATAATTTTTATAACAATATGATGGGCGTTACTTTAATTTTTGAGAAATAAGTTTCATGTAATCTCTTATTAAAAATAAATATAAAGAAGATAAAAATAAAACTAGAGATTCAAATCTAAATTTAATGTGAGTTATCTAATCTAAGAGAGACAAGTGTTACTTTCTTTACAATTTTGGATCACTCAAACTTGTCCCCTTGTATAAGTTTAGACATTCAAATTATGTCACTTGAATATTTAACTATCCATATAGGATTTATAATTCTTAGTTGGCTTGTGATATTTCCATTCATTGTTAACCATCTTACCCATTCACAACACATATATAATTTAAATCTTGAAGTGAAATTTAATTTTTTTTAGTGACCACTAAAAATCTAAATGCAATTATAAAATTTTCAGGTTTTTTATGAAATTAATCATAGTAATTATTAACTAATTTCCCTACTACATATTTTGTATGACATTTTCAGGACCCTCCAGATTCTTTTTAGAGCTCGTGTAGTCTCCACACACACCTAATATTTTTGTGTCTCTTAAATTTGAAACCAAGCTTTCTAAAAATGTATTTTTATCCAAAATCTAAGTAAACCCCAAAAAATTATTGCTAACAAGCCTGTGAACCATATTAATGCTTAGTGATCTCTGCATCCTCTATGTTTGCTTATTTTTTCAGCACTCAATATTCTTACTATTTTTAACTATTTCCTTTTTGCGATGATTTTTTAAATCTATATGACCAATTTATTTCCCCATATCAAATTAAAAATTAAAATATCCTATAACTATTGTGAAATTTATTATGACTATGAACTAAATTTATCATCTCCTCTATTTTGTTTCATTCATCCACTACATTCTCTTAAACATTTGTGTAAATTTATTAAAGTAATGGGTAACATTTGTGATATTTTTAATAATCCCCTTTGACCATTTCATTCACCATTTTTATTATTGTACCATTTTCATTCGTCAATTGTCTATGTGCATCTTGTGTGATTATCCATCGACCATTTTGCTTAATACTATGATACTTGATAAATTTTGTGAATTATCTTGAAACATGTAAACTCATTAAATTTTCTAGGTTATGACATTGGTGTTCATATATAGATGTGGTAGACCCTGAATGGTTTAGTATCTTGATAAATATCTACAATGTAAGATGGGCTATAATATTTGTATCGTAGTCCACGTGTCATAATCTCGTGATCTTAGAGTTACATAGTCTATTGTGATTTTTATTGGATATCATGATTGATATCTATTCCTATCCGTTCATAGTATTACATGTGGCTGATGCTAATTAGATAAAAGTCACATATTTATGGTCTACAATACATAAAATTTAATTAAAAAATCACATGAATAAATTTACACACCTACCAAATTTAACATAATGATCACAAACTCTTGAAATTTCATGTGTTCTATAAATAGACCATGGATAAAAAAACTGGATAGTGTCCTATTTTTATTGGTTTAGATACATGAAATACATATAATTTCATATAATCATTTAAAATTAGGATAAATGATGTGATTAATGACATAAGGTGAACTACGATTGAATTGCAGTCACATAGTTTTTGAAAGAGGTGAAAGGAAGTTCAAGACTATAAGGATTTGTGAAAATGTTTTTCACATAATAAAACATATAAGGAATTTGAACTCTAAGAAATAAAATACCCAAATAAGATAAAAATAGTGATCTTGAAAGCAAATGTGTGGCATTAAATAGATGGCCACATAGTGGATTCACAAAATTGTTTGATCCTTGTGTATAAATAAAATATGATCACTTATTTTATCAACATATGAAACTAAAATTTTCATATAAGACATTAGTAATGTAAATGAAATCAAACAAAGGACACATGTCAATCTCCTATAGGTCATGGGGCATGCAGTCATGGAAGGGTGATATATTTTTGAAAAGATTCACCTAGATGTATGACTTTTATATTTCAAGGCTTATAATCTTAGTCAGTGGTCAATATGGGTCTTGATGAAGTATAGGATTATGGACTAGAGTGTGTTTAGGCCATAAAATTTATAAAAGAAACTGAATTAAAGTGACCACCTAGTGACATATATATACCATATAGACCTATGACTCTAGTTATATAATAAATGTGTGTGACTGTAGATTTAATATTATGAAGTGACCTTAAAGAGTTTTATAATGTGAACAAGACCTAAAAATGAATTGTGGCTATTAAACATATTCATCCATTTAGGATGAAAGAGATACCCTATTTATTTATGATAAAATAAGGTGTTTTGCATCAAAAAAATATTGACTATTATGGGAAAAAGACTATTAAGTGTTTAGAACTCAGAATCTCTATTTAATTTCATAATAAAATCGATAAATAATGTAAGAAATTTTGAATATTATCTTCAATATTAGCTCAAAACATACTAATCCTTTACTATAACTAAATGGATTGTGCCTCAAAAATATTGGTTCAAGTTGAACTTTGATGGGGTAGTAAAAGGGAACCCAAGGGTGGCCAGTGGAAGAGGCATAATTAGATTTGAATAAGGAATGTTTGTGGTTGTTTATACTAGGGGAATTGGCATTAAAAGCAATAATAAGGCTGAATATTTAGCCATATTATTGGGTATTAAAATTTATATCTATTTGAACATTCAACATCTTCATGTGGAAGGGGATTCATAGCGTATAGTGAATGTTACCTCAGGATTTGCTAGTATAGGTTAGACTTTAATGGATATTAATGGTGATATCTGGTTATTTGCCAATGATTTGGAGAACTATAAGATTTATCATATATATAAGGAAGGTAATGATATCATAGATGCTATGGTGAATTTGGGAAATAATAGAAGTGGTTCACGATGTTGGAGCCTTATGTCTAGGTTGCCTCTTGAAATTCAAAATCTTATTAATAAGGATGGAAGCACTTATAAAAATTAGTTGTTATGGGCTCCTTGTCATTAGCACTCTCTATATTAGTGGATGTGGATATTTATCATGGTAAGGTAAAAATTTTGTTGAGGAGTCTGAAACTTTTGAATTTAAAACTCAGTATGTCAGAAATAGGATTTTAATTTTCCAATTTCATTGGAGTGGGATTACGAATAGGAAAAGAGGGGAGATGACTAAGAGACTCATTAAGATGCCTACAAGATATGGGAGGGATGGGAGAAAGGCCTATATAAATGAAGGGCTTATTAGAAAGCTAAGTAGATAAGACATTAGTAGATGGATAGATTAGATGATAGCTTGGCTTGGAATACCACTGAGGAGGTATGAGATGACATATGATCAAGTTGATAAGTGGATAGGTTGGCCAAAGAGGAGGATGAGATGTCATGTGATGGTTGGGAGTGATGATCAAAGGATAGGATGGCATGAGAATAATCATTTCCCCACAATATCCATCTCATGTGATCATCATTTTTGCTTAAGGTGGTGAGTGGGGTTCTTCTTTGAGGATGATAACCAGGATGACAATTGTAATGCCAATCTCCAAAATTATTACACTATCATTTCTATATTTTTTTGGCCTAAGATCGAGTAGAATTATTTTGAGGTACCTATTAATACTATAAGGTATATCGCTAAATTGTCCTTCATTCCCTTTAATCTTTTTCGTTGGCTAAGTGATTTTCAAGGTTTGAAAATGGATGGTGACATTGTTAAGGTAGAGCTGACCTCCCCTAAGGAATTCTACCAAGATCCTATGGTTTGGCATATTATACAAGAGGTAAATGTGGAATTTTTTCTTGAGGTTATGAATGGCCATGATGAGAATCTATCTCACCAATTTTTAGAGTCCTAGGAGGAAGATTTTGGACAGGTCTGTCTAGGGGGCATTGGGTTTGAAGTCTTAGAGGAAGTGATTGGGAAAGCCATGAGGCTCCCCATAAAAGGAAAAAAACATTATAGATGAAGTAGGGTGTTAGACCTAAAAAATATGGAAATTTTCTTCAAAGAAGGAAAATTTGTTGTGAAGCTTCATGGGGGGTTTGAAAGGGAGAAGCTGTTGGAGTTGTGGGGGAAAATCTACCTCATGATTATGTAATAATTCAAACTCAAAGGTAGATTTAAGTTATTTTATCATTACCATTTTGCCTTGCTCAATAATTTTAGGAATAGAATGTAGATTAATTTTCCCTTCTTGTTGTCCTCTTTGGGAAACTCTATTAAACATGTTAAGGAGTCCCATGCTAACAACTCCCCTCTCATTCCCATTCACTAAGGCCTCATTTTGAGTTTGTACCACTTCCATTTGGCCTTATTCCCATGAAAACTTATTAAAGTCTACTTCTTGGATGATAACCCATCGACTCTTGTTGTCAAAGGTAAAGATAAGAAATCCATTAGAAATCCCAAAAGCTCCCCTAAAAATCTGAAGGGAGGCCCTAGGTTTGAGGAATGTAATATTATTTTTGGTACCCCAACCCCTGATTCCAAACTAAAATCTTTGAAGAAAGTCAGTGGAAAACTTATGACTCATATTTGGGAAACCGAGGTGGATATAGTGTTGCCCACTAAATGGGAACAAAAGGCTAGGGAGGATAAGAGAAAAGTGTCTAAGAAGGTTAGAACCAAGAAGGAGGACTCTAGCTGAGTTGAGGAGCCTATCAAATATTTGGACCTTGGCCCCAGATGGGAGGGGAGTGATCATGAGGGTGGTACTAAAAAGCCTGATGGAGCAAGAATTCATATATTTAGTCATATTACTAGAATCCCATCCATTCACCCTAATGGAATTGAAATTTATAATAAATATGATTCTTTTGAGGATTCCAAGGGAGAGGGAGAAGATGAAACTCCTACTCAATCAGATCATGAGGAGGAAGGAACAAGCCATTTTGTTGAATTAAATAAATCTAGCTCAAAGGAGATGGAGGAGGATGATGTTGAATCCCATGGAAATAAGAAGAAGGGAAACTACTCATGTGTTAATATTTCTAATAAAATTATGGAGTTCAAAGCTAAGATGGATAAGTTGTAGAAGAAATGGTGGGTGATGGTAGAATTTGTTACCAAGGCTCTTCACCATGTGACTTCAGTGTTTACTACTATCAAAGACTTTGATGATAAGGTTAGGGATATGGGGGTGGAAATAATTAGGGATTATAAGGATATGGTCATGTTTTTAGCCAATTATGGGACTGTTGATAGTCCTTAATGGTCTCATTTTTTTATTACTTTAGTGTTTTTTATTTTTTGTCAACTATTCAAGTGTTGGTAATGTACTATTTATGGCTCATTTGAAACCTTTTTGCCCTGGGGGCTATTTTGTATAGGTTTCAATACCCTCTTTTCCTATTGAACTCATCAAAAACATACTAAACCTTGACATCTATGAAGAGTTAGATGTGTGTGTATAGTGATTCTTTTACATTGCCTATGAGATTTTTAATGTAGCTCAAGATCAACCACTTAATCAAAACTTTATAGATTTTTTTTATTTTTATTTTTATGGGAATGGATTAGAAGGGGATAATAATTAGTAATTTGATCATCTACTATCTAAGAATACATATCCCTCATAGAGATACCTTTAGATCCACTCAAGAACTTAATCCATCACCAATAATGCATTTGTAGCCCTGATGGAGATTTCATAAATCACCCTTTAAGATAAATATTCTGATTTTGGTTTGGAAAATACATATTCTCATTTTATTTTTATTTTTATTTTCATTTAGTTTCTCAAAGGGTTGGGAACTAATGTATCCAAGTTGAAATAGATTGTCAGAAATATTTAAACACAAGTGATATTTCTCATTTTGCCTCATACACTTCAAGGAAAAATTTAATTTGAAGAGTTAAATTAAGAATATCTTTCAATTCAAAGACCATTCTCAATACATCTAATAATTACAAAAAGAAGATTCATTTTTATAGTGAAAATATAAATTAGTTAGGCATGATGTTGATGTTCACCTAAATTTATACTAGCTTTCCTATTTCTTTAACATTTCACAACAAATTTTGATTTGGTCAACAATTGAAAGTGACTAGGGACATATATGTCTTGGTATGGGATAATGTGAACTCATATGGTGACAAAATATGTGTATAAATTATTTCTTAGTTTCTTTATTTTGTCCTTAACAAAACTTATTTGAATACCACCACTGAAGGAAAATTATTATATGAAATCAAACAAAAACTAAATGGAAATAAAACTAACCTCATACTACTCCTACCTTACATTAAAAATTCATATAAAAGTTTGGAGTGTGAACCTATAAATTTTGTATTAAATATTTTCAACTTCCTCGAAAAAGGAAGCTTTCACCTTTTATAGTTCTTGATCTTAAGAAACATCCTTATATTATTTCCAGATATCATCCAATTTGTTCTATCTAGATTTTAAAATATTTATAAATTTATGTTTAACATAATTATTCTTACCAAATATTAAATTATAAAAAGAATTGGTCTCAGATAAACATACCTCAAAATTGGGCGAAAGAATAAATGTGATTCTTTTACCTAAAATTATATGAGATTTTAATTATGAGGCATGGTGAATACCAATTATTCATAATGTAGATAATCTAGAAAAAAGTTATTTTTTTAATTCTTATTTTATCTCTTCTTGTTTCACATGTTTAAAAATAATAATTTTAATAGTAGGCATGCATTTTATACCCAAATATGTTTGTTACACACATCCTCAATTTATTGATCCTCTTCAAAAAAATAAGACTTATGATTCTTCATAAATGAGAACATAACCAACTATAAATATGTGAATTAAATTCATATTTATGTTATATTATTCCTCTTGATAAAACTCTTACTCAATGATCAAATGTTCAAAGATAGTGAATAAATCCATGCCAACATCATACTCTTTTATTGAATATGATGCCAATGTCGACACTTGATTTTTGTTGTTATAATAGGTTTTATTAGTTTATTAGGGTTATTTAATTAATATATGTCATATTTTAGTTTTTCTCTCAAATTTGGACACTTTTTAGGAACTTCCTAAAAAATAACTGGAAGTGCCAGTTAAAGTCAAATTCATTGAATGTGTACTTAACTAGGATAAAATATTTATCCATTCATATCCAAGAGATGGGGTGCACTTTTTAGACATTATTTAACTTAAATCAAATTTATTTTAGTTATTTTCATACTTTATACAGGTTTCAAGTGCCTACATTATTTAGTGTGAATGTTTTACTTGTTAAGAAAGTCTTCTTGCATGGTGATAAAATCTTGTCAATAAGTCAAAATTGTTATATTGAGTCTATTTTCAGTTATCTTAGAGTATGTTTTTAGGAGTATTTTTAGTTAACTTATTTTTTAAATAATTTATTAATTTAACATTCACTTGTCATAACATTTCATGCAAGAAACTCATAATTGGCTAGTTTTAGCCTTTCTTGTTAGTAAAGAATGATGAAAAACTATGACCCCATAATTTTTTTTGCATATTTTATCTATAATTTTTATTTTAAATATTCAAAAAGTGAAAAAATTAATATTTATTATCATAATTTGAATTTATTCAATGCATATTCAGTCATCAATCATACTTACAAAACTACTAGATTAACAACTAGTAATTATGGGCTATATTAGATGATATATATCTTTAATTTTAGAATAAATAATAATCTTATTTGTATTCCCTCCATAAATTTAAAACCATAATTTAGTATAAGATCCTCATTCAAGAAAGGTTTATAATATTTTTAAGCCATTATCAAGAGTATCATGACTTTTGTAAATTCTACTTCTATGAATATTCTCATTTTCAATGGTGAAAAATTTGAATATTAAAGATAGTAGTTAAAGATAATACTTGTTTGGAAGAGAGTTTGGGATAATCCTCCCCATGGATACACACCATATACAGATTGGAATACTTTAAATAAAGATTATAAGAGAAAAAAATAGGATGAATAAAAGTCTAATACACAAGCTTTCTTATGTCTTCATAATGCTATAGACCAAAGCATCTATCCAAGAATTAATGGATGTAAAAATTCCTATGAGGCATGCAATACATTGGAAACTTCATATAAATAATCAATTAATTTAAAATAAGGAAAAATATAAAATCTTAAAATTAATTTTTAAAATTTTAGATTGTTTGATAATGAAGGAGTTGGATAATATTGTGTAAGGATAAGTGACTTAGTATATATAATAAGAGTTTATGGAGAAAACATATAATATAGGTTCATAGTAATGAAAATTTTGAGATTTTTGAATTAAAAATGGTTACATATTTTGATCATTCTTAAAGTGTGTAAAGACATGAACATTATAAATGGTGATGAGTTAGTGGCTTATTTCTTGTCACATGAGAATAAGATCAGACTATATACAAGGGATCAAGAACATGCACTTGAAACCAAGGGAAGAGTTTCAAAGATAAAAAATCAAAATAATCATTAGAATTAATGGATTTAAAAAAATTAAAATTCAAAGGGGAAAATTGAATCTAACTCATAGGTAAAATAAAAATAAACCATACTTGTCATGATTGCAAAGAACTATGACACTTTATAAAAGATTGTATGAGATTGGCAACTCAGAATCAATCTAATCATGAGAGGGAAAAGAAAAATTTTCAAGATGAAAAATTTTAGGTTCAAGGACACTTATTTTATTGTCTCAAATTTAATTTGGGAATATAGGATGGAAATAACTTGTGGTTTTTCCATTCAAGTTGCTCAAATTACATGACAAGTCACAAATATAGTTTTGACAAGTTAGATGATTCCTTCAAAATCCAAGTGCAATTAGGAGATGGAAAGTTTATCCAAGATGAAAGAAATGTAAACATGAAAATTGAAAAAAAATTCAAGGTAAGGGTGAAAAAAATATGTTCATTTTTATCCAAATCTAGATCCTAAAATTATTGATCATAATTTCATAAGATATAGTGATAAATGCAAAGCATACGAGTTTTATAATCCTACTAGTAAATCCATATTTATTTTTAGGGATTGTATTTTTTTAAAAATGAGATGTATTATTATTACTATAAAATATATAAATAGGTCATAATTTAATGGAGTCAACATATTGAATTTTATTTTGAGAGATTATAATGCCCTACACATGTTTCTAGTTCAATAAGAAAAAATACTAGCTCTTCCTAAAAGACTAGCCATTCATATTCATCAACTCCAAGCAAGTACAATTATTTTTTGAATCCATATCCAAAGAATATATTAAATTATAAATATGAAAGGATGACACCAAATATTATAAATTATAAATTTAACTTATTTGATCATGCTTATGATGAAAATACTATGTTTACATTATCATCTATGGCTAGTAAACCTAGAAGTTTTATAGAAGATATTCAAAGAACATAGTGGATTAATGTTATGAAAATCGAGATGGATTCAATTCAGATGAATGATACATGGAATATTATTCATCATCCATATGATAAATAATTCATTGGAACCAAGTGGGTCTACAAGACCAAATTCAAGAGTAATGGTACAATTGACAAGCTAAAATATATACTAGTTATAGAAGGGTTTACACAATCATATTGGGTTGAATATGAGTAAAATTATGCACCCATGGATCATAAATTTACTACAATACTAATTATTTATGTAATTAATCATAAAGGATGCAAAATTTATCAATTTTATGTCAAAAGTGCATTCCTAAATGGAGTGATTGAATAAGAAGTATATGTGGGCAACCATAAGGTTTTGAGGTAAAGGGTAAATATTTTTGGGTATATAAGTTGAATAATGATCTTTATGGGATGAAGAAATCCCAAAGAATTTTTTATTAAATAATTTATAGTTATTTATTGGATCAAGGCTTTTTAAAAATTCAAATTACATAGATCTATGTAGATATTGAATATCTTCAATGAATATTGAAATAATAATTTGAGATTACTGATCTTGGAATTATGAATTAATTTAGTGGCATGGAATTCCTATTAGGAACTTGTGTGACTCCTTCTCTTTAATTTCTTAGTATATTAGTTATTATGGATGCATATGCTTTTTAATTCATCCCATGAGCATTTTGTTTTATTCCACATTCATAGAAAGTAGCAGTTGCTTAGATTAGACTTAGTATATAAGTGTTGAGGCCAATAGATGATTCACAAATTTATTGTATTGAGCTTGCTCAAAAGAGGTTGCCTCCTCGAAGTGGTTTGAAATCAATATAATCATTTTAGTGCTTTTGTTAATTATATAATTCTTTTATTTCATGTATTGTTATTAATTTGTTGTAGGAAGATCCTCTCATCTAGTATTAGAGCGCTTTTCAAGGCCAATTTTTTTTAATCCTTCATAAAGTCTTCAGTCTATTTTGCTACATAATCTATTTAAGTAATTTTTTGGAAAGTATTAACTTTACTCTACTACATAATTAATTTAAGTAATTATCTATATCATAATAATATGTTTTAGATCAAGGTAAAGTATGTATCCAAAGGTTAGGGATTTTTTAATAAATTTTGTGTGTATTGGTTTTGAATGGATTTATGAAAAACTTGAGTGCATAACTATGGGAAGTGCTTGGGTGAAAGCCCTAAAACTCATTATGAGGAGTACCAAAATAACCCCAAAGTAGTTGACCCATTGAGAGGACTTGCCAACAAAATGAGCAATGGCCCCTTCCTGCTTGAGTAGTTCCCATCCATGAGGAAAACCAAGAGCTATTATTGAGAGATAAATCTATGGCCAAATTTTTTTTGGAGAGTGGTACTCGCTTAAATGGAATTTATGGCCAAAGTGATATCTTTAAACCCTTAGGTAGCATTTAAAATTGGGGCCCATTTTTATCAGTTTCAAAATATTACCATGGGTATCAAAAAACTTTCCATATCAGATCTTTAGACTTACTATACCAATTTGAACATATTACCAATAGAGTATCAAAAAATTTCCATCTCATATTTTTAGTAGAGTATTTATAGACTTGTTATACCAATTTTAGCATATTACTAGTTGAGTATCATAAGACTACCATATCAGATCTATAGATATGTCATATAAATTTTAACATATTTATAATAGGCTTATCTTATCACAGTAACTAGAAACCCAAAAAAAAGAGTAATTTTTTTTCATTTTTTGGCCATAACTTCTTTTATTTTTGTTCTTTTAGCTCAAAAATTTTCCAGTGTTTATCTCCCTATTCTACTCCTTTGACCCTCTTTCATAAAATTTCCAATTTTTCCATTTTCAATCCTAAAGTTGTCCTTGCCTTCATCAATCATACTCCCATTATGCAAAAAAATTAGTAAAATTACCTTTACCCATTCCATTGTTGCCCAAATTAAAAACTTATCTTACTAAGCGTGTCTTAACTTTAGTTTTCCTACCCATTCCAAAAAAAAAACTCTTATTCTGGTCATGGTAGTAACCCAAAAAAGAGAAACAAACATGGAGGATGAAATTACAACCCTTAAGACCCACATCAAAGATCTTGATGAAAAAATTCTCAGCTTCAATCTTCAACATACCACCATGCACAAAAGATGACATCCAGAGTCCTCTTCATACATTGGGTTTTCTTCTTCCAGCAATTTTCATGGGTCGAATCTTATTTTACCTCAATTCAATGGTGCATATCTAACTAGATGGATCTATTAAGTAGAATAATATTTTAATATAAATAATACTTTGGATTCCAACAAGGTCTCACTTACATCCTTTCACTTAGAACATGATGCCCTTCAATGGTATCATTGGTATACCATGGCTCATGATGAGCCTATATGGACCGATTTTTGCACCCTCATTTTACAATGGTTTATCCCTAGTGTTTTTAATGATTTCACTAGATCACTCAATAAAATTTAACAAATAAAAACCATGAGATAATATCAAACAAAATTTGAAAAACTAGCCAATCACATAGAAGGATTGTCAGATGAATTTTTTAGGAGTTGATTTGTCAGTGGACTAAAAGATTCAATTTAATCAAAGGTAAAAATGTTTTGGCCCAACATAATGATATAATCCCTAGGGTTGGCTAAGTTATCAAAGGACAAAATCATAGCTCAACAATGATTCAAATTCAATTTTGCTCCATTCAAAAATACAACTCCATAATGATCTCAAACAATGCCAACCCCCAAAATCACTCTTATTAAGCATTTGATTGAAGTAGAGATGTGAGCCTATAGAGAAAAAAGACTATGTTATAATTATGATGATAAATTCACTCAGGGACATCGATGTGTAGAAAAAAATCTATACCTACTAGATGTGGATTCTCTACTTGAAACTAAATTTTTTGAAGATGCTCAGGATATAAAAGATAATATAGAAGAAGCTCCACCGATTATGGAGCCTACTTATTGGGAAGACCAACCAGAGATCTCTCTCCATGCCTTAGCAGAAATCACCACCTCACAAACCATGCAGGTTAGGGGTTACTTCAATAACTCCCTCTCACAATACTCATTGATTTGGGTAGCACCATAACTTTATTGACCCTCAGATCGCCAAATAGGTTGATTGATTTATCCATCCTTGCTCCAAATTTGAAGTCATGATTGCCAATAGAGGCACATTACCTTACAAAGGGAGGTGTCATAATGTGTGTATCTCTATTAGAGATTATAACTTGCACTCTAAAATGTTTTCCTTTCCCTTAGGTGGTTGTGATGTTGTTTTAGGAGCCCATTGGTTATGCACACTTCGACCATCTTATGGGATTTTGTTAAAATTTAGATGTAGTTTTTAGACAATGGGTAAAAACATACATTGAAAGGATTACAATTGAGGTCTCTCAGCATCATATATTCACATCACATGGAAATGTTTTTAAGAAGGATTCACATAGCATCATTTCCCAGCTCCATTCCATTCAAAATCAACCATCAATGGTCTCCACTACTCCTTCTGCTCTACAAACCATTATACAGAGGTATGTAGGTATCTTTACTAAACGAGTTGGATTACCACCTTCATGGCTAAAGGACCACCATATTAATCTCCTTCTTAGAAGCATTCCTCCTAACATTAGGATTTACTACTACCCATTTTATCAAAAGACCAAGATCAAGATGCTCATTTGAGATTTACTAAAGCAAGACATTATTCCCCCCAATACTAACCCATATTCTTCCCTAGTTCTCCTTGTCTAAAAAAAGATGGGTCATGAAACCTTTGCATTGAATTTGATGCAATTAATCACATCATAATCTAGGATAAGTTCCCAATTCCTATTATTGATGAGCTTCATGGTTCTCATTTTTTATCTAAGTTAGATCTCTAATCTGGATATCACCAGATCTAGATTTATGAGGATGATATCCCTAAGATATATTTTCACACACATGATGGCCACTATGAGTTTTTGGTCATGTATTTTGGCCTCAATAATGCTTCATCAACATTCTAGGCATTTATGAATAAAATATTTTATCACTACCTACATAAATTCATTTTGGTCTTCTTCGATAATATTCTCATCTATAGTAAAACATGGTCTGAGTATCTCTAACATCTAGAGCTCACACTGTAACTTCTCTTTGATCATCATCTCTATGACAAATAATCCAAATGTGATTATATCTAAGATTAAGTGGAGTATCTTTGGCATATTTTTTCAACTTAAGGGTTTTGGGTGGATCTTAAAAAAATAGCTATCATGATAAATTAGCCTCATCCTCAGACACTTAAGAGACTCTATGGTTTTTTGGGGTTGACTAGATACTATCATAAGTTTGTCAAGGATTACAGGAATATTATAACTATGTTCAAAAATGAAGCCTTTACATGGTCATAAGATGTTGAGTGTGCATTTGAACAATTAAAATAAGCTATGTGTACTACCCCTATTATAGCTATGCTAGATTTTTCCAAGATCTTCACTATCGAGAGTGATGTTTACAGTAATGGACTTGGTGTTATTCTCCTCTAAGATAGACACCCCATTGTGTTCACCAGCAAAGCTCTTTCTGATAATAATTTAGTACTCTCTACTTATGAGAAGGATATAATGGCCATTTTGCATGCAGTATAGAAGAGGTAGACATATCTATTGGGGAATCATTTTTTCATCAAAACTAATCACCAGAGTCTAAAATATTTCCTAAAACAATGGGTCTCTTGCCCATAACAATATAAATGGGTCATAAAACTCATGGGTTATGATTATGAGATCACTTACAAGAAGGGTAAGGATAATATTGTAGCTGATGCTCTGTCTCACACATTTGCAGACCAATCTTCCCTTTCAGCTATTTTTATGCCTATTTTGAATTGGTTGGACATTTTACAACAAGGGTATTTCAATTACTCCTTATTATCTCAAATAATTCAATAGTTGGACACTAACCCATATGTAGTACCACATTATTCTTGGGATGGTGCTTATCTATGATACAAGGGTCATTTGGTGCTTTCCCAAAGCACATATCTTTAACAGGTTATATTCTATAACTCCATGCTTCTCCATCCAAATGGAAATCAAGGTTTCTTAAAACTTATGAATGAGCATGTTGTGACTTCTTTTGTAAGGGAATGAAAAAAGTAATTCAATAGATGGTGGCTGAATGTGATACCTACCAATACAACAAGGGTAAAACCACATTCATTCTTAGGTTGCTCAAACCCTTGACCATATCTACCAAGATTTAGACAAATATTTATATGTATTTCATTGAGGATCTCCCTAAATCTAGAGGGAAAATAGTGATCTTGGTTATGGTTGATCACCTCTCCAAACATAGTCATTTTTGTGCCCTTAGCCATCTTTATACTACCTCTACAGTCACACAAATTTTCTTATACTAGATTTTCCATCTTCATGGCATTCCTTCTTCCATTATATTAGATCATGATGAAACATTATTTAGCCATTTTTGGATAGAACTATTTTGATGCACTAACACCTAATTGAAGATAACTTTTGGGTATCATCCACAAATGGATGCCTAGACTGAAATTGTCAACAAATGCCTAGAATTTTTTGTTCATTGCTTCACCTCAAAAAAACAACACCAATGGAAAAAGTGGTTTCTTCTTACTAAATTATGGTACAATACCTCCTACCATACTTCAACTAAAATTACTCCCTATGAAGTAGTCTATGGTCAAGCACCACCAGTGTTCCTTCTATACACCCCCAGTAGTTCACCAATTCAAGTGGTTGACATGCTTCTCTAAACATAGGATCAAATACTCAACACCCTATGGGACAATCTTCATATGACACAAAATAGAATGAAATAATAGGCTAATCAACACCATTCTGAGTGCACCTTTTAAGTAGGTGACATGGTTTTTCTTTACCTACAACCATACAAACTATCCTACCTAAAACTCAAAGGGTATCATAGGCTAGATCCCAAGTTCTATGGGCCATATAAGGTTCTCCAGAAGATTAGATCAGTTTATTATAAATTAGATCTCCCACCTTCCTTCATAGTTCATCTAATATTTCATGTCTCTGGTCTAAATAAAGTTCTTGGCACAAACATTAGAGTGTTGATTATTTTACCAGAACTTGATAATGAAGGATCCATCTTTCTTGAGCTAGATGCAATCTTAGATAGTGCACATGATAACTTCACTCCCAATCCATCACATAGGTATTAAGTCAGTGGCACAAAATGCAACATGGGAACCACTCTTTCAAATTTAACACCAATTCCCATATCTAAATCTTTGAAGATAATTTTTTTTCAAAGAGAGAGGGGATGTTAAGAACCTTTGAGACTCTTTCTATTTAATTTTTTAGCATATTAGTTGTTATGGATGCATATGCTTTGTGGGTCATCCTGTGAGCATTTTTTTATCCCACATTCATGGGAACTAGTAGTTGCTTATATTAGACTGAGTATATAATTAAGTGTTGAGGCTAATAGAGGATCCAAGAATTTATTGTATTGAGCTTGCTCAAAAGAGGATTCCCCCTCGAAGTGGTTTTTAATCAATATAATCATTTTGATGATTTATTAATTATATAAATCTATTATTTCATGCATTGTTATTAATTTATTATAGGAGGATCCTCTCAATTCCATCAAAATAAAGAGGAAGTATTCATCTGTCAATCCAAATATGTCTAAGACATAATAAATGAGTGCAGTCTTTAAGATTCTAAGCCAATGGAAACCCTAATTTTAAATGAGAATATTTTATGAGATAGAACAAGATTCCTTCAACTGATTTATATAATTTTAGAAGTATGGTGGGAGGTTTGATGTATCTCACTATGACAAGACCCAATATCAATTATGGGGTTTGGCTAATTTCTTGATTTATGGTCAAACCATCACCCAAATATTTATAATTAGTGAAGATAATTTTTAGATATGTAATAGGTAATTATAATCATGGTATTCTTTTCAATATAGAGATTTCATTATGTCTAATCGGATACATAGATTTAGATTGGGGATGATCTCTTGTTGACAATATTTAAACTTCAGGTTATTGTTTTATGTTGGGAAGTGAAATTGATTAATGGTGTTCAAAGAAATAATTTACAGCTACATTATCCTCATATGAATCTACATATGTAGACCTTATATTCACCTTGCACACAAGGATTATGGTTGAGAAGACTTAACTGATTTTAGAGGGGCTCAATTTGAGCCAACATGATTTTTTTGTGTTAACAATGGGCAATACAATTATCCAAAAAATATAGTTTTATATGATATAACCAAGATTATTTAACTCAAAAATCATATTATTAGAGCCTTGATCAATGATAAATTTTTTGTCATTGAATATGTGAGAAGTGAAGATCATTTTTTTGATATTTTCACCAAGGGATTGTGGAAGAACATTCATGGAAATCTTAAGGAGATGATATACATTTATTTTCTCTACATCAAAGGGGGAGTCTTGAGTATGATGAAAAATTAAGAATTTATCAGTCTTTCATATGAGTCCAACATAAATAATCCTAGTTGTACTTTATCGATAAAGTACTTAACTTCTTTTTTTAGCTCAATCATCTGTGCATACAGATGTTGCACCAACTTAGCTAACTATAACACCTAAATTTAAACCAAAAGTCAAATAATATTTAGATATTCAAAATATACATTTTTAATGAAAAATAGATCTTTATATGGTACCAAATTAATTATATATAAAAGGTACCAATTTCATAATCCACTAACAACCATTGTAGTTTTTGTACTTGGTTGTGTCAAAAGAAAAATAACAACAATGATATACATTAATAACTTTATTTTTTATTTTTTCCTAAGATCATGTCATGCCAATATTAATTCTTTCATTTTTTCATTAGCATAAGGTAACATATATGCATAATAGGCCTTTATGCCATCAAACTAAACTTGGCAAGACTACTTCAAATATCACAAAAAATATGACTATCCTGGCATTGATATTACTAGTAGTGATTCATCAATTTAAAGTATATTAACTCCAAAATTCCTATATAAATCATGATGGTTGGTTTAATCCATAATCTTATACAACATACTCAACTTCAGGGATCTTAATATTAGTATCACCTTTTCCTAAGAAAGGGTGTGTTCCAACAAATTCCATCATTTTATACCCACAAAACTAGGAAAGGTTATCAACAACCATTTGTGTCTCATAGATTAGATGGATCACAATCCAAGATTAATTCATACACATGGTCCTGATAATAGAATAATACCCTAATAATAATATTATAACTTGATCATATAGGTCATCAATAGATATCAGATATTTACCCTAAATTTTAAGAGTGAAGCTTTTATCATCTTATCTCCTATTAACCTACCCAAACGAGCCAATAATAGACAAGTGATACTTACCTTGATGCAAATTGATTGCAAGAAGTGTTGTCTCAACCAAATATATGGGTGAACAACATATTACAACCAATTTATTTTGATAAGTCCCATGTTTTTGAAAGAAGTTAATGTTGGAGACCTAGATTACACCCTAACTGAGCAAAAGATTGTTCAGGTCCTCTACTCAAATCTAGTCCAACATGGGAATGACCCTAGGATGTGGGTTACCTAATATTGGGTCAGACCTCTAGGATTTTTTAATGAGGCTAGCTCCTCTGATGTATCACTTAGATAAATTCCACTAAATTCTACTAATGCTAGGGATAAAAGGGAGAAAAAGATAACTAAAAGGGAAATATAAGCTAATGTTGGTGATACTCCTGAAAGATTGTTCATCCACTCTTTTGAACTGTTAAAAACATTAATGAGATAATAACTTGACTGAATCTACAACTCTAGATGTCTGTTATACATCAATATTTCATGTAGAGGTTCACCAAGTAATCAAAACCTGATGAAAATGATGGAAAGGCCTGATTAAAGGCACTAACTGGTTGATGTATCTATTGTTGGCTTCAATCAAATGACATCAAACACTAAGAATGAACTAAATAACATGATAAATTACCATAGGTGAGATCAGGTCTTGAAAAGGGAGAGAGCTATACGACATATGCAAATCAACTGGCATGAATACACTAGATAAGCATAATGGAATCTGAAATAGTCATCTATTCATCTTAATAGGTTACAAATCTCATTCTTGGTAGAGTCTAGTCATGCCCAAGAGAGGGATCCATTCTAAAGCTCAAAAGCATGTATATATAGTAGAATGGGATGAGAGAGAGGGGAAGGGATGTGTGGGAGAGTGGAGAAGGGGTCATAATGATTTAGATCACATCTTCCTCAAGCTCCTAATTACATTAATGTCACTAGACTCTATCTAGCATGGAAAGGTGGAGAAATAAGCATGAAACCCATGATTTTTGTAAGAATAAATCAATAATGGCCACATGGAATCCTTCTCAAGATCCTCAATGTGTTAACATTACTCAATAGCTCCCAATTGTGATGTTTTATCCCTAAAAATCTACTATGGTTCAACTTTTAACTATATTTTGACCTCCAAGTGAGGTCTCATAACTTTGAACTTTAATCTTGACCACCGATCTTGATTTGGGTCTTCAATATTATGACACCTTTGACTTCCATCCTTGGATATTGATCTATGATATGCCTTTGAGTTTATGCCACTTTGAAATCATATATTAGTCCTCAGGGTATGCTAACTCATTAATTCTATATGCACCATTGATCTTCTTGGTCTAATTGAATGCATGTCATCAATATTTATTAGTAAGATCAAATACACACCATTGATCATCCTATTCACCATAATCATGACACTTGTCACCATTACATTTAATCTTAAGATCCACTAACTTGTTGACCTTTCTTACACCATTAGATCTTCATAGTATGATTGAATGCACACCATTAGATTTTTGGGACCCACTGACACTATCAATCACCCTCATGCTATTGGATCTAGATTTTTCTCCCAAGATTTTTCCACTTGTCACTTTCTCATTCACCCTAGAGATATTCTGACCTTTTGAATTGATACTCATTATTTATCTTTGATGCATGATCGAACATGTATCATTAGATCTTTGGGACCCACTAGCCCTATCCATCACCTATACACCATTAGATCTTGATCTAGGCCCCCATGATATTTCCATTTTTTATCCCCTCATTTGTTCTTAGGATATTTTAATTGTAATGGTTACTTTTAGTAGCTTAAAATTGACATCTACGTGCGCATCCCAAACTATTTATCCAACTTTAAAGCTTTATATCTTAAGATAATAAGCTCATTAAGATATGTAAATTATAGAAGATGTTAAAGTAATGAATATATTCATGTCCATGTGATATTTTGGATTTGATAAGGCTTCCAAGTGAATCTATTAAAAATTCAATTAGATTGATATATTCATTTATGTATGATGTTTGATGACAGTCTGGTCTATTTTTTTCACTTGCTCAAGTTATTTGATCATTTGGTCAATCAAAAACTACTTAGTTGATCTAACCAAGAAAAATCTTTGTATATAGGCCAAAATTGGCCAAAATTTCTTGCAACTCATAGGGAAGCATGCCTACTATGCTTGAGAACCCAGACCATTTGCCTTGTCTAGTCCATTGGGCATGGAGTCTCTACTTTGGTTCAACACATTGATCTGAAGCTAAATTTGGATGCCAACCCTTGGATAACTCCTCTTGAAATTAAAAAAAGACCAAAATTAATAAAAAAATAAAGTTACCAAGGCACTTATTGAAGGGAACACAAAACATAAGGGAAACTAACCTAAACAAAGAAAGGACCACTAACCTAAGGAAATAGGGAAAATAAGATAAAAGGGAATTAAACTACTATTTGTGCTAATCACTTATTGAAACAAAGTAAACCTAAATTAACTAACCTATAGTGATAATTTTCCCTCTAACATCAAATGAAAATCTATTTGGTGCACCTTAGAACTTTGAATCATGCTTGCCTTTCCTTGATAAATTTCATTTGCAACTAAAAGTAATTAGATGCTCATATCTTCTTGATAATGCAGCTGTGATTGAAACCTCCATTATCAAGTACATTGATTAAAGGTATGGATCTAAAAACCAATCATTAAGATCTCATATCTATTTACTTTGAAATAAAATCTTAAATAGTTATTCATTTATGAACTGCTAATCATGAAAATATGGACCAACTTGATCTATCTCCTTTAACATATCTGCAAGGCTGACCTCTAAGGGAGATGGATCTAATCTTCTAATTTCTTGGGGCCATTTGAGCTCATTCCCAGCTTCCAAAATTAAGTATAAAGTTGAAGGGGAAATATGATAACCATGTTTGAAAATTTTAAATATTTCATCTCCTAAAAGAATAACTATTTATTTCTTGATGAAGGCACTTTCCTCAGCCTATAATGGACCATATTCAAGTAAAGAATAACCTGAATGAAAGACATCAAACAAATCTAAATATTTTTTCTCATGAAGATAAAATTCAATTAGAGCTTCTTCAAATTTAATGTCATAAGAAAGCATATCAATTCATTGACTACAATCATGAGGTTATAAGTCTTCTTTTGATATCTTAGTTTAGTCAATCAAAATTGCTTCATCTTCAACATCAAGCTAATGACTAAGCATACTCTCAAAGTTAGCTTATTTTTCATCTTCATTAGCTATTGGTACTTGTCTTCCACTACTTCTTCAATCTCTTATTCTTTATGATTAATGGAAACTCTTGAGTCATCAAAGAACTCATGGGAAACACCTTCATCTTGCACAATTGGAGTGTATTCCTCTTAAATATCAGCAACCTCCTCTTCACGTACTTGTTCTTGAACTTAAAACATAGCCTCTACCTTAGCTTTATATTACACTTGTTACATATTTGAATCATTATGGAAGATTAAAACATGTTTTTCCTTGCCAAGGAGTGTCCCAATCATGATTTCTTCTTCCTAGTCACTCAAGTCACCTTCATTTTCTTTTTCCTTAGCCGCATCTTCTTGAATTGTCTCACAAAGGAGAGGCTCTTTATCAAAAAGTGGTATAATAGACCATTGAAAATATTTATTAATATGAAAAAGGTCCAAAAAATTTACCATAGGTACCTAATTTTGATTATGGAGTTGCTCTTCTTGGATCACCTTCACCTCCTCTCTCTATTACTTTCATTCTTGAATAGCTCTCCATGATGGAAAGGCTCTGGGATTTTGAGGGGATAGGAGTGGAGGCTAAATTATCTCATACTTGATATTGAATTTATAATCTTGTATTATGCCTAATTTTTCTTCATTATTTATTGATTATTAAATCTGATTCTAAGTCATAAACTTAGGTTTAGAAACCTTTGCTTATGTACTTATTCTTGCTATGGGTGGGAAATAAGAAATTTTTTATTGCATTACCTTTATAGTTGATATTGAATATTGGAGATGTTTATTGGAAAAAACAATTTTCTTGGTTAAATTGGCCTCAAAATCATGGACCAATTGGTTAGATATGTCTCCTTGAAAAATTGAAGATGAAGTCTCATGCATGATTTAGGTTGCTTATAACTAGAAGCTTTGATTCAGATTCACCATTGGTACTAACTTGATTGATTCTAAAATATGATTACAGGAAAGACACACCAACAATCTTTCCACTATTTTTTATCATAATCCCATCAAGTGTGCCATAAACTATTGGAGACCTAGATTGCACCTTAGCTGAGCAAAGGATTGTTTAGGTCCTGTACTCAAATTTAGTCCAACATGGAAATGACCCTAGGCTATGGGTTGCCTAATATTAGGTTAGACTTCTAGATTTTTTAATGAGGCTAGATATTTTTATGCATCACTTAGGTCAATTCCACTAAAACCTACTAATGATGGGAAGAAAAGGGAGAGAAAGATAACTAAAAGGGAAATCTATGATAATATTTATAGTACACCTAAATGATTATTCATCTACTCTTTTGAACTTCTAAATATACTAATAAGATAAGTAAATGACTGAATCTAAAACTCCAAATATTTTTTGTGTCCATATTTTATATAGAGGTTCACCAAGTGATCAAAACCTGAGGGAAGTGATGGAAAGGCCTGATTAAAGGAATTAACTAGTCAATATATCCACTATTGGCTTTAATCAAATGACATCAAACATTAGGCATGACCCTACCAACTAGGTGAGATCAAGACTTGACAAGGGAGAGATCTCTACCACATATGCAAATAAATTGGCATGAACACACTAGATAAGCATAATGGAATATGAAATAGTCATCTATTCATATCAAGAGGTTATAAAGCTCAATCTTGGTAGAGTCTAGTCATGCCCAAGAGAGGGATCCATTATAAGGCTTAGAACACTGTATATATAATAAAATGGGATGAGAGAGAGGGGAAGGGACATGTGGGAGAGTGGATAAGGGGTCATAATGATAGACATCACATATTATTTGAGCTCCTAGTTATATTAATGTCATTTGGAATCTGTCTAATGTGGAAAAGTGGAGAAACAAGCATGTAGCCCATGATTTCTACAAGATGTTATCAAGAATGGTTGTATGGAATCCCTCTTGAGTTCCTCAGTGTGTTAACATTCCTTAAGAGCTCCTAATGGTGATGTTTTATCCCTAAATTTCTACTTTGGTTCAACTTTTAACTATATTTTGACCTCTAGTTAAGGTCTCATACCTTTGACCTTTTATCTTGACAACCTATCTTGATCTGGGTCTTTGAGATTATGACACCTTCAACTTTCATCATCAACCATTGATCTATGATCTACCTTTAAGGTCATGCCATTTAGTAATCCTGTATTGGTCCTAAGGATATGCTAACTCATTAAATCTATATGCATTATCAATCTCCTTTTTCTGATTGAATGTGTGCCATCAATCTTTATCAGTAAGATCAAATGTGCACTGTTGATCATCCTATTCATCATGATCATGAAACTTTACACCATTGTATTTAATCTTAATATCTGATAACTTGTTGACCTTGCTCACACTATTAGATTTTCATGGTATGATTAAATGCACACCATTAGATATTTGGGCCCCACTAACACTATTAATCACATGTACTATACTAAATCTAGATTCTACTCTTGAGATTATGCCACTTATCACTTGCATGTTCACCCTAGAGATACATTGACCTTTTGGCTTGATGCTCATAGTTGATCTTCGATATATGATTAAACATGTCACATTGGATATTTGGGACCCATTGACACTATCAGTCACCTATGTGCCATTAGATCTTGATCTGAGCCCCTACAATCTTACCAATTTTCAACCCCTCATTCATTCTTGAGAACATTTGCATTCAAATGGATATTTGATGAAACTTAAACTTAATGTCCGTGTGCATGCCCTAGACTATTTATTTAACTTTGAAGCTTTATATCTTGAGATAGCAAGCTCATCAAGATACAAAATTTGTATGGGATGTTTAAGGCATGAAGAACTTCATGTCCATGTGATCTTTTAGATTTGAGAGGCCTTCCAAGTGAATCTATTAAATGTGTAATGAGACTGAACAGTTTATTTATGCATGATGTTTAATGATAGTCTATTTTATCTTCTTCACATACTCAAGTTATTTCATCATTTGGTCAATCAGGAACTACTCAACTAATCTAACCAAGTAAAATCTTGGTATATAGGCCAAAATTGGCCAATAGTTAATGCCTTCCAATGTCTCAGAGTCATGAAATAAAATAATACCCAGTTTTGTTATAGATAGGAGAAAAGTTTATTCCTAAAATAACATGATTTAGTTTCAAGGTGAATCAAGATTATCTTACCTTAAAAGTAACAATATATTGATCTCTTTTCTAAAAGATATTTAGAACCTAAATTTGATACCAAATGTCAAATCACCAAAAATCTAAATTTCAAAATTATGAATAATTTAGACATGAACATAGATCTCCCATAAATTAATCATAATTAAACCATCAAATGTTAACAAGTGAATATTAGAGGTAGGGAAAATTATATTATGAAATACTAATTTATAGATTAAGTAGAACCAACTCATGTTGAATAGCCAAATATTAAGTATAGTGTGAAGCCTTGAGATGAGATATGTGTGTTTATGCCTATGTGACTTATTTCATGATTATGTGAGATATATGCTCACCTAATCCAACATAGAATATTCTTGTACATATACTTACTTTTCCATACAAACTAGATCAACTAGGTATTTTGCCTCCCTATTTCAAATTTGGTTCACTTAAGCATACCCAAAATATCTTGGGTTAGCCTCTACACCATGATATTGATGGTGGTGGTCCAATGATCTAACATCACTATTTAACATTAAGAAAATATTAATCAATGAATTTTACAACATTAATCAAAGATAAAAATATAAGTTTGTTTGACTTATTTAATTGGCTATTCTCATTACTAGCTTAGGTCCCATGTTGCTTGGATTGGAGAAACCACAAGTGGTTCCTCCTCTACCTCTTTGTTATTGGATCCTTAATAACTTAACCATAGCATCATCCATAGGAAGGTTATCCATATTTAGAATATTTTCCATGTCCTTTCATCCATATATGGATCCTACATCATTGAACCTAAGATTTGTATGCCTCTCATCTTCGTCATTTGTGAGTATTTACACCTCAAAAGTTGGTAGGCCTTGATATTCATCTCTCTAGTGGTATTGGTGTGTCTTGTGCTTGATAACAATATTTAGGGGAGAATATTGTGTTTATATTTACTCTTTCATACTAAAATCATTCAATGGTGCTTGGGAATATAAATGGTACCATTTGATTTTGTATTTATGTGGCATCCTCAACCCATTTTGAGTGATCTATATAGAGTCACCAGGTAATTTCCATCTCCCTAAGAGGATCTAAGGTATATAATGTCATAAATATAATTCATGTATTGTCTTATTCCCAAACAAATTCCATATCCATGTTAGTGGTATATTTATAATTTAGGTTAGTGCATAGACTGATAGGCCTAATTGTTACTAGGAGCTCATATGTCAAACATTGTAGTAGTGTCATAAATGAAATCCCTCTATCCTATGTCTCATAAAAAAACTTGTAGAGGTACTTGTATATATGGGTGATCATAAAACACCCCCAAGAATACATAATTTAATTCCTCTCCATCTCATGTACTATGTAATAGAGTCCATATGAATAAGCGATTACTAATGTTTTGACCACCATGAATAATATTACTCGTAATAATATGTACTTGAAAAATGGGGTGCATATTCTATAGAAATATTATTCAATTGAATACCCTTTCTTTGATTAGGTCCTTCATGTCTCCGTAGTGATTACTTGTGAGCTTATCTCTACTATCACTTGGTTAAATCCTTCAATATAATGTCTCCCTATAATAATAAGTCTCACTTTGTCACTATCATCTCCCTTGTCAAAAAACAAAATGTATAGATGTCACAACTCCATTGTTTGACCAAAGTGGTGAGCATATCATGGTCAAATTGTATCGTGAGAAGACATGATACATGACCTAGTCCAAGTATGTCTTTATATGCCCACTTAGCCTAAACAAATCTTAGTTATTTTAATGTATTTAGAACGAAGATATGGCATAGCTTTTGTGCATGTATAATCCCATTAATCATAGTGAATCAATATAAAAATAATTTCCTACTAAAATATAGTATGATATCAAAATTGTGTAGCTATAGGTATAAAAATCCAAAATTTTAAATAAAATATCATAATCATGCATAATTGAATATAACCATACATAATTTACCAAAACCATAAACTTCCTATAAGAACCTTATAACTCATGACAGAAAATGTTCCATAAAATTTTGTCGTTCATCCATGGTTATTCTCTCTTATGCTTTGTTTGTAGACATAAAAGGTAAGAATGAGGCAAGTTTCTATTTTCACTCTCACTTGTCTATGTTGGATTAAAAAACCTAATTTGTCATTATTATTCATTTTTCATTAATTAATGTATTTTATCAAATTGTGAATGATACAATAAAATGGATTTACCATATTGACTTATGATGCCATAGGGTGAGATCTAACAAGTAGTATTTCATATTTATTAATCATGTTATCATATATATCTTACAATGTTATATATTTATTTTCAATACATGATGTTTTATATAATTTACACATAGGGGTAATATCATCATATTTCCCAAGTTATGAATTTAATTATTTAAGACACTCTCTCAAATTTTGAGTAGGAGGGTCGAGGGAGGGGGAGGGGACACAAGATGATCAAGGGGGAATATAAGAGATGACATCAGTCAACCATATCATATATTTATCTATCTTATTTCTATAATAATTTTCAATGTTTTAGTATGTAGGGGTATTCATGATGATATGGATTGGAGGCTTGTGACTTGCTAGGTGTCTAACTTCAACTCCTAGTGACTTTGACTCCATGTGGATTATGTTTGGATTACACTCATGGTGTACCTAGATATTTTTCAGATTTTATTCAATGATCCAACTTCATCATCAAATGGTATCTTATTTTTAGTATTTCATATTTTTAGATTTTATTGTGATTATTTTTAAATAACTCATTCATGTGTATAAAATAATAATGTTTTTAAACGCTCGTAAGGGCATTTTATTTTTTCTAAAAATCCACCTGTGTATATTATTCCTTTTTATATATTTTCTTCTTCTTTGAAATGTATTCTTAAATACACTTCATAGTTAGAAAACATGTAGTCACCTAAAAATGGCCTCTAGGCATTTACTATGTACTAGTTATAATTATTTTAGGGTACTTATTTATTTGTCAATTATTATTCCAAAATAGGTGTTATATGCACATTTAGTGGGTTTCATCAGTCCACATTATTTTTATTGACACCTCTCTCTCTCTCTCTCTCTCTCTCTCTCTCTCTCTCTCTCTCTCTCTCTCTCTCTCTCTCTCTCTCTCTCTCTCTCTCTCTCTCTCTCTCTCTCTCTCTCTCTCTCTCTCTCTCTCTCTCTCTCTCAACAATTAGTCAAATCATACAACTGATAAAAAATGTAAACTATAAATTATAGTCTAAAACCATAATAGATTATTTTCTAAATTATAGTTTTCTAATTAATAGTGTCTTATTTTAATAGATTTACTTTCATGAAAAACCAATTATTAAATTATGTGTATGGCATTTTATATTCCTCCTCATTATATTATTTCTCATCCTTATCCAATTCCTCTAAAGTGTGAATTTATTCTACATCATCCTCAAATATAGAATTCACATTATTATAAAAACCTTCATGTTTAATCCATTCATTCATGTCACATGTATTTGTTGCATAATAATTTTTATCCATGACACACAATGTATTTGGTTTGATGATAGGATAATAATTTTCATATTTTTAAACTAAAAAATCATAACTTTGAATTGTGATTAGCTTAATGAATTTATTGGGAACAAAAGTCTAATTTTAATGATTAGTCATGAGAAAATTCATATTTTGTTATGTTTGAGGAATGTTTGTTATGTCATTTTAAATGAAAACATAGTTCATCATGGGGATAATGTTATTTTTTAAGGAGAATATCTACCTATCTTATGTGATAACCTTTGTATAAGTTAAAGTTGATATGTTTGCATTGGATGTTTTCACAAACGTGGATATGATGGGATCTCCTCTTGAGTGTGACTAACTAATTCACGAAAGAAAAAAGATCATTTAATCGTATAAATTATAGAATAAATACATCCTTTAATACTTTCCAATTGTAGATTAAACCAGGGATTAAATTTAGAAACTAGTAATACTCAAGGCCATCTAATGTAAAAGGAATTACCCTAAAAACTACATCCTCATGTTAAATATTAAAGAATCCTATAACATTTTTGAAAGTATGAACATGTTTTCAACTATTATGTCATTTATAAATTTAGGAAGATAATTGTAATAGTTTAGGAATCTCATACTGAACACTAGGAATGTTTATGGTTGTCATGTCAAGTCACATCATGCTTTTCTCTCTATCTCTTTTTTTTTAATTTTATGATTTTTTGTTTTTTATGGATTTTTTACATTTTGACAAAAATTGAAAGAAAATCACACACTAGATGAAATTGATAATAAGGCCTTCCTTATAGTGCCATAAAAATACATTGATGTGTATTTTATGCACATCATAAATGATGGGTTTTTGCCCTCTTATTTAATGATTGTTGGAATTTTTTTCTAAAACATGCGTTACATGTTGCAACTCTCATATGTAGTCATGGTGGAATATAAGCATGTGACCTACAAAAAATCAAGGGAAGTTCACCCAAATGTCCCAACAACACCCAAATATGGATATTTAAAATAATTCCATGTTATGATAATTGGATTGCATAAAAATATCAAAAGGAGTGAAGGGTAGGGTAGAAAAGAAGGTTCATATTCCACTTATTAATTATTTTTCTCAAGCAAACACTTTCTAATATTTAATTCAAAACAACTAAAATTAATCAAATTAAAAATTTGATCAAATTTGAATTAATATTATGTGAGATTATAAGGTTTAATCAATTATGAGTAAATATTAAAAACATATATTTGAAAAATAAATTGATCACAAATAATAACAAAATCACATTCAAAAAAGCTCTGAAGATAATGATCATTCCTTTTGAGTCTAAATGTAGAGTCTACCTTTCGATTCTAGACTCTATGGTGGATAATGTAGAGCATGATTTGGAAAACTCATTGTTGGATAGAGGCAACAAGTTTCACCTAGAGGTCAAAATATTCAAAAAGTGGGAAGCAAAAGATTAGAGACCTAAAAGCATAATGAATATCACTCTAATGGCAAAAAATGGTTTCCTTATTTATTTTTCCAATAGAGATGATTTGCCAAGAACTATTTGAGGACTTATATGTATGTTTAATAAATTCATGTTGCTTTGAAAATGGATATTGAGTCTCTTTCACAAAGAGGATTACTATGAAATTTTCTTTATTTGGATCTCTCTCTAAAAACTCCCCCCTGAGTTATAGTTATGAAGAAATTATTTTGGGGATTGCTAGGTCCTTTAGTTTCCCATTAGAAACTGATCTGGTCACTAGGATTAGGAGAAGATTGATGGAGACTAGGATTAAGGTTTTGATCTCCCCCTCAAAACCCATTCTAAATACTATCCTGCTAAGATCCAAGGACAAATTATGGAGATAAGGCTTTCAAGTAGATGGATTCTCAGAACCTTGTGAACTTTATTTATGTATTGAACATGAAAAAAAGACTTTCAAAAACAAGCCCAAGGAGACAATGGTAAAGGATTTCCCTACTAATGAGAATAAGGATAATTATTCAAACTCCCCTCTGCTAGATCTAGAAGTATGACCATGAGTCAAGGTTGAGGATCACCTACTTTCCCTGCAAGAGTTAAAGAATATCTATGGGGTGTAAAGGAAATAATCTATGATAAACTAGGGCCACTTATTTTAAATTTTAAACTTGAGGTTTTCAATAATCAAGGGGATCTAAAAAATCTTGACTCTTCGACATTAGTGAAACCAGATAAGATAGAGGAGGAAGAATACCTATTTGTGGTAGTTGAATATATCCTTGATTTTAAGCTCACTCATAAAAAGGTCCCTAATTATATCTCTCCATATTCTAAGCACTCTAATACTTCACCACTATAACAAGAGGATTGGGAGCATTTTGCAAGACTAGGATCCTGGTTTCTACACATGAAGGTTTCACCTGGTAAGGGCAAGGTGGATTATGGTAATGGTAAAATTAAATGAGGGAGATCACCTTTTCACAATAAAGGAGTTCCTAAAATGGAGGATGAAATTAATAAGGGCACTCAAAGTACCATTTTAAAAATAAAACCATTTGATTCCTCATGAATTGTGTACTTTCATTATTCTACTTAGTTACCCAAACTCCTGTTTAGCCTTTTTTTTGGTTAGCTTACAAGGCACCTTAGGGTCTCCCTATATTAAAATTTGGGAGGTTTCTCTTTATAGGTGATTTTTGGTCTATTTCATTATTTTGGTGTGTGGTATACCTTATTTCTAATAATTTTGGTCCTCTCTTAACTAAATTTTGATGGGAGACATTATTTTCTAAATTCTCTGATGACATGTATTTTCTCTTGATCATTTTACTTGATTATGGTTATTATGTCATGATTATCCCTGATGTAAAATTAAAATACTCTTTTGGTGGATTTGGTTTGATTATTATTTTTATTATATTTTCCCTTTACTATCATGATATATCTCCTTCATTACATTATCACTATTCCCGCTTTGCCCCATGCCATGATATGATGTGGCATTTCTATTTTTGGCCTAGTGCCCCTTACCTCTTTATAATCACATCTAATTCTCAGGTATTTATCATCCTTTGTGTTTGCATCATGATTGCATCCCTTATTAAGCATTTATTCTTAATGATTACTTTTTAAATTGTTACTTTCAATTCCTCTTTCCTTTATTTAGAACTATTTTCCTTGTGTACACCATCATTATCTTGGTATTATTTACTCATATTCTTATGGATTCTCTTTAGGATTCATAGGGAAATAAAATAAGGTAAGGATGTCAAATTTTATTATGACTCCCAAGAGGGAGATAAATTTAAATTAGTACCAAGAGAGTGGAACCTAAATCAAACTCAAAAATTAAAAATAATAGTCCCCTGATCTGGGACATCCTTGAAAATAGAGGGCTTATGCCATTCATGGTTAAAATTATTGGTAATGACCCAATGATTTCTATAGATTTTACAGCTACTAGAAGGATAAACTAGTGGTTATTCAGGGAATGAGGATAGAGGTTTATAATGAGTTCATTGTTAAGGCCATAGGTCTCATTTTTCATGACCTAAAATATTATAAAGATAAAATCATGAAAGATGAATAGGTGTCTAAGAAATTTAATTCTACTAATAAATCAAAATAATTCACTAAAATATTTAGATGGATCGATCTCCCTGAAGCTTGGCCTAAAGTGTGCAAGTAGGTAATGCTTTATCTCAATCTATATTCCAAATTTAATTTGGGTAGGTCCCACCTTCTTATGCTCCTAAACCATTTCAAGGATATTTATAAGACTAATCTTCCTTTTTTTTACTTCTCTCCCTTGAAGATTTTGTTTCATATTTCCATCACAAAAATAGGGTTTATATTACTCACCAAGCGCTTATTATATTGATTTTCAAAAATGGCACACTAGAGAAAAGTAAATTGTTGTGTCTTACTCCTGGTTTAAGATCAATTTCCAAAAAAAGACCTTATGATGAATTTCTAATTTTTGAAGCCTTAGAAGGGAGTAATGCTAAATTTGATAGGCCTAGAGGGATTTATTTTGGACCCTCAAGATTATAACTAACCAATGGATGTGGTAGTATGATCCTTGGTGATGGAATACCCTATAATAGTTCAGCCTAACCTGAATTGAGACACCCCTTCCTTGAACACTATGGTGCCCCCAATTTAAATGGACTCTAATATGAAGGTGATAATTTCACCTAAAGAGAGACTAATATCCCTTGAAATTAGTCTCAAGAAGAAGGCACTTGAGTTCATAGACATGAGGAGAGAGCTCAAGGAGATTCGATGAACCCTCTTCCCTAGATCGGGCATGATGACCATGGTGGGACATGATTATGTTTCCATTTCCCCTCAATATGAACTATTGGATGATCAAGAGGAATTCAAGATCTTGAGATCCACTAAGTGCATATCTGGAACAATTTTATTTGATTTACTTACTCATAATAAGACCCCTTTCCATTTAGGTTCTAAAGGTCTCAAATATGAGAGAAAATAGGGTCCTAGCATGAGGACCCAAGTGAAGGCTTATAAGATCCATCTTGAGGGATTCTATGAGTTCTTATCCATTTTTTTCTATTTTTATTTGAATTTTTTGGATTCATCAACATTCTTTCTTCCATTTATGTTTTTATTGGGTCTTTTTATCTCGTCAGGTGGGTCTCTTTTTGGTCAAGATAGTCGGGACCTTGGTTACTTCCTTGTTGTTCAATCTGGAGACCCAGGTCTCTTGTTGTGCCCCAATATGGATTCCAAACTAAATCAAATGTGGGTTTAATTTTATGTAAACAAAATCACATTCAACTACAACATTTATATAAATATTAAATTTCACTATAGAAAATGAAAACTTTGCACATCCACTACAAAAATATTAGAATATAAAAATTACTCCTAACCTTGTCATAATATGACATTTAAATCTCATACAATGATCACTTAAAGCTAAAAAAACATAACATTAATTTGAATTTTGAGAATGGTGAAAAATTAATAGACTCAAGAAATATCCACAATGATTTCTCAAGTGTGTAGTCTTCCACATTTATTTCTTGAATAAAATTATCTTAATACACATTTTTTATAACAATTTGATGGTCATAGATTTACTTTTTGAAAAATTAGTTGCATGTGATATCTTATTAAAAATAAATTCAATCTAAATTTAAATCCATTAAAAATAAAACTAGAGATTTAAATCTAAATTTAAGTCAAGTTATCTAATCTAAGAGAGACAAGTTTTGATTTATTTCAACTTATATATCACTTGAAGTTATCCCCTTGACTAAATTCAGACATTCAACTTGTGTCACTTGAATCTTTAATTTCCCAAACATGATTTATAATTCTTAGCTGGCTTGTAATATTTACATGCATAGTTGACCATCTTCCCCATATGTGGAATATATATAATTAGGATCTTGAAGTGAAATTTGATTCTTTAAGTGGCCACTACAACTCTAAATGAAACTATAAAATGATTCAAGTCTATTGTGAACTTCTAATTATTAATTAACTAATTCCCCTCTTTCAAATTTTATATGGCACTTTTTGGAGCCTCCAAACTATTTTTGGAGCTCATTTAATCTATGCACATAGTGAAAGATCTTTGGTATTTTAAATTAGAATGTTTTTTTTTTGAAAAGGTAATATGATTTAAAATTTGATAAAAACTATAAAAATAACAATGGCAAGCCTATGAACCATATTAATGCTTAGTGATCTATGCATCCTTTGTGTTGGCTTATTTTTTTCATTTTTAGTATACCTTTAAACCATATTAATGCTTATTTTTAATTTAATCCTTTTCATGATGCATTTTTTTAAGCTCTATGTATAATTTATTTTTTCATATCAAATTCAAACATAAAATATTCCTTAATTGTTTTGAAAAAAATTGTGACTATGAACTATATTTATTAGCTCCTCTACTTTCTTTCATTCATCCACTGCATTATATTGACATTTAGTGTAAATTTTATTAGAGTAGAGATCACATATTTGATATTTATAATAATCAACAATGATTATTTTGTTTGCATTTTTTATTCTTATAGAATCTAGATTCATCAACAGAATCTGTGCATCTTATGCAAATATCCCTTGATAATCTTTTATCAACTCTTTAATACTGGAGAAATTATGTGAGATTTTGCAAAAAATTTGAACTTGTGATGGATATGAAATTTAATTTGGTGTTCACTAAGTGACATGGAAAACTTTGTTTGGTTTGGGATATTAGGAAAGATACATAACATAAGATGGTATTGGAGAGTCACATTATAGTCTAGTGTCAAGATCTCACAATACATAAGTCATGAAATCTTTTGTTCTCTTTCTTGGCTACCTTGTTTTATGTGTGTTATGTGGCCATCCATAGTATGACATTTTTATTATGCCGATTAGATCAGATTCACATAGTGATGGTCTACAAGACTTCAAATTTAATGTGGAAATCATAGAAAGGCATTCATGCACCTATCAAATTTAATGTAATGATCATGGAATCTTGGAAATTATTGCATTCTTT